>CAXBTE010000145.1:0-99939 GCA_963978545.1 Linyphia triangularis | reverse complement strand
GGTCAGTAGTTGGGAGGGTGACCATTCTTTTGCTGCTGTTGCGTGCTGTTGGCATTCTTTGATTTTTGTAGATACTCCTTCAATGCTATCCCTGTAACTCGCTTAGACAAACACTATATTACTGTGTTTCTTCGTTTACATTATTGTGACACACACAGTTATGTCATTGTACATTGTTGTTTCCATATGTGTATTATTCCAATTGTTTTTGTCAATCGTCTGTGGACCCAAACAATGGTCCTTTTCAGGGCCAAAAAGTGTATCTTCCCTTGACATACTGCCTTTTTTTTTTTTTTTTTTTAAATAACTCCCTGCACAATATCATTTTACAGTTGAGGAGGACTTCAATCATGAACAGGCTATTACATTATTTTCATAATCTTTTTGAATGTTTTAGTTTTTCATGAGTACCTACTTGCTTGTTCTAAAAAATGTTTGGATCAATTTAAATACCCTATTCCTATGCATCTATTTTAAGTATTTAGAGGATATGCAACTATTATATTTTTAGGGATTTATTTGGACTTCACTCTCCAATTCCTTTATAATACTAGCTGCATAAACTCCAATTGTCAGGGACAGGGTTGCAACCCTTCCCCCCATCCTTACATAAAACAATTTAATGTACCTTTTTCCCTGTTTATTCACATATCTAAATATATTTATATATCCTGGACCCCCAATTCCCCATCGATATCACACCTCCAAAATTAATAACCCCATCAATACCACCTTTCCAAAATCTATCTGTGTAAGAAAACCATTATATCTTATGATATAGTTTCCAAATCATAGAGGACGCCACCACGATCACCGAAGTCAAGCATCATCGGCGCGGTCAGTACTTGGGAGGGTGACCTTTCATTATAGTGAGAGGTCATCAATCTCGTGTACTTTACTTGTGTCAACGGCCATACCATGATGAACAAACCTGCTCTCGTTCGATCACCCAAGTCAAGCATCATCGGGCGCGGTCAGTACTTGGGAGGGTGACCATTCTTTTGCTGCTGTTGCGTGCTGTTGGCATTCTTTTGATTTTTGTAGATACTCCTTCAATGCTATCCCTGTAACTCGCTTAGACAAACACTACATTACTGTGTTTCTTCGTTTACATTGTTGTGACACACACAGTTATGTCATTGTACATTGTTGTTTCCATATGTGTATTATTCCAATTGTTTTTGTCAATCGTCTGTGGACCCAAACAATGGTCCTTTTCAGGGCCAAAAAGTGTATCTTCCCTTGACATACTGCCTTTTTTTTTTTTTTTTTTTAAATAACTCCCTGCACAATATCATTTTATAGTTGAGGAGGACTTCAATCATGAACAGGCTATTACATTATTTTCATAATCTTTTTGAATGTTTTAGTTTTTCATGAGTACCTACTTGCTTGTTCTAAAAAATGTTTGGATCAATTTAAATACCCTATTCCTATGCATCTATTTTAAGTATTTAGAGGATATGCAACTATTCCTTCCTCTCAATATTTTTAGGGATTTATTTGGACTTCACTCTCCAATTCCTTTATAATACTAGCTGCATAAACTCCAATTGTCAGGGACAGGGTTGCAACCCCTTCCCCCCATCCTTACATAAAACAATTTAATGTACCTTTTTCCCTGTTTATTCACATATCTAAATATATTTATATATCCTGGACCCCCAATTCCCCATCGATATCACACCTCCAAAATTAATAACCCCATCAATACCACCTTTCCAAAATCTATCTGTGTAAGAAAACCATTATATCTTATGATATAGTTTCCAAATCATAGAGGACGCCACCACGATCACCGAAGTCAAGCATCATCGGGCGCGGTCAGTACTTGGGAGGGTGACCTTTCATTATAGTGAGAGGTCATCAATCTCGTGTACTTTACTTGTGTCAACGGCCATACCATGATGAACAAACCTGCTCTCGTTCGATCACCCAAGTCAAGCATCATCGGGCGCGGTCAGTACTTGGGAGGGTGACCATTCTTTTGCTGCTGTTGCGTGCTGTTGGCATTCTTTTGATTTTTGTAGATACTCCTTCAATGCTATCCCTGTAACTCGCTTAGACAAACACTACATTACTGTGTTTCTTCGTTTACATTGTTGTGACACACACAGTTATGTCATTGTACATTGTTGTTTCCATATGTGTATTATTCCAATTGTTTTTGTCAATCGTCTGTGGACCCAAACAATGGTCCTTTTCAGGGCCAAAAAGTGTATCTTCCCTTGACATACTGCCTTTTTTTTTTTTTTTTTTTTAAATAACTCCCTGCACAATATCATTTTATAGTTGAGGAGGACTTCAATCATGAACAGGCTATTACATTATTTTCATAATCTTTTTGAATGTTTTAGTTTTTCATGAGTACCTACTTGCTTGTTCTAAAAAATGTTTGGATCAATTTAAATACCCTATTCCTATGCATCTATTTTAAGTATTTAGAGGATATGCAACTATTCCTTCCTCTCAATATTTTTAGGGATTTATTTGGACTTCACTCTCCAATTCCTTTATAATACTAGCTGCATAAACTCCAATTGTCAGGGACAGGGTTGCAACCCCTTCCCCCCATCCTTACATAAAACAATTTAATGTACCTTTTTCCCTGTTTATTCACATATCTAAATATATTTATATATCCTGGACCCCCAATTCCCCATCGATATCACACCTCCAAAATTAATAACCCCATCAATACCACCTTTCCAAAATCTATCTGTGTAAGAAAACCATTATATCTTATGATATAGTTTCCAAATCATAGAGGACGCCACCACGATCACCGAAGTCAAGCATCATCGGGCGCGGTCAGTACTTGGGAGGGTGACCTTTCATTATAGTGAGAGGTCATCAATCTCGTGTACTTTACTTGTGTCAACGGCCATACCATGATGAACAAACCTGCTCTCGTTCGATCACCCAAGTCAAGCATCATCGGGCGCGGTCAGTACTTGGGAGGGTGACCATTCTTTTGCTGCTGTTGCGTGCTGTTGGCATTCTTTTGATTTTTGTAGATACTCCTTCAATGCTATCCCTGTAACTCGCTTAGACAAACACTACATTACTGTGTTTCTTCGTTTACATTGTTGTGACACACACAGTTATGTCATTGTACATTGTTGTTTCCATATGTGTATTATTCCAATTGTTTTTGTCAATCGTCTGTGGACCCAAACAATGGTCCTTTTCAGGGCCAAAAAGTGTATCTTCCCTTGACATACTGCCTTTTTTTTTTTTTTTTTTTTAAATAACTCCCTGCACAATATCATTTTATAGTTGAGGAGGACTTCAATCATGAACAGGCTATTACATTATTTTCATAATCTTTTTGAATGTTTTAGTTTTTCATGAGTACCTACTTGCTTGTTCTAAAAAATGTTTGGATCAATTTAAATACCCTATTCCTATGCATCTATTTTAAGTATTTAGAGGATATGCAACTATTCCTTCCTCTCAATATTTTTAGGGATTTATTTGGACTTCACTCTCCAATTCCTTTATAATACTAGCTGCATAAACTCCAATTGTCAGGGACAGGGTTGCAACCCCTTCCCCCCATCCTTACATAAAACAATTTAATGTACCTTTTTCCCTGTTTATTCACATATCTAAATATATTTATATATCCTGGACCCCCAATTCCCCATCGATATCACACCTCCAAAATTAATAACCCCATCAATACCACCTTTCCAAAATCTATCTGTGTAAGAAAACCATTATATCTTATGATATAGTTTCCAAATCATAGAGGACGCCACCACGATCACCGAAGTCAAGCATCATCGGGCGCGGTCAGTACTTGGGAGGGTGACCTTTCATTATAGTGAGAGGTCATCAATCTCGTGTACTTTACTTGTGTCAACGGCCATACCATGATGAACAAACCTGCTCTCGTTCGATCACCCAAGTCAAGCATCATCGGGCGCGGTCAGTACTTGGGAGGGTGACCATTCTTTTGCTGCTGTTGCGTGCTGTTGGCATTCTTTTGATTTTTGTAGATACTCCTTCAATGCTATCCCTGTAACTCGCTTAGACAAACACTACATTACTGTGTTTCTTCGTTTACATTGTTGTGACACACACAGTTATGTCATTGTACATTGTTGTTTCCATATGTGTATTATTCCAATTGTTTTTGTCAATCGTCTGTGGACCCAAACAATGGTCCTTTTCAGGGCCAAAAAGTGTATCTTCCCTTGACATACTGCCTTTTTTTTTTTTTTTTTTTTAAATAACTCCCTGCACAATATCATTTTATAGTTGAGGAGGACTTCAATCATGAACAGGCTATTACATTATTTTCATAATCTTTTTGAATGTTTTAGTTTTTCATGAGTACCTACTTGCTTGTTCTAAAAAATGTTTGGATCAATTTAAATACCCTATTCCTATGCATCTATTTTAAGTATTTAGAGGATATGCAACTATTCCTTCCTCTCAATATTTTTAGGGATTTATTTGGACTTCACTCTCCAATTCCTTTATAATACTAGCTGCATAAACTCCAATTGTCAGGGACAGGGTTGCAACCCCTTCCCCCCATCCTTACATAAAACAATTTAATGTACCTTTTTCCCTGTTTATTCACATATCTAAATATATTTATATATCCTGGACCCCCAATTCCCCATCGATATCACACCTCCAAAATTAATAACCCCATCAATACCACCTTTCCAAAATCTATCTGTGTAAGAAAACCATTATATCTTATGATATAGTTTCCAAATCATAGAGGACGCCACCACGATCACCGAAGTCAAGCATCATCGGGCGCGGTCAGTACTTGGGAGGGTGACCTTTCATTATAGTGAGAGGTCATCAATCTCGTGTACTTTACTTGTGTCAACGGCCATACCATGATGAACAAACCTGCTCTCGTTCGATCACCCAAGTCAAGCATCATCGGGCGCGGTCAGTACTTGGGAGGGTGACCATTCTTTTGCTGCTGTTGCGTGCTGTTGGCATTCTTTTGATTTTTGTAGATACTCCTTCAATGCTATCCCTGTAACTCGCTTAGACAAACACTACATTACTGTGTTTCTTCGTTTACATTGTTGTGACACACACAGTTATGTCATTGTACATTGTTGTTTCCATATGTGTATTATTCCAATTGTTTTTGTCAATCGTCTGTGGACCCAAACAATGGTCCTTTTCAGGGCCAAAAAGTGTATCTTCCCTTGACATACTGCCTTTTTTTTTTTTTTTTTTTAAATAACTCCCTGCACAATATCATTTTATAGTTGAGGAGGACTTCAATCATGAACAGGCTATTACATTATTTTCATAATCTTTTTGAATGTTTTAGTTTTTCATGAGTACCTACTTGCTTGTTCTAAAAAATGTTTGGATCAATTTAAATACCCTATTCCTATGCATCTATTTTAAGTATTTAGAGGATATGCAACTATTCCTTCCTCTCAATATTTTTAGGGATTTATTTGGACTTCACTCTCCAATTCCTTTATAATACTAGCTGCATAAACTCCAATTGTCAGGGACAGGGTTGCAACCCCTTCCCCCCATCCTTACATAAAACAATTTAATGTACCTTTTTCCCTGTTTATTCACATATCTAAATATATTTATATATCCTGGACCCCCAATTCCCCATCGATATCACACCTCCAAAATTAATAACCCCATCAATACCACCTTTCCAAAATCTATCTGTGTAAGAAAACCATTATATCTTATGATATAGTTTCCAAATCATAGAGGACGCCACCACGATCACCGAAGTCAAGCATCATCGGGCGCGGTCAGTACTTGGGAGGGTGACCTTTCATTATAGTGAGAGGTCATCAATCTCGTGTACTTTACTTGTGTCAACGGCCATACCATGATGAACAAACCTGCTCTCGTTCGATCACCCAAGTCAAGCATCATCGGGCGCGGTCAGTACTTGGGAGGGTGACCATTCTTTTGCTGCTGTTGCGTGCTGTTGGCATTCTTTTGATTTTTGTAGATACTCCTTCAATGCTATCCCTGTAACTCGCTTAGACAAACACTACATTACTGTGTTTCTTCGTTTACATTGTTGTGACACACACAGTTATGTCATTGTACATTGTTGTTTCCATATGTGTATTATTCCAATTGTTTTTGTCAATCGTCTGTGGACCCAAACAATGGTCCTTTTCAGGGCCAAAAAGTGTATCTTCCCTTGACATACTGCCTTTTTTTTTTTTTTTTTTTTAAATAACTCCCTGCACAATATCATTTTATAGTTGAGGAGGACTTCAATCATGAACAGGCTATTACATTATTTTCATAATCTTTTTGAATGTTTTAGTTTTTCATGAGTACCTACTTGCTTGTTCTAAAAAATGTTTGGATCAATTTAAATACCCTATTCCTATGCATCTATTTTAAGTATTTAGAGGATATGCAACTATTCCTTCCTCTCAATATTTTTAGGGATTTATTTGGACTTCACTCTCCAATTCCTTTATAATACTAGCTGCATAAACTCCAATTGTCAGGGACAGGGTTGCAACCCCTTCCCCCCATCCTTACATAAAACAATTTAATGTACCTTTTTCCCTGTTTATTCACATATCTAAATATATTTATATATCCTGGACCCCCAATTCCCCATCGATATCACACCTCCAAAATTAATAACCCCATCAATACCACCTTTCCAAAATCTATCTGTGTAAGAAAACCATTATATCTTATGATATAGTTTCCAAATCATAGAGGACGCCACCACGATCACCGAAGTCAAGCATCATCGGGCGCGGTCAGTACTTGGGAGGGTGACCTTTCATTATAGTGAGAGGTCATCAATCTCGTGTACTTTACTTGTGTCAACGGCCATACCATGATGAACAAACCTGCTCTCGTTCGATCACCCAAGTCAAGCATCATCGGGCGCGGTCAGTACTTGGGAGGGTGACCATTCTTTTGCTGCTGTTGCGTGCTGTTGGCATTCTTTTGATTTTTGTAGATACTCCTTCAATGCTATCCCTGTAACTCGCTTAGACAAACACCTACATTACTGTGTTTCTTCGTTTACATTGTTGTGACACACACAGTTATGTCATTGTACATTGTTGTTTCCATATGTGTATTATTCCAATTGTTTTTGTCAATCGTCTGTGGACCCAAACAATGGTCCTTTTCAGGGCCAAAAAGTGTATCTTCCCTTGACATACTGCCTTTTTTTTTTTTTTTTTTTAAATAACTCCCTGCACAATATCATTTTATAGTTGAGGAGGACTTCAATCATGAACAGGCTATTACATTATTTTCATAATCTTTTTGAATGTTTTAGTTTTTCATGAGTACCTACTTGCTTGTTCTAAAAAATGTTTGGATCAATTTAAATACCCTATTCCTATGCATCTATTTTAAGTATTTAGAGGATATGCAACTATTCCTTCCTCTCAATATTTTTAGGGATTTATTTGGACTTCACTCTCCAATTCCTTTATAATACTAGCTGCATAAACTCCAATTGTCAGGGACAGGGTTGCAACCCCTTCCCCCCATCCTTACATAAAACAATTTAATGTACCTTTTTCCCTGTTTATTCACATATCTAAATATATTTATATATCCTGGACCCCCAATTCCCCATCGATATCACACCTCCAAAATTAATAACCCCATCAATACCACCTTTCCAAAATCTATCTGTGTAAGAAAACCATTATATCTTATGATATAGTTTCCAAATCATAGAGGACGCCACCACGATCACCGAAGTCAAGCATCATCGGGCGCGGTCAGTACTTGGGAGGGTGACCTTTCATTATAGTGAGAGGTCATCAATCTCGTGTACTTTACTTGTGTCAACGGCCATACCATGATGAACAAACCTGCTCTCGTTCGATCACCCAAGTCAAGCATCATCGGGCGCGGTCAGTACTTGGGAGGGTGACCATTCTTTTGCTGCTGTTGCGTGCTGTTGGCATTCTTTTGATTTTTGTAGATACTCCTTCAATGCTATCCCTGTAACTCGCTTAGACAAACACTACATTACTGTGTTTCTTCGTTTACATTGTTGTGACACACACAGTTATGTCATTGTACATTGTTGTTTCCATATGTGTATTATTCCAATTGTTTTTGTCAATCGTCTGTGGACCCAAACAATGGTCCTTTTCAGGGCCAAAAAGTGTATCTTCCCTTGACATACTGCCTTTTTTTTTTTTTTTTTTTTAAATAACTCCCTGCACAATATCATTTTATAGTTGAGGAGGACTTCAATCATGAACAGGCTATTACATTATTTTCATAATCTTTTTGAATGTTTTAGTTTTTCATGAGTACCTACTTGCTTGTTCTAAAAAATGTTTGGATCAATTTAAATACCCTATTCCTATGCATCTATTTTAAGTATTTAGAGGATATGCAACTATTCCTTCCTCTCAATATTTTTAGGGATTTATTTGGACTTCACTCTCCAATTCCTTTATAATACTAGCTGCATAAACTCCAATTGTCAGGGACAGGGTTGCAACCCCTTCCCCCCATCCTTACATAAAACAATTTAATGTACCTTTTTCCCTGTTTATTCACATATCTAAATATATTTATATATCCTGGACCCCCAATTCCCCATCGATATCACACCTCCAAAATTAATAACCCCATCAATACCACCTTTCCAAAATCTATCTGTGTAAGAAAACCATTATATCTTATGATATAGTTTCCAAATCATAGAGGACGCCACCACGATCACCGAAGTCAAGCATCATCGGGCGCGGTCAGTACTTGGGAGGGTGACCTTTCATTATAGTGAGAGGTCATCAATCTCGTGTACTTTACTTGTGTCAACGGCCATACCATGATGAACAAACCTGCTCTCGTTCGATCACCCAAGTCAAGCATCATCGGGCGCGGTCAGTACTTGGGAGGGTGACCATTCTTTTGCTGCTGTTGCGTGCTGTTGGCATTCTTTTGATTTTTGTAGATACTCCTTCAATGCTATCCCTGTAACTCGCTTAGACAAACACTACATTACTGTGTTTCTTCGTTTACATTGTTGTGACACACACAGTTATGTCATTGTACATTGTTGTTTCCATATGTGTATTATTCCAATTGTTTTTGTCAATCGTCTGTGGACCCAAACAATGGTCCTTTTCAGGGCCAAAAAGTGTATCTTCCCTTGACATACTGCCTTTTTTTTTTTTTTTTTTTTAAATAACTCCCTGCACAATATCATTTTATAGTTGAGGAGGACTTCAATCATGAACAGGCTATTACATTATTTTCATAATCTTTTTGAATGTTTTAGTTTTTCATGAGTACCTACTTGCTTGTTCTAAAAAATGTTTGGATCAATTTAAATACCCTATTCCTATGCATCTATTTTAAGTATTTAGAGGATATGCAACTATTCCTTCCTCTCAATATTTTTAGGGATTTATTTGGACTTCACTCTCCAATTCCTTTATAATACTAGCTGCATAAACTCCAATTGTCAGGGACAGGGTTGCAACCCCTTCCCCCCATCCTTACATAAAACAATTTAATGTACCTTTTTCCCTGTTTATTCACATATCTAAATATATTTATATATCCTGGACCCCCAATTCCCCATCGATATCACACCTCCAAAATTAATAACCCCATCAATACCACCTTTCCAAAATCTATCTGTGTAAGAAAACCATTATATCTTATGATATAGTTTCCAAATCATAGAGGACGCCACCACGATCACCGAAGTCAAGCATCATCGGGCGCGGTCAGTACTTGGGAGGGTGACCTTTCATTATAGTGAGAGGTCATCAATCTCGTGTACTTTACTTGTGTCAACGGCCATACCATGATGAACAAACCTGCTCTCGTTCGATCACCCAAGTCAAGCATCATCGGGCGCGGTCAGTACTTGGGAGGGTGACCATTCTTTTGCTGCTGTTGCGTGCTGTTGGCATTCTTTTGATTTTTGTAGATACTCCTTCAATGCTATCCCTGTAACTCGCTTAGACAAACACTACATTACTGTGTTTCTTCGTTTACATTGTTGTGACACACACAGTTATGTCATTGTACATTGTTGTTTCCATATGTGTATTATTCCAATTGTTTTTGTCAATCGTCTGTGGACCCAAACAATGGTCCTTTTCAGGGCCAAAAAGTGTATCTTCCCTTGACATACTGCCTTTTTTTTTTTTTTTTTTTTAAATAACTCCCTGCACAATATCATTTTATAGTTGAGGAGGACTTCAATCATGAACAGGCTATTACATTATTTTCATAATCTTTTTGAATGTTTTAGTTTTTCATGAGTACCTACTTGCTTGTTCTAAAAAATGTTTGGATCAATTTAAATACCCTATTCCTATGCATCTATTTTAAGTATTTAGAGGATATGCAACTATTCCTTCCTCTCAATATTTTTAGGGATTTATTTGGACTTCACTCTCCAATTCCTTTATAATACTAGCTGCATAAACTCCAATTGTCAGGGACAGGGTTGCAACCCCTTCCCCCCATCCTTACATAAAACAATTTAATGTACCTTTTTCCCTGTTTATTCACATATCTAAATATATTTATATATCCTGGACCCCCAATTCCCCATCGATATCACACCTCCAAAATTAATAACCCCATCAATACCACCTTTCCAAAATCTATCTGTGTAAGAAAACCATTATATCTTATGATATAGTTTCCAAATCATAGAGGACGCCACCACGATCACCGAAGTCAAGCATCATCGGGCGCGGTCAGTACTTGGGAGGGTGACCTTTCATTATAGTGAGAGGTCATCAATCTCGTGTACTTTACTTGTGTCAACGGCCATACCATGATGAACAAACCTGCTCTCGTTCGATCACCCAAGTCAAGCATCATCGGGCGCGGTCAGTACTTGGGAGGGTGACCATTCTTTTGCTGCTGTTGCGTGCTGTTGGCATTCTTTTGATTTTTGTAGATACTCCTTCAATGCTATCCCTGTAACTCGCTTAGACAAACACTACATTACTGTGTTTCTTCGTTTACATTGTTGTGACACACACAGTTATGTCATTGTACATTGTTGTTTCCATATGTGTATTATTCCAATTGTTTTTGTCAATCGTCTGTGGACCCAAACAATGGTCCTTTTCAGGGCCAAAAAGTGTATCTTCCCTTGACATACTGCCTTTTTTTTTTTTTTTTTTTTAAATAACTCCCTGCACAATATCATTTTATAGTTGAGGAGGACTTCAATCATGAACAGGCTATTACATTATTTTCATAATCTTTTTGAATGTTTTAGTTTTTCATGAGTACCTACTTGCTTGTTCTAAAAAATGTTTGGATCAATTTAAATACCCTATTCCTATGCATCTATTTTAAGTATTTAGAGGATATGCAACTATTCCTTCCTCTCAATATTTTTAGGGATTTATTTGGACTTCACTCTCCAATTCCTTTATAATACTAGCTGCATAAACTCCAATTGTCAGGGACAGGGTTGCAACCCCTTCCCCCCATCCTTACATAAAACAATTTAATGTACCTTTTTCCCTGTTTATTCACATATCTAAATATATTTATATATCCTGGACCCCCAATTCCCCATCGATATCACACCTCCAAAATTAATAACCCCATCAATACCACCTTTCCAAAATCTATCTGTGTAAGAAAACCATTATATCTTATGATATAGTTTCCAAATCATAGAGGACGCCACCACGATCACCGAAGTCAAGCATCATCGGGCGCGGTCAGTACTTGGGAGGGTGACCTTTCATTATAGTGAGAGGTCATCAATCTCGTGTACTTTACTTGTGTCAACGGCCATACCATGATGAACAAACCTGCTCTCGTTCGATCACCCAAGTCAAGCATCATCGGGCGCGGTCAGTACTTGGGAGGGTGACCATTCTTTTGCTGCTGTTGCGTGCTGTTGGCATTCTTTTGATTTTTGTAGATACTCCTTCAATGCTATCCCTGTAACTCGCTTAGACAAACACTACATTACTGTGTTTCTTCGTTTACATTGTTGTGACACACACAGTTATGTCATTGTACATTGTTGTTTCCATATGTGTATTATTCCAATTGTTTTTGTCAATCGTCTGTGGACCCAAACAATGGTCCTTTTCAGGGCCAAAAAGTGTATCTTCCCTTGACATACTGCCTTTTTTTTTTTTTTTTTTTTAAATAACTCCCTGCACAATATCATTTTATAGTTGAGGAGGACTTCAATCATGAACAGGCTATTACATTATTTTCATAATCTTTTTGAATGTTTTAGTTTTTCATGAGTACCTACTTGCTTGTTCTAAAAAATGTTTGGATCAATTTAAATACCCTATTCCTATGCATCTATTTTAAGTATTTAGAGGATATGCAACTATTCCTTCCTCTCAATATTTTTAGGGATTTATTTGGACTTCACTCTCCAATTCCTTTATAATACTAGCTGCATAAACTCCAATTGTCAGGGACAGGGTTGCAACCCCTTCCCCCCATCCTTACATAAAACAATTTAATGTACCTTTTTCCCTGTTTATTCACATATCTAAATATATTTATATATCCTGGACCCCCAATTCCCCATCGATATCACACCTCCAAAATTAATAACCCCATCAATACCACCTTTCCAAAATCTATCTGTGTAAGAAAACCATTATATCTTATGATATAGTTTCCAAATCATAGAGGACGCCACCACGATCACCGAAGTCAAGCATCATCGGGCGCGGTCAGTACTTGGGAGGGTGACCTTTCATTATAGTGAGAGGTCATCAATCTCGTGTACTTTACTTGTGTCAACGGCCATACCATGATGAACAAACCTGCTCTCGTTCGATCACCCAAGTCAAGCATCATCGGGCGCGGTCAGTACTTGGGAGGGTGACCATTCTTTTGCTGCTGTTGCGTGCTGTTGGCATTCTTTTGATTTTTGTAGATACTCCTTCAATGCTATCCCTGTAACTCGCTTAGACAAACACTACATTACTGTGTTTCTTCGTTTACATTGTTGTGACACACACAGTTATGTCATTGTACATTGTTGTTTCCATATGTGTATTATTCCAATTGTTTTTGTCAATCGTCTGTGGACCCAAACAATGGTCCTTTTCAGGGCCAAAAAGTGTATCTTCCCTTGACATACTGCCTTTTTTTTTTTTTTTTTTTAAATAACTCCCTGCACAATATCATTTTATAGTTGAGGAGGACTTCAATCATGAACAGGCTATTACATTATTTTCATAATCTTTTTGAATGTTTTAGTTTTTCATGAGTACCTACTTGCTTGTTCTAAAAAATGTTTGGATCAATTTAAATACCCTATTCCTATGCATCTATTTTAAGTATTTAGAGGATATGCAACTATTCCTTCCTCTCAATATTTTTAGGGATTTATTTGGACTTCACTCTCCAATTCCTTTATAATACTAGCTGCATAAACTCCAATTGTCAGGGACAGGGTTGCAACCCCTTCCCCCCATCCTTACATAAAACAATTTAATGTACCTTTTTCCCTGTTTATTCACATATCTAAATATATTTATATATCCTGGACCCCCAATTCCCCATCGATATCACACCTCCAAAATTAATAACCCCATCAATACCACCTTTCCAAAATCTATCTGTGTAAGAAAACCATTATATCTTATGATATAGTTTCCAAATCATAGAGGACGCCACCACGATCACCGAAGTCAAGCATCATCGGGCGCGGTCAGTACTTGGGAGGGTGACCTTTCATTATGGCGAGAGGTCATCAATCTCGTGTACTTTACTTGTGTCAACGGCCATACCACGATGAACAAACCGGCTCTCGTTCGATCACCCAAGTCAAGCATCATCGGGCGCGGTCAGTAGTTGGGAGGGTGACCATTCTTTTGCTGCTGTTGCGTGCTGTTGGCATTCTTTTGATTTTTGTAGATACTCCTTCAATGCTATCCCTGTAACTCGCTTAGACAAACACTATATTACTGTGTTTCTTCGTTTACATTATTGTGACACACACAGTTATGTCATTGTACATTGTTGTTTCCATATGTGTATTATTCCAATTGTTTTTGTCAATCGTCTGTGGACCCAAACAATGGTCCTTTTCAGGGCCAAAAAGTGTATCTTCCCTTGACATACTGCCTTTTTTTTTTTTTTTTTTTAAATAACTCCCTGCACAATATCATTTTACAGTTGAGGAGGACTTCAATCATGAACAGGCTATTACATTATTTTCATAATCTTTTTGAATGTTTTAGTTTTTCATGAGTACCTACTTGCTTGTTCTAAAAAATGTTTGGATCAATTTAAATACCCTATTCCTATGCATCTATTTTAAGTATTTAGAGGATATGCAACTATTCCTTCCTCTCAATATTTTTAGGGATTTATTTGGACTTCACTCTCCAATTCCTTTATAATACTAGCTGCATAAACTCCAATTGTCAGGGACAGGGTTGCAACCCCTTCCCCCCATCATTACATAAAACAATTTAATGTACCTTTTTCCCTGTTTATTCACATATCTAAATATATTTATATATCCGGACCCCCAATTCCCCATCGATATCACCCCTCCAAAATTAATAACCCCATCAATACCACCTTTCCAAAATCTATCTGTGTAAGAAAACCATTATATCTTATGATATAGTTTCCAAATCATAGAGGACGCCACGACGATCACCGAAGTCAAGCATCATCGGGCGCGGTCAGTACTTGGGAGGGTGACCTTTCATTATGGCGAGAGGTCATCAATCTCGTGTACTTTACTTGTGTCAACGGCCATACCACGATGAACAAACCGGCTCTCGTTCGATCACCCAAGTCAAGCATCATCGGGCGCGGTCAGTAGTTGGGAGGGTGACCATTCTTTTGCTGCTGTTGCGTGCTGTTGGCATTCTTTTGATTTTTGTAGATACTCCTTCAATGCTATCCCTGTAACTCGCTTAGACAAACACTATATTACTGTGTTTCTTCGTTTACATTATTGTGACACACACAGTTATGTCATTGTACATTGTTGTTTCCATATGTGTATTATTCCAATTGTTTTTGTCAATCGTCTGTGGACCCAAACAATGGTCCTTTTCAGGGCCAAAAAGTGTATCTTCCCTTGACATACTGCCTTTTTTTTTTTTTTTTTTTAAATAACTCCCTGCACAATATCATTTTACAGTTGAGGAGGACTTCAATCATGAACAGGCTATTACATTATTTTCATAATCTTTTTGAATGTTTTAGTTTTTCATGAGTACCTACTTGCTTGTTCTAAAAAATGTTTGGATCAATTTAAATACCCTATTCCTATGCATCTATTTTAAGTATTTAGAGGATATGCAACTATTCCTTCCTCTCAATATTTTTAGGGATTTATTTGGACTTCACTCTCCAATTCCTTTATAATACTAGCTGCATAAACTCCAATTGTCAGGGACAGGGTTGCAACCCCTTCCCCCCATCATTACATAAAACAATTTAATGTACCTTTTTCCCTGTTTATTCACATATCTAAATATATTTATATATCCTGGACCCCCAATTCCCCATCGATATCACCCCTCCAAAATTAATAACCCCATCAATACCACCTTTCCAAAATCTATCTGTGTAAGAAAACCATTATATCTTATGATATAGTTTCCAAATCATAGAGGACGCCACGACGATCACCGAAGTCAAGCATCATCGGGCGCGGTCAGTACTTGGGAGGGTGACCTTTCATTATGGCGAGAGGTCATCAATCTCGTGTACTTTACTTGTGTCAACGGCCATACCACGATGAACAAACCGGCTCTCGTTCGATCACCCAAGTCAAGCATCATCGGGCGCGGTCAGTAGTTGGGAGGGTGACCATTCTTTTGCTGCTGTTGCGTGCTGTTGGCATTCTTTTGATTTTTGTAGATACTCCTTCAATGCTATCCCTGTAACTCGCTTAGACAAACACTATATTACTGTGTTTCTTCGTTTACATTATTGTGACACACACAGTTATGTCATTGTACATTGTTGTTTCCATATGTGTATTATTCCAATTGTTTTTGTCAATCGTCTGTGGACCCAAACAATGGTCCTTTTCAGGGCCAAAAAGTGTATCTTCCCTTGACATACTGCCTTTTTTTTTTTTTTTTTTTAAATAACTCCCTGCACAATATCATTTTACAGTTGAGGAGGACTTCAATCATGAACAGGCTATTACATTATTTTCATAATCTTTTTGAATGTTTTAGTTTTTCATGAGTACCTACTTGCTTGTTCTAAAAAATGTTTGGATCAATTTAAATACCCTATTCCTATGCATCTATTTTAAGTATTTAGAGGATATGCAACTATTCCTTCCTCTCAATATTTTTAGGGATTTATTTGGACTTCACTCTCCAATTCCTTTATAATACTAGCTGCATAAACTCCAATTGTCAGGGACAACAGGGTTGCAACCCCTTCCCCCCATCATTACATAAAACAATTTAATGTACCTTTTTCCCTGTTTATTCACATATCTAAATATATTTATATATCCTGGACCCCCAATTCCCCATCGATATCACCCCTCCAAAATTAATAACCCCATCAATACCACCTTTCCAAAATCTATCTGTGTAAGAAAACCATTATATCTTATGATATAGTTTCCAAATCATAGAGGACGCCACGACGATCACCGAAGTCAAGCATCATCGGGCGCGGTCAGTACTTGGGAGGGTGACCTTTCATTATGGCGAGAGGTCATCAATCTCGTGTACTTTACTTGTGTCAACGGCCATACCACGATGAACAAACCGGCTCTCGTTCGATCACCCAAGTCAAGCATCATCGGGCGCGGTCAGTAGTTGGGAGGGTGACCATTCTTTTGCTGCTGTTGGATTTTTGTAGATACTCCTTCAATGCTATCCCTGTAACTCGCTTAGACAAACACTACATTACTGTGTTTCTTCGTTTACATTGTTGTGACACACACAGTTATGTCATTGTACATTGTTGTTTCCATATGTGTATTATTCCAATTGTTTTTGTCAATCGTCTGTGGACCCAAACAATGGTCCTTTTCAGGGCCAAAAAGTGTATCTTCCCTTGACATACTGCCTTTTTTTTTTTTTTTTTTTTAAATAACTCCCTGCACAATATCATTTTATAGTTGAGGAGGACTTCAATCATGAACAGGCTATTACATTATTTTCATAATCTTTTTGAATGTTTTAGTTTTTCATGAGTACCTACTTGCTTGTTCTAAAAAATGTTTGGATCAATTTAAATACCCTATTCCTATGCATCTATTTTAAGTATTTAGAGGATATGCAACTATTCCTTCCTCTCAATATTTTTAGGGATTTATTTGGACTTCACTCTCCAATTCCTTTATAATACTAGCTGCATAAACTCCAATTGTCAGGGACAGGGTTGCAACCCCTTCCCCCCATCCTTACATAAAACAATTTAATGTACCTTTTTCCCTGTTTATTCACATATCTAAATATATTTATATATCCTGGACCCCCAATTCCCCATCGATATCACACCTCCAAAATTAATAACCCCATCAATACCACCTTTCCAAAATCTATCTGTGTAAGAAAACCATTATATCTTATGATATAGTTTCCAAATCATAGAGGACGCCACCACGATCACCGAAGTCAAGCATCATCGGGCGCGGTCAGTACTTGGGAGGGTGACCTTTCATTATAGTGAGAGGTCATCAATCTCGTGTACTTTACTTGTGTCAACGGCCATACCATGATGAACAAACCTGCTCTCGTTCGATCACCCAAGTCAAGCATCATCGGGCGCGGTCAGTACTTGGGAGGGTGACCATTCTTTTGCTGCTGTTGCGTGCTGTTGGCATTCTTTTGATTTTTGTAGATACTCCTTCAATGCTATCCCTGTAACTCGCTTAGACAAACACTACATTACTGTGTTTCTTCGTTTACATTGTTGTGACACACACAGTTATGTCATTGTACATTGTTGTTTCCATATGTGTATTATTCCAATTGTTTTTGTCAATCGTCTGTGGACCCAAACAATGGTCCTTTTCAGGGCCAAAAAGTGTATCTTCCCTTGACATACTGCCTTTTTTTTTTTTTTTTTTTAAATAACTCCCTGCACAATATCATTTTATAGTTGAGGAGGACTTCAATCATGAACAGGCTATTACATTATTTTCATAATCTTTTTGAATGTTTTAGTTTTTCATGAGTACCTACTTGCTTGTTCTAAAAAATGTTTGGATCAATTTAAATACCCTATTCCTATGCATCTATTTTAAGTATTTAGAGGATATGCAACTATTCCTTCCTCTCAATATTTTTAGGGATTTATTTGGACTTCACTCTCCAATTCCTTTATAATACTAGCTGCATAAACTCCAATTGTCAGGGACAGGGTTGCAACCCCTTCCCCCCATCCTTACATAAAACAATTTAATGTACCTTTTTCCCTGTTTATTCACATATCTAAATATATTTATATATCCTGGACCCCCAATTCCCCATCGATATCACACCTCCAAAATTAATAACCCCATCAATACCACCTTTCCAAAATCTATCTGTGTAAGAAAACCATTATATCTTATGATATAGTTTCCAAATCATAGAGGACGCCACCACGATCACCGAAGTCAAGCATCATCGGGCGCGGTCAGTACTTGGGAGGGTGACCTTTCATTATAGTGAGAGGTCATCAATCTCGTGTACTTTACTTGTGTCAACGGCCATACCATGATGAACAAACCTGCTCTCGTTCGATCACCCAAGTCAAGCATCATCGGGCGCGGTCAGTACTTGGGAGGGTGACCATTCTTTTGCTGCTGTTGCGTGCTGTTGGCATTCTTTTGATTTTTGTAGATACTCCTTCAATGCTATCCCTGTAACTCGCTTAGACAAACACTACATTACTGTGTTTCTTCGTTTACATTGTTGTGACACACACAGTTATGTCATTGTACATTGTTGTTTCCATATGTGTATTATTCCAATTGTTTTTGTCAATCGTCTGTGGACCCAAACAATGGTCCTTTTCAGGGCCAAAAAGTGTATCTTCCCTTGACATACTGCCTTTTTTTTTTTTTTTTTTTTAAATAACTCCCTGCACAATATCATTTTATAGTTGAGGAGGACTTCAATCATGAACAGGCTATTACATTATTTTCATAATCTTTTTGAATGTTTTAGTTTTTCATGAGTACCTACTTGCTTGTTCTAAAAAATGTTTGGATCAATTTAAATACCCTATTCCTATGCATCTATTTTAAGTATTTAGAGGATATGCAACTATTCCTTCCTCTCAATATTTTTAGGGATTTATTTGGACTTCACTCTCCAATTCCTTTATAATACTAGCTGCATAAACTCCAATTGTCAGGGACAGGGTTGCAACCCCTTCCCCCCATCCTTACATAAAACAATTTAATGTACCTTTTTCCCTGTTTATTCACATATCTAAATATATTTATATATCCTGGACCCCCAATTCCCCATCGATATCACACCTCCAAAATTAATAACCCCATCAATACCACCTTTCCAAAATCTATCTGTGTAAGAAAACCATTATATCTTATGATATAGTTTCCAAATCATAGAGGACGCCACCACGATCACCGAAGTCAAGCATCATCGGGCGCGGTCAGTACTTGGGAGGGTGACCTTTCATTATAGTGAGAGGTCATCAATCTCGTGTACTTTACTTGTGTCAACGGCCATACCATGATGAACAAACCTGCTCTCGTTCGATCACCCAAGTCAAGCATCATCGGGCGCGGTCAGTACTTGGGAGGGTGACCATTCTTTTGCTGCTGTTGCGTGCTGTTGGCATTCTTTTGATTTTTGTAGATACTCCTTCAATGCTATCCCTGTAACTCGCTTAGACAAACACTACATTACTGTGTTTCTTCGTTTACATTGTTGTGACACACACAGTTATGTCATTGTACATTGTTGTTTCCATATGTGTATTATTCCAATTGTTTTTGTCAATCGTCTGTGGACCCAAACAATGGTCCTTTTCAGGGCCAAAAAGTGTATCTTCCCTTGACATACTGCCTTTTTTTTTTTTTTTTTTTTAAATAACTCCCTGCACAATATCATTTTATAGTTGAGGAGGACTTCAATCATGAACAGGCTATTACATTATTTTCATAATCTTTTTGAATGTTTTAGTTTTTCATGAGTACCTACTTGCTTGTTCTAAAAAATGTTTGGATCAATTTAAATACCCTATTCCTATGCATCTATTTTAAGTATTTAGAGGATATGCAACTATTCCTTCCTCTCAATATTTTTAGGGATTTATTTGGACTTCACTCTCCAATTCCTTTATAATACTAGCTGCATAAACTCCAATTGTCAGGGACAGGGTTGCAACCCCTTCCCCCCATCCTTACATAAAACAATTTAATGTACCTTTTTCCCTGTTTATTCACATATCTAAATATATTTATATATCCTGGACCCCCAATTCCCCATCGATATCACACCTCCAAAATTAATAACCCCATCAATACCACCTTTCCAAAATCTATCTGTGTAAGAAAACCATTATATCTTATGATATAGTTTCCAAATCATAGAGGACGCCACCACGATCACCGAAGTCAAGCATCATCGGGCGCGGTCAGTACTTGGGAGGGTGACCTTTCATTATAGTGAGAGGTCATCAATCTCGTGTACTTTACTTGTGTCAACGGCCATACCATGATGAACAAACCTGCTCTCGTTCGATCACCCAAGTCAAGCATCATCGGGCGCGGTCAGTACTTGGGAGGGTGACCATTCTTTTGCTGCTGTTGCGTGCTGTTGGCATTCTTTTGATTTTTGTAGATACTCCTTCAATGCTATCCCTGTAACTCGCTTAGACAAACACTACATTACTGTGTTTCTTCGTTTACATTGTTGTGACACACACAGTTATGTCATTGTACATTGTTGTTTCCATATGTGTATTATTCCAATTGTTTTTGTCAATCGTCTGTGGACCCAAACAATGGTCCTTTTCAGGGCCAAAAAGTGTATCTTCCCTTGACATACTGCCTTTTTTTTTTTTTTTTTTTTAAATAACTCCCTGCACAATATCATTTTATAGTTGAGGAGGACTTCAATCATGAACAGGCTATTACATTATTTTCATAATCTTTTTGAATGTTTTAGTTTTTCATGAGTACCTACTTGCTTGTTCTAAAAAATGTTTGGATCAATTTAAATACCCTATTCCTATGCATCTATTTTAAGTATTTAGAGGATATGCAACTATTCCTTCCTCTCAATATTTTTAGGGATTTATTTGGACTTCACTCTCCAATTCCTTTATAATACTAGCTGCATAAACTCCAATTGTCAGGGACAGGGTTGCAACCCCTTCCCCCCATCCTTACATAAAACAATTTAATGTACCTTTTTCCCTGTTTATTCACATATCTAAATATATTTATATATCCTGGACCCCCAATTCCCCATCGATATCACACCTCCAAAATTAATAACCCCATCAATACCACCTTTCCAAAATCTATCTGTGTAAGAAAACCATTATATCTTATGATATAGTTTCCAAATCATAGAGGACGCCACCACGATCACCGAAGTCAAGCATCATCGGGCGCGGTCAGTACTTGGGAGGGTGACCTTTCATTATAGTGAGAGGTCATCAATCTCGTGTACTTTACTTGTGTCAACGGCCATACCATGATGAACAAACCTGCTCTCGTTCGATCACCCAAGTCAAGCATCATCGGGCGCGGTCAGTACTTGGGAGGGTGACCATTCTTTTGCTGCTGTTGCGTGCTGTTGGCATTCTTTTGATTTTTGTAGATACTCCTTCAATGCTATCCCTGTAACTCGCTTAGACAAACACTACATTACTGTGTTTCTTCGTTTACATTGTTGTGACACACACAGTTATGTCATTGTACATTGTTGTTTCCATATGTGTATTATTCCAATTGTTTTTGTCAATCGTCTGTGGACCCAAACAATGGTCCTTTTCAGGGCCAAAAAGTGTATCTTCCCTTGACATACTGCCTTTTTTTTTTTTTTTTTTTTAAATAACTCCCTGCACAATATCATTTTATAGTTGAGGAGGACTTCAATCATGAACAGGCTATTACATTATTTTCATAATCTTTTTGAATGTTTTAGTTTTTCATGAGTACCTACTTGCTTGTTCTAAAAAATGTTTGGATCAATTTAAATACCCTATTCCTATGCATCTATTTTAAGTATTTAGAGGATATGCAACTATTCCTTCCTCTCAATATTTTTAGGGATTTATTTGGACTTCACTCTCCAATTCCTTTATAATACTAGCTGCATAAACTCCAATTGTCAGGGACAGGGTTGCAACCCCTTCCCCCCATCCTTACATAAAACAATTTAATGTACCTTTTTCCCTGTTTATTCACATATCTAAATATATTTATATATCCTGGACCCCCAATTCCCCATCGATATCACACCTCCAAAATTAATAACCCCATCAATACCACCTTTCCAAAATCTATCTGTGTAAGAAAACCATTATATCTTATGATATAGTTTCCAAATCATAGAGGACGCCACCACGATCACCGAAGTCAAGCATCATCGGGCGCGGTCAGTACTTGGGAGGGTGACCTTTCATTATAGTGAGAGGTCATCAATCTCGTGTACTTTACTTGTGTCAACGGCCATACCATGATGAACAAACCTGCTCTCGTTCGATCACCCAAGTCAAGCATCATCGGGCGCGGTCAGTACTTGGGAGGGTGACCATTCTTTTGCTGCTGTTGCGTGCTGTTGGCATTCTTTTGATTTTTGTAGATACTCCTTCAATGCTATCCCTGTAACTCGCTTAGACAAACACTACATTACTGTGTTTCTTCGTTTACATTGTTGTGACACACACAGTTATGTCATTGTACATTGTTGTTTCCATATGTGTATTATTCCAATTGTTTTTGTCAATCGTCTGTGGACCCAAACAATGGTCCTTTTCAGGGCCAAAAAGTGTATCTTCCCTTGACATACTGCCTTTTTTTTTTTTTTTTTTTTAAATAACTCCCTGCACAATATCATTTTATAGTTGAGGAGGACTTCAATCATGAACAGGCTATTACATTATTTTCATAATCTTTTTGAATGTTTTAGTTTTTCATGAGTACCTACTTGCTTGTTCTAAAAAATGTTTGGATCAATTTAAATACCCTATTCCTATGCATCTATTTTAAGTATTTAGAGGATATGCAACTATTCCTTCCTCTCAATATTTTTAGGGATTTATTTGGACTTCACTCTCCAATTCCTTTATAATACTAGCTGCATAAACTCCAATTGTCAGGGACAGGGTTGCAACCCCTTCCCCCCATCCTTACATAAAACAATTTAATGTACCTTTTTCCCTGTTTATTCACATATCTAAATATATTTATATATCCTGGACCCCCAATTCCCCATCGATATCACACCTCCAAAATTAATAACCCCATCAATACCACCTTTCCAAAATCTATCTGTGTAAGAAAACCATTATATCTTATGATATAGTTTCCAAATCATAGAGGACGCCACCACGATCACCGAAGTCAAGCATCATCGGGCGCGGTCAGTACTTGGGAGGGTGACCTTTCATTATAGTGAGAGGTCATCAATCTCGTGTACTTTACTTGTGTCAACGGCCATACCATGATGAACAAACCTGCTCTCGTTCGATCACCCAAGTCAAGCATCATCGGGCGCGGTCAGTACTTGGGAGGGTGACCATTCTTTTGCTGCTGTTGCGTGCTGTTGGCATTCTTTTGATTTTTGTAGATACTCCTTCAATGCTATCCCTGTAACTCGCTTAGACAAACACTACATTACTGTGTTTCTTCGTTTACATTGTTGTGACACACACAGTTATGTCATTGTACATTGTTGTTTCCATATGTGTATTATTCCAATTGTTTTTGTCAATCGTCTGTGGACCCAAACAATGGTCCTTTTCAGGGCCAAAAAGTGTATCTTCCCTTGACATACTGCCTTTTTTTTTTTTTTTTTTTTAAATAACTCCCTGCACAATATCATTTTATAGTTGAGGAGGACTTCAATCATGAACAGGCTATTACATTATTTTCATAATCTTTTTGAATGTTTTAGTTTTTCATGAGTACCTACTTGCTTGTTCTAAAAAATGTTTGGATCAATTTAAATACCCTATTCCTATGCATCTATTTTAAGTATTTAGAGGATATGCAACTATTCCTTCCTCTCAATATTTTTAGGGATTTATTTGGACTTCACTCTCCAATTCCTTTATAATACTAGCTGCATAAACTCCAATTGTCAGGGACAGGGTTGCAACCCCTTCCCCCCATCCTTACATAAAACAATTTAATGTACCTTTTTCCCTGTTTATTCACATATCTAAATATATTTATATATCCTGGACCCCCAATTCCCCATCGATATCACACCTCCAAAATTAATAACCCCATCAATACCACCTTTCCAAAATCTATCTGTGTAAGAAAACCATTATATCTTATGATATAGTTTCCAAATCATAGAGGACGCCACCACGATCACCGAAGTCAAGCATCATCGGGCGCGGTCAGTACTTGGGAGGGTGACCTTTCATTATAGTGAGAGGTCATCAATCTCGTGTACTTTACTTGTGTCAACGGCCATACCATGATGAACAAACCTGCTCTCGTTCGATCACCCAAGTCAAGCATCATCGGGCGCGGTCAGTACTTGGGAGGGTGACCATTCTTTTGCTGCTGTTGCGTGCTGTTGGCATTCTTTTGATTTTTGTAGATACTCCTTCAATGCTATCCCTGTAACTCGCTTAGACAAACACTACATTACTGTGTTTCTTCGTTTACATTGTTGTGACACACACAGTTATGTCATTGTACATTGTTGTTTCCATATGTGTATTATTCCAATTGTTTTTGTCAATCGTCTGTGGACCCAAACAATGGTCCTTTTCAGGGCCAAAAAGTGTATCTTCCCTTGACATACTGCCTTTTTTTTTTTTTTTTTTTTAAATAACTCCCTGCACAATATCATTTTATAGTTGAGGAGGACTTCAATCATGAACAGGCTATTACATTATTTTCATAATCTTTTTGAATGTTTTAGTTTTTCATGAGTACCTACTTGCTTGTTCTAAAAAATGTTTGGATCAATTTAAATACCCTATTCCTATGCATCTATTTTAAGTATTTAGAGGATATGCAACTATTCCTTCCTCTCAATATTTTTAGGGATTTATTTGGACTTCACTCTCCAATTCCTTTATAATACTAGCTGCATAAACTCCAATTGTCAGGGACAGGGTTGCAACCCCTTCCCCCCATCCTTACATAAAACAATTTAATGTACCTTTTTCCCTGTTTATTCACATATCTAAATATATTTATATATCCTGGACCCCCAATTCCCCATCGATATCACACCTCCAAAATTAATAACCCCATCAATACCACCTTTCCAAAATCTATCTGTGTAAGAAAACCATTATATCTTATGATATAGTTTCCAAATCATAGAGGACGCCACCACGATCACCGAAGTCAAGCATCATCGGGCGCGGTCAGTACTTGGGAGGGTGACCTTTCATTATAGTGAGAGGTCATCAATCTCGTGTACTTTACTTGTGTCAACGGCCATACCATGATGAACAAACCTGCTCTCGTTCGATCACCCAAGTCAAGCATCATCGGGCGCGGTCAGTACTTGGGAGGGTGACCATTCTTTTGCTGCTGTTGCGTGCTGTTGGCATTCTTTTGATTTTTGTAGATACTCCTTCAATGCTATCCCTGTAACTCGCTTAGACAAACACTACATTACTGTGTTTCTTCGTTTACATTGTTGTGACACACACAGTTATGTCATTGTACATTGTTGTTTCCATATGTGTATTATTCCAATTGTTTTTGTCAATCGTCTGTGGACCCAAACAATGGTCCTTTTCAGGGCCAAAAAGTGTATCTTCCCTTGACATACTGCCTTTTTTTTTTTTTTTTTTTTAAATAACTCCCTGCACAATATCATTTTATAGTTGAGGAGGACTTCAATCATGAACAGGCTATTACATTATTTTCATAATCTTTTTGAATGTTTTAGTTTTTCATGAGTACCTACTTGCTTGTTCTAAAAAATGTTTGGATCAATTTAAATACCCTATTCCTATGCATCTATTTTAAGTATTTAGAGGATATGCAACTATTCCTTCCTCTCAATATTTTTAGGGATTTATTTGGACTTCACTCTCCAATTCCTTTATAATACTAGCTGCATAAACTCCAATTGTCAGGGACAGGGTTGCAACCCCTTCCCCCCATCCTTACATAAAACAATTTAATGTACCTTTTTCCCTGTTTATTCACATATCTAAATATATTTATATATCCTGGACCCCCAATTCCCCATCGATATCACACCTCCAAAATTAATAACCCCATCAATACCACCTTTCCAAAATCTATCTGTGTAAGAAAACCATTATATCTTATGATATAGTTTCCAAATCATAGAGGACGCCACCACGATCACCGAAGTCAAGCATCATCGGGCGCGGTCAGTACTTGGGAGGGTGACCTTTCATTATAGTGAGAGGTCATCAATCTCGTGTACTTTACTTGTGTCAACGGCCATACCATGATGAACAAACCTGCTCTCGTTCGATCACCCAAGTCAAGCATCATCGGGCGCGGTCAGTACTTGGGAGGGTGACCATTCTTTTGCTGCTGTTGCGTGCTGTTGGCATTCTTTTGATTTTTGTAGATACTCCTTCAATGCTATCCCTGTAACTCGCTTAGACAAACACTACATTACTGTGTTTCTTCGTTTACATTGTTGTGACACACACAGTTATGTCATTGTACATTGTTGTTTCCATATGTGTATTATTCCAATTGTTTTTGTCAATCGTCTGTGGACCCAAACAATGGTCCTTTTCAGGGCCAAAAAGTGTATCTTCCCTTGACATACTGCCTTTTTTTTTTTTTTTTTTTTAAATAACTCCCTGCACAATATCATTTTATAGTTGAGGAGGACTTCAATCATGAACAGGCTATTACATTATTTTCATAATCTTTTTGAATGTTTTAGTTTTTCATGAGTACCTACTTGCTTGTTCTAAAAAATGTTTGGATCAATTTAAATACCCTATTCCTATGCATCTATTTTAAGTATTTAGAGGATATGCAACTATTCCTTCCTCTCAATATTTTTAGGGATTTATTTGGACTTCACTCTCCAATTCCTTTATAATACTAGCTGCATAAACTCCAATTGTCAGGGACAGGGTTGCAACCCCTTCCCCCCATCCTTACATAAAACAATTTAATGTACCTTTTTCCCTGTTTATTCACATATCTAAATATATTTATATATCCTGGACCCCCAATTCCCCATCGATATCACACCTCCAAAATTAATAACCCCATCAATACCACCTTTCCAAAATCTATCTGTGTAAGAAAACCATTATATCTTATGATATAGTTTCCAAATCATAGAGGACGCCACCACGATCACCGAAGTCAAGCATCATCGGGCGCGGTCAGTACTTGGGAGGGTGACCTTTCATTATAGTGAGAGGTCATCAATCTCGTGTACTTTACTTGTGTCAACGGCCATACCATGATGAACAAACCTGCTCTCGTTCGATCACCCAAGTCAAGCATCATCGGGCGCGGTCAGTACTTGGGAGGGTGACCATTCTTTTGCTGCTGTTGCGTGCTGTTGGCATTCTTTTGATTTTTGTAGATACTCCTTCAATGCTATCCCTGTAACTCGCTTAGACAAACACTACATTACTGTGTTTCTTCGTTTACATTGTTGTGACACACACAGTTATGTCATTGTACATTGTTGTTTCCATATGTGTATTATTCCAATTGTTTTTGTCAATCGTCTGTGGACCCAAACAATGGTCCTTTTCAGGGCCAAAAAGTGTATCTTCCCTTGACATACTGCCTTTTTTTTTTTTTTTTTTTTAAATAACTCCCTGCACAATATCATTTTATAGTTGAGGAGGACTTCAATCATGAACAGGCTATTACATTATTTTCATAATCTTTTTGAATGTTTTAGTTTTTCATGAGTACCTACTTGCTTGTTCTAAAAAATGTTTGGATCAATTTAAATACCCTATTCCTATGCATCTATTTTAAGTATTTAGAGGATATGCAACTATTCCTTCCTCTCAATATTTTTAGGGATTTATTTGGACTTCACTCTCCAATTCCTTTATAATACTAGCTGCATAAACTCCAATTGTCAGGGACAGGGTTGCAACCCCTTCCCCCCATCCTTACATAAAACAATTTAATGTACCTTTTTCCCTGTTTATTCACATATCTAAATATATTTATATATCCTGGACCCCCAATTCCCCATCGATATCACACCTCCAAAATTAATAACCCCATCAATACCACCTTTCCAAAATCTATCTGTGTAAGAAAACCATTATATCTTATGATATAGTTTCCAAATCATAGAGGACGCCACCACGATCACCGAAGTCAAGCATCATCGGGCGCGGTCAGTACTTGGGAGGGTGACCTTTCATTATAGTGAGAGGTCATCAATCTCGTGTACTTTACTTGTGTCAACGGCCATACCATGATGAACAAACCTGCTCTCGTTCGATCACCCAAGTCAAGCATCATCGGGCGCGGTCAGTACTTGGGAGGGTGACCATTCTTTTGCTGCTGTTGCGTGCTGTTGGCATTCTTTTGATTTTTGTAGATACTCCTTCAATGCTATCCCTGTAACTCGCTTAGACAAACACTACATTACTGTGTTTCTTCGTTTACATTGTTGTGACACACACAGTTATGTCATTGTACATTGTTGTTTCCATATGTGTATTATTCCAATTGTTTTTGTCAATCGTCTGTGGACCCAAACAATGGTCCTTTTCAGGGCCAAAAAGTGTATCTTCCCTTGACATACTGCCTTTTTTTTTTTTTTTTTTTTAAATAACTCCCTGCACAATATCATTTTATAGTTGAGGAGGACTTCAATCATGAACAGGCTATTACATTATTTTCATAATCTTTTTGAATGTTTTAGTTTTTCATGAGTACCTACTTGCTTGTTCTAAAAAATGTTTGGATCAATTTAAATACCCTATTCCTATGCATCTATTTTAAGTATTTAGAGGATATGCAACTATTCCTTCCTCTCAATATTTTTAGGGATTTATTTGGACTTCACTCTCCAATTCCTTTATAATACTAGCTGCATAAACTCCAATTGTCAGGGACAGGGTTGCAACCCCTTCCCCCCATCCTTACATAAAACAATTTAATGTACCTTTTTCCCTGTTTATTCACATATCTAAATATATTTATATATCCTGGACCCCCAATTCCCCATCGATATCACACCTCCAAAATTAATAACCCCATCAATACCACCTTTCCAAAATCTATCTGTGTAAGAAAACCATTATATCTTATGATATAGTTTCCAAATCATAGAGGACGCCACCACGATCACCGAAGTCAAGCATCATCGGGCGCGGTCAGTACTTGGGAGGGTGACCTTTCATTATAGTGAGAGGTCATCAATCTCGTGTACTTTACTTGTGTCAACGGCCATACCATGATGAACAAACCTGCTCTCGTTCGATCACCCAAGTCAAGCATCATCGGGCGCGGTCAGTACTTGGGAGGGTGACCATTCTTTTGCTGCTGTTGCGTGCTGTTGGCATTCTTTTGATTTTTGTAGATACTCCTTCAATGCTATCCCTGTAACTCGCTTAGACAAACACTACATTACTGTGTTTCTTCGTTTACATTGTTGTGACACACACAGTTATGTCATTGTACATTGTTGTTTCCATATGTGTATTATTCCAATTGTTTTTGTCAATCGTCTGTGGACCCAAACAATGGTCCTTTTCAGGGCCAAAAAGTGTATCTTCCCTTGACATACTGCCTTTTTTTTTTTTTTTTTTTTAAATAACTCCCTGCACAATATCATTTTATAGTTGAGGAGGACTTCAATCATGAACAGGCTATTACATTATTTTCATAATCTTTTTGAATGTTTTAGTTTTTCATGAGTACCTACTTGCTTGTTCTAAAAAATGTTTGGATCAATTTAAATACCCTATTCCTATGCATCTATTTTAAGTATTTAGAGGATATGCAACTATTCCTTCCTCTCAATATTTTTAGGGATTTATTTGGACTTCACTCTCCAATTCCTTTATAATACTAGCTGCATAAACTCCAATTGTCAGGGACAGGGTTGCAACCCCTTCCCCCCATCCTTACATAAAACAATTTAATGTACCTTTTTCCCTGTTTATTCACATATCTAAATATATTTATATATCCTGGACCCCCAATTCCCCATCGATATCACACCTCCAAAATTAATAACCCCATCAATACCACCTTTCCAAAATCTATCTGTGTAAGAAAACCATTATATCTTATGATATAGTTTCCAAATCATAGAGGACGCCACCACGATCACCGAAGTCAAGCATCATCGGGCGCGGTCAGTACTTGGGAGGGTGACCTTTCATTATAGTGAGAGGTCATCAATCTCGTGTACTTTACTTGTGTCAACGGCCATACCATGATGAACAAACCTGCTCTCGTTCGATCACCCAAGTCAAGCATCATCGGGCGCGGTCAGTACTTGGGAGGGTGACCATTCTTTTGCTGCTGTTGCGTGCTGTTGGCATTCTTTTGATTTTTGTAGATACTCCTTCAATGCTATCCCTGTAACTCGCTTAGACAAACACTACATTACTGTGTTTCTTCGTTTACATTGTTGTGACACACACAGTTATGTCATTGTACATTGTTGTTTCCATATGTGTATTATTCCAATTGTTTTTGTCAATCGTCTGTGGACCCAAACAATGGTCCTTTTCAGGGCCAAAAAGTGTATCTTCCCTTGACATACTGCCTTTTTTTTTTTTTTTTTTTTAAATAACTCCCTGCACAATATCATTTTATAGTTGAGGAGGACTTCAATCATGAACAGGCTATTACATTATTTTCATAATCTTTTTGAATGTTTTAGTTTTTCATGAGTACCTACTTGCTTGTTCTAAAAAATGTTTGGATCAATTTAAATACCCTATTCCTATGCATCTATTTTAAGTATTTAGAGGATATGCAACTATTCCTTCCTCTCAATATTTTTAGGGATTTATTTGGACTTCACTCTCCAATTCCTTTATAATACTAGCTGCATAAACTCCAATTGTCAGGGACAGGGTTGCAACCCCTTCCCCCCATCCTTACATAAAACAATTTAATGTACCTTTTTCCCTGTTTATTCACATATCTAAATATATTTATATATCCTGGACCCCCAATTCCCCATCGATATCACACCTCCAAAATTAATAACCCCATCAATACCACCTTTCCAAAATCTATCTGTGTAAGAAAACCATTATATCTTATGATATAGTTTCCAAATCATAGAGGACGCCACCACGATCACCGAAGTCAAGCATCATCGGGCGCGGTCAGTACTTGGGAGGGTGACCTTTCATTATAGTGAGAGGTCATCAATCTCGTGTACTTTACTTGTGTCAACGGCCATACCATGATGAACAAACCTGCTCTCGTTCGATCACCCAAGTCAAGCATCATCGGGCGCGGTCAGTACTTGGGAGGGTGACCATTCTTTTGCTGCTGTTGCGTGCTGTTGGCATTCTTTTGATTTTTGTAGATACTCCTTCAATGCTATCCCTGTAACTCGCTTAGACAAACACTACATTACTGTGTTTCTTCGTTTACATTGTTGTGACACACACAGTTATGTCATTGTACATTGTTGTTTCCATATGTGTATTATTCCAATTGTTTTTGTCAATCGTCTGTGGACCCAAACAATGGTCCTTTTCAGGGCCAAAAAGTGTATCTTCCCTTGACATACTGCCTTTTTTTTTTTTTTTTTTTTAAATAACTCCCTGCACAATATCATTTTATAGTTGAGGAGGACTTCAATCATGAACAGGCTATTACATTATTTTCATAATCTTTTTGAATGTTTTAGTTTTTCATGAGTACCTACTTGCTTGTTCTAAAAAATGTTTGGATCAATTTAAATACCCTATTCCTATGCATCTATTTTAAGTATTTAGAGGATATGCAACTATTCCTTCCTCTCAATATTTTTAGGGATTTATTTGGACTTCACTCTCCAATTCCTTTATAATACTAGCTGCATAAACTCCAATTGTCAGGGACAGGGTTGCAACCCCTTCCCCCCATCCTTACATAAAACAATTTAATGTACCTTTTTCCCTGTTTATTCACATATCTAAATATATTTATATATCCTGGACCCCCAATTCCCCATCGATATCACACCTCCAAAATTAATAACCCCATCAATACCACCTTTCCAAAATCTATCTGTGTAAGAAAACCATTATATCTTATGATATAGTTTCCAAATCATAGAGGACGCCACCACGATCACCGAAGTCAAGCATCATCGGGCGCGGTCAGTACTTGGGAGGGTGACCTTTCATTATAGTGAGAGGTCATCAATCTCGTGTACTTTACTTGTGTCAACGGCCATACCATGATGAACAAACCTGCTCTCGTTCGATCACCCAAGTCAAGCATCATCGGGCGCGGTCAGTACTTGGGAGGGTGACCATTCTTTTGCTGCTGTTGCGTGCTGTTGGCATTCTTTTGATTTTTGTAGATACTCCTTCAATGCTATCCCTGTAACTCGCTTAGACAAACACTACATTACTGTGTTTCTTCGTTTACATTGTTGTGACACACACAGTTATGTCATTGTACATTGTTGTTTCCATATGTGTATTATTCCAATTGTTTTTGTCAATCGTCTGTGGACCCAAACAATGGTCCTTTTCAGGGCCAAAAAGTGTATCTTCCCTTGACATACTGCCTTTTTTTTTTTTTTTTTTTTAAATAACTCCCTGCACAATATCATTTTATAGTTGAGGAGGACTTCAATCATGAACAGGCTATTACATTATTTTCATAATCTTTTTGAATGTTTTAGTTTTTCATGAGTACCTACTTGCTTGTTCTAAAAAATGTTTGGATCAATTTAAATACCCTATTCCTATGCATCTATTTTAAGTATTTAGAGGATATGCAACTATTCCTTCCTCTCAATATTTTTAGGGATTTATTTGGACTTCACTCTCCAATTCCTTTATAATACTAGCTGCATAAACTCCAATTGTCAGGGACAGGGTTGCAACCCCTTCCCCCCATCCTTACATAAAACAATTTAATGTACCTTTTTCCCTGTTTATTCACATATCTAAATATATTTATATATCCTGGACCCCCAATTCCCCATCGATATCACACCTCCAAAATTAATAACCCCATCAATACCACCTTTCCAAAATCTATCTGTGTAAGAAAACCATTATATCTTATGATATAGTTTCCAAATCATAGAGGACGCCACCACGATCACCGAAGTCAAGCATCATCGGGCGCGGTCAGTACTTGGGAGGGTGACCTTTCATTATAGTGAGAGGTCATCAATCTCGTGTACTTTACTTGTGTCAACGGCCATACCATGATGAACAAACCTGCTCTCGTTCGATCACCCAAGTCAAGCATCATCGGGCGCGGTCAGTACTTGGGAGGGTGACCATTCTTTTGCTGCTGTTGCGTGCTGTTGGCATTCTTTTGATTTTTGTAGATACTCCTTCAATGCTATCCCTGTAACTCGCTTAGACAAACACTACATTACTGTGTTTCTTCGTTTACATTGTTGTGACACACACAGTTATGTCATTGTACATTGTTGTTTCCATATGTGTATTATTCCAATTGTTTTTGTCAATCGTCTGTGGACCCAAACAATGGTCCTTTTCAGGGCCAAAAAGTGTATCTTCCCTTGACATACTGCCTTTTTTTTTTTTTTTTTTTTAAATAACTCCCTGCACAATATCATTTTATAGTTGAGGAGGACTTCAATCATGAACAGGCTATTACATTATTTTCATAATCTTTTTGAATGTTTTAGTTTTTCATGAGTACCTACTTGCTTGTTCTAAAAAATGTTTGGATCAATTTAAATACCCTATTCCTATGCATCTATTTTAAGTATTTAGAGGATATGCAACTATTCCTTCCTCTCAATATTTTTAGGGATTTATTTGGACTTCACTCTCCAATTCCTTTATAATACTAGCTGCATAAACTCCAATTGTCAGGGACAGGGTTGCAACCCCTTCCCCCCATCCTTACATAAAACAATTTAATGTACCTTTTTCCCTGTTTATTCACATATCTAAATATATTTATATATCCTGGACCCCCAATTCCCCATCGATATCACACCTCCAAAATTAATAACCCCATCAATACCACCTTTCCAAAATCTATCTGTGTAAGAAAACCATTATATCTTATGATATAGTTTCCAAATCATAGAGGACGCCACCACGATCACCGAAGTCAAGCATCATCGGGCGCGGTCAGTACTTGGGAGGGTGACCTTTCATTATAGTGAGAGGTCATCAATCTCGTGTACTTTACTTGTGTCAACGGCCATACCATGATGAACAAACCTGCTCTCGTTCGATCACCCAAGTCAAGCATCATCGGGCGCGGTCAGTACTTGGGAGGGTGACCATTCTTTTGCTGCTGTTGCGTGCTGTTGGCATTCTTTTGATTTTTGTAGATACTCCTTCAATGCTATCCCTGTAACTCGCTTAGACAAACACTACATTACTGTGTTTCTTCGTTTACATTGTTGTGACACACACAGTTATGTCATTGTACATTGTTGTTTCCATATGTGTATTATTCCAATTGTTTTTGTCAATCGTCTGTGGACCCAAACAATGGTCCTTTTCAGGGCCAAAAAGTGTATCTTCCCTTGACATACTGCCTTTTTTTTTTTTTTTTTTTTAAATAACTCCCTGCACAATATCATTTTATAGTTGAGGAGGACTTCAATCATGAACAGGCTATTACATTATTTTCATAATCTTTTTGAATGTTTTAGTTTTTCATGAGTACCTACTTGCTTGTTCTAAAAAATGTTTGGATCAATTTAAATACCCTATTCCTATGCATCTATTTTAAGTATTTAGAGGATATGCAACTATTCCTTCCTCTCAATATTTTTAGGGATTTATTTGGACTTCACTCTCCAATTCCTTTATAATACTAGCTGCATAAACTCCAATTGTCAGGGACAGGGTTGCAACCCCTTCCCCCCATCCTTACATAAAACAATTTAATGTACCTTTTTCCCTGTTTATTCACATATCTAAATATATTTATATATCCTGGACCCCCAATTCCCCATCGATATCACACCTCCAAAATTAATAACCCCATCAATACCACCTTTCCAAAATCTATCTGTGTAAGAAAACCATTATATCTTATGATATAGTTTCCAAATCATAGAGGACGCCACCACGATCACCGAAGTCAAGCATCATCGGGCGCGGTCAGTACTTGGGAGGGTGACCTTTCATTATAGTGAGAGGTCATCAATCTCGTGTACTTTACTTGTGTCAACGGCCATACCATGATGAACAAACCTGCTCTCGTTCGATCACCCAAGTCAAGCATCATCGGGCGCGGTCAGTACTTGGGAGGGTGACCATTCTTTTGCTGCTGTTGCGTGCTGTTGGCATTCTTTTGATTTTTGTAGATACTCCTTCAATGCTATCCCTGTAACTCGCTTAGACAAACACTACATTACTGTGTTTCTTCGTTTACATTGTTGTGACACACACAGTTATGTCATTGTACATTGTTGTTTCCATATGTGTATTATTCCAATTGTTTTTGTCAATCGTCTGTGGACCCAAACAATGGTCCTTTTCAGGGCCAAAAAGTGTATCTTCCCTTGACATACTGCCTTTTTTTTTTTTTTTTTTTTAAATAACTCCCTGCACAATATCATTTTATAGTTGAGGAGGACTTCAATCATGAACAGGCTATTACATTATTTTCATAATCTTTTTGAATGTTTTAGTTTTTCATGAGTACCTACTTGCTTGTTCTAAAAAATGTTTGGATCAATTTAAATACCCTATTCCTATGCATCTATTTTAAGTATTTAGAGGATATGCAACTATTCCTTCCTCTCAATATTTTTAGGGATTTATTTGGACTTCACTCTCCAATTCCTTTATAATACTAGCTGCATAAACTCCAATTGTCAGGGACAGGGTTGCAACCCCTTCCCCCCATCCTTACATAAAACAATTTAATGTACCTTTTTCCCTGTTTATTCACATATCTAAATATATTTATATATCCTGGACCCCCAATTCCCCATCGATATCACACCTCCAAAATTAATAACCCCATCAATACCACCTTTCCAAAATCTATCTGTGTAAGAAAACCATTATATCTTATGATATAGTTTCCAAATCATAGAGGACGCCACCACGATCACCGAAGTCAAGCATCATCGGGCGCGGTCAGTACTTGGGAGGGTGACCTTTCATTATAGTGAGAGGTCATCAATCTCGTGTACTTTACTTGTGTCAACGGCCATACCATGATGAACAAACCTGCTCTCGTTCGATCACCCAAGTCAAGCATCATCGGGCGCGGTCAGTACTTGGGAGGGTGACCATTCTTTTGCTGCTGTTGCGTGCTGTTGGCATTCTTTTGATTTTTGTAGATACTCCTTCAATGCTATCCCTGTAACTCGCTTAGACAAACACTACATTACTGTGTTTCTTCGTTTACATTGTTGTGACACACACAGTTATGTCATTGTACATTGTTGTTTCCATATGTGTATTATTCCAATTGTTTTTGTCAATCGTCTGTGGACCCAAACAATGGTCCTTTTCAGGGCCAAAAAGTGTATCTTCCCTTGACATACTGCCTTTTTTTTTTTTTTTTTTTTAAATAACTCCCTGCACAATATCATTTTATAGTTGAGGAGGACTTCAATCATGAACAGGCTATTACATTATTTTCATAATCTTTTTGAATGTTTTAGTTTTTCATGAGTACCTACTTGCTTGTTCTAAAAAATGTTTGGATCAATTTAAATACCCTATTCCTATGCATCTATTTTAAGTATTTAGAGGATATGCAACTATTCCTTCCTCTCAATATTTTTAGGGATTTATTTGGACTTCACTCTCCAATTCCTTTATAATACTAGCTGCATAAACTCCAATTGTCAGGGACAGGGTTGCAACCCCTTCCCTCCATCCTTACATAAAACAATTTAATGTACCTTTTTCCCTGTTTATTCACATATCTAAATATATTTATATATCCTGGACCCCCAATTCCCCATCGATATCACACCTCCAAAATTAATAACCCCATCAATACCACCTTTCCAAAATCTATCTGTGTAAGAAAACCATTATATCTTATGATATAGTTTCCAAATCATAGAGGACGCCACCACGATCACCGAAGTCAAGCATCATCGGGCGCGGTCAGTACTTGGGAGGGTGACCTTTCATTATAGTGAGAGGTCATCAATCTCGTGTACTTTACTTGTGTCAACGGCCATACCATGATGAACAAACCTGCTCTCGTTCGATCACCCAAGTCAAGCATCATCGGGCGCGGTCAGTACTTGGGAGGGTGACCATTCTTTTGCTGCTGTTGCGTGCTGTTGGCATTCTTTTGATTTTTGTAGATACTCCTTCAATGCTATCCCTGTAACTCGCTTAGACAAACACTACATTACTGTGTTTCTTCGTTTACATTGTTGTGACACACACAGTTATGTCATTGTACATTGTTGTTTCCATATGTGTATTATTCCAATTGTTTTTGTCAATCGTCTGTGGACCCAAACAATGGTCCTTTTCAGGGCCAAAAAGTGTATCTTCCCTTGACATACTGCCTTTTTTTTTTTTTTTTTTTTAAATAACTCCCTGCACAATATCATTTTATAGTTGAGGAGGACTTCAATCATGAACAGGCTATTACATTATTTTCATAATCTTTTTGAATGTTTTAGTTTTTCATGAGTACCTACTTGCTTGTTCTAAAAAATGTTTGGATCAATTTAAATACCCTATTCCTATGCATCTATTTTAAGTATTTAGAGGATATGCAACTATTCCTTCCTCTCAATATTTTTAGGGATTTATTTGGACTTCACTCTCCAATTCCTTTATAATACTAGCTGCATAAACTCCAATTGTCAGGGACAGGGTTGCAACCCCTTCCCCCCATCCTTACATAAAACAATTTAATGTACCTTTTTCCCTGTTTATTCACATATCTAAATATATTTATATATCCTGGACCCCCAATTCCCCATCGATATCACACCTCCAAAATTAATAACCCCATCAATACCACCTTTCCAAAATCTATCTGTGTAAGAAAACCATTATATCTTATGATATAGTTTCCAAATCATAGAGGACGCCACCACGATCACCGAAGTCAAGCATCATCGGGCGCGGTCAGTACTTGGGAGGGTGACCTTTCATTATAGTGAGAGGTCATCAATCTCGTGTACTTTACTTGTGTCAACGGCCATACCATGATGAACAAACCTGCTCTCGTTCGATCACCCAAGTCAAGCATCATCGGGCGCGGTCAGTACTTGGGAGGGTGACCATTCTTTTGCTGCTGTTGCGTGCTGTTGGCATTCTTTTGATTTTTGTAGATACTCCTTCAATGCTATCCCTGTAACTCGCTTAGACAAACACTACATTACTGTGTTTCTTCGTTTACATTGTTGTGACACACACAGTTATGTCATTGTACATTGTTGTTTCCATATGTGTATTATTCCAATTGTTTTTGTCAATCGTCTGTGGACCCAAACAATGGTCCTTTTCAGGGCCAAAAAGTGTATCTTCCCTTGACATACTGCCTTTTTTTTTTTTTTTTTTTTAAATAACTCCCTGCACAATATCATTTTATAGTTGAGGAGGACTTCAATCATGAACAGGCTATTACATTATTTTCATAATCTTTTTGAATGTTTTAGTTTTTCATGAGTACCTACTTGCTTGTTCTAAAAAATGTTTGGATCAATTTAAATACCCTATTCCTATGCATCTATTTTAAGTATTTAGAGGATATGCAACTATTCCTTCCTCTCAATATTTTTAGGGATTTATTTGGACTTCACTCTCCAATTCCTTTATAATACTAGCTGCATAAACTCCAATTGTCAGGGACAGGGTTGCAACCCCTTCCCCCCATCCTTACATAAAACAATTTAATGTACCTTTTTCCCTGTTTATTCACATATCTAAATATATTTATATATCCTGGACCCCCAATTCCCCATCGATATCACACCTCCAAAATTAATAACCCCATCAATACCACCTTTCCAAAATCTATCTGTGTAAGAAAACCATTATATCTTATGATATAGTTTCCAAATCATAGAGGACGCCACCACGATCACCGAAGTCAAGCATCATCGGGCGCGGTCAGTACTTGGGAGGGTGACCTTTCATTATAGTGAGAGGTCATCAATCTCGTGTACTTTACTTGTGTCAACGGCCATACCATGATGAACAAACCTGCTCTCGTTCGATCACCCAAGTCAAGCATCATCGGGCGCGGTCAGTACTTGGGAGGGTGACCATTCTTTTGCTGCTGTTGCGTGCTGTTGGCATTCTTTTGATTTTTGTAGATACTCCTTCAATGCTATCCCTGTAACTCGCTTAGACAAACACTACATTACTGTGTTTCTTCGTTTACATTGTTGTGACACACACAGTTATGTCATTGTACATTGTTGTTTCCATATGTGTATTATTCCAATTGTTTTTGTCAATCGTCTGTGGACCCAAACAATGGTCCTTTTCAGGGCCAAAAAGTGTATCTTCCCTTGACATACTGCCTTTTTTTTTTTTTTTTTTTTAAATAACTCCCTGCACAATATCATTTTATAGTTGAGGAGGACTTCAATCATGAACAGGCTATTACATTATTTTCATAATCTTTTTGAATGTTTTAGTTTTTCATGAGTACCTACTTGCTTGTTCTAAAAAATGTTTGGATCAATTTAAATACCCTATTCCTATGCATCTATTTTAAGTATTTAGAGGATATGCAACTATTCCTTCCTCTCAATATTTTTAGGGATTTATTTGGACTTCACTCTCCAATTCCTTTATAATACTAGCTGCATAAACTCCAATTGTCAGGGACAGGGTTGCAACCCCTTCCCCCCATCCTTACATAAAACAATTTAATGTACCTTTTTCCCTGTTTATTCACATATCTAAATATATTTATATATCCTGGACCCCCAATTCCCCATCGATATCACACCTCCAAAATTAATAACCCCATCAATACCACCTTTCCAAAATCTATCTGTGTAAGAAAACCATTATATCTTATGATATAGTTTCCAAATCATAGAGGACGCCACCACGATCACCGAAGTCAAGCATCATCGGGCGCGGTCAGTACTTGGGAGGGTGACCTTTCATTATAGTGAGAGGTCATCAATCTCGTGTACTTTACTTGTGTCAACGGCCATACCATGATGAACAAACCTGCTCTCGTTCGATCACCCAAGTCAAGCATCATCGGGCGCGGTCAGTACTTGGGAGGGTGACCATTCTTTTGCTGCTGTTGCGTGCTGTTGGCATTCTTTTGATTTTTGTAGATACTCCTTCAATGCTATCCCTGTAACTCGCTTAGACAAACACTACATTACTGTGTTTCTTCGTTTACATTGTTGTGACACACACAGTTATGTCATTGTACATTGTTGTTTCCATATGTGTATTATTCCAATTGTTTTTGTCAATCGTCTGTGGACCCAAACAATGGTCCTTTTCAGGGCCAAAAAGTGTATCTTCCCTTGACATACTGCCTTTTTTTTTTTTTTTTTTTTAAATAACTCCCTGCACAATATCATTTTATAGTTGAGGAGGACTTCAATCATGAACAGGCTATTACATTATTTTCATAATCTTTTTGAATGTTTTAGTTTTTCATGAGTACCTACTTGCTTGTTCTAAAAAATGTTTGGATCAATTTAAATACCCTATTCCTATGCATCTATTTTAAGTATTTAGAGGATATGCAACTATTCCTTCCTCTCAATATTTTTAGGGATTTATTTGGACTTCACTCTCCAATTCCTTTATAATACTAGCTGCATAAACTCCAATTGTCAGGGACAGGGTTGCAACCCCTTCCCCCCATCCTTACATAAAACAATTTAATGTACCTTTTTCCCTGTTTATTCACATATCTAAATATATTTATATATCCTGGACCCCCAATTCCCCATCGATATCACACCTCCAAAATTAATAACCCCATCAATACCACCTTTCCAAAATCTATCTGTGTAAGAAAACCATTATATCTTATGATATAGTTTCCAAATCATAGAGGACGCCACCACGATCACCGAAGTCAAGCATCATCGGGCGCGGTCAGTACTTGGGAGGGTGACCTTTCATTATAGTGAGAGGTCATCAATCTCGTGTACTTTACTTGTGTCAACGGCCATACCATGATGAACAAACCTGCTCTCGTTCGATCACCCAAGTCAAGCATCATCGGGCGCGGTCAGTACTTGGGAGGGTGACCATTCTTTTGCTGCTGTTGCGTGCTGTTGGCATTCTTTTGATTTTTGTAGATACTCCTTCAATGCTATCCCTGTAACTCGCTTAGACAAACACTACATTACTGTGTTTCTTCGTTTACATTGTTGTGACACACACAGTTATGTCATTGTACATTGTTGTTTCCATATGTGTATTATTCCAATTGTTTTTGTCAATCGTCTGTGGACCCAAACAATGGTCCTTTTCAGGGCCAAAAAGTGTATCTTCCCTTGACATACTGCCTTTTTTTTTTTTTTTTTTTTAAATAACTCCCTGCACAATATCATTTTATAGTTGAGGAGGACTTCAATCATGAACAGGCTATTACATTATTTTCATAATCTTTTTGAATGTTTTAGTTTTTCATGAGTACCTACTTGCTTGTTCTAAAAAATGTTTGGATCAATTTAAATACCCTATTCCTATGCATCTATTTTAAGTATTTAGAGGATATGCAACTATTCCTTCCTCTCAATATTTTTAGGGATTTATTTGGACTTCACTCTCCAATTCCTTTATAATACTAGCTGCATAAACTCCAATTGTCAGGGACAGGGTTGCAACCCCTTCCCCCCATCCTTACATAAAACAATTTAATGTACCTTTTTCCCTGTTTATTCACATATCTAAATATATTTATATATCCTGGACCCCCAATTCCCCATCGATATCACACCTCCAAAATTAATAACCCCATCAATACCACCTTTCCAAAATCTATCTGTGTAAGAAAACCATTATATCTTATGATATAGTTTCCAAATCATAGAGGACGCCACCACGATCACCGAAGTCAAGCATCATCGGGCGCGGTCAGTACTTGGGAGGGTGACCTTTCATTATAGTGAGAGGTCATCAATCTCGTGTACTTTACTTGTGTCAACGGCCATACCATGATGAACAAACCTGCTCTCGTTCGATCACCCAAGTCAAGCATCATCGGGCGCGGTCAGTACTTGGGAGGGTGACCATTCTTTTGCTGCTGTTGCGTGCTGTTGGCATTCTTTTGATTTTTGTAGATACTCCTTCAATGCTATCCCTGTAACTCGCTTAGACAAACACTACATTACTGTGTTTCTTCGTTTACATTGTTGTGACACACACAGTTATGTCATTGTACATTGTTGTTTCCATATGTGTATTATTCCAATTGTTTTTGTCAATCGTCTGTGGACCCAAACAATGGTCCTTTTCAGGGCCAAAAAGTGTATCTTCCCTTGACATACTGCCTTTTTTTTTTTTTTTTTTTTAAATAACTCCCTGCACAATATCATTTTATAGTTGAGGAGGACTTCAATCATGAACAGGCTATTACATTATTTTCATAATCTTTTTGAATGTTTTAGTTTTTCATGAGTACCTACTTGCTTGTTCTAAAAAATGTTTGGATCAATTTAAATACCCTATTCCTATGCATCTATTTTAAGTATTTAGAGGATATGCAACTATTCCTTCCTCTCAATATTTTTAGGGATTTATTTGGACTTCACTCTCCAATTCCTTTATAATACTAGCTGCATAAACTCCAATTGTCAGGGACAGGGTTGCAACCCCTTCCCCCCATCCTTACATAAAACAATTTAATGTACCTTTTTCCCTGTTTATTCACATATCTAAATATATTTATATATCCTGGACCCCCAATTCCCCATCGATATCACACCTCCAAAATTAATAACCCCATCAATACCACCTTTCCAAAATCTATCTGTGTAAGAAAACCATTATATCTTATGATATAGTTTCCAAATCATAGAGGACGCCACCACGATCACCGAAGTCAAGCATCATCGGGCGCGGTCAGTACTTGGGAGGGTGACCTTTCATTATAGTGAGAGGTCATCAATCTCGTGTACTTTACTTGTGTCAACGGCCATACCATGATGAACAAACCTGCTCTCGTTCGATCACCCAAGTCAAGCATCATCGGGCGCGGTCAGTACTTGGGAGGGTGACCATTCTTTTGCTGCTGTTGCGTGCTGTTGGCATTCTTTTGATTTTTGTAGATACTCCTTCAATGCTATCCCTGTAACTCGCTTAGACAAACACTACATTACTGTGTTTCTTCGTTTACATTGTTGTGACACACACAGTTATGTCATTGTACATTGTTGTTTCCATATGTGTATTATTCCAATTGTTTTTGTCAATCGTCTGTGGACCCAAACAATGGTCCTTTTCAGGGCCAAAAAGTGTATCTTCCCTTGACATACTGCCTTTTTTTTTTTTTTTTTTTTAAATAACTCCCTGCACAATATCATTTTATAGTTGAGGAGGACTTCAATCATGAACAGGCTATTACATTATTTTCATAATCTTTTTGAATGTTTTAGTTTTTCATGAGTACCTACTTGCTTGTTCTAAAAAATGTTTGGATCAATTTAAATACCCTATTCCTATGCATCTATTTTAAGTATTTAGAGGATATGCAACTATTCCTTCCTCTCAATATTTTTAGGGATTTATTTGGACTTCACTCTCCAATTCCTTTATAATACTAGCTGCATAAACTCCAATTGTCAGGGACAGGGTTGCAACCCCTTCCCCCCATCCTTACATAAAACAATTTAATGTACCTTTTTCCCTGTTTATTCACATATCTAAATATATTTATATATCCTGGACCCCCAATTCCCCATCGATATCACACCTCCAAAATTAATAACCCCATCAATACCACCTTTCCAAAATCTATCTGTGTAAGAAAACCATTATATCTTATGATATAGTTTCCAAATCATAGAGGACGCCACCACGATCACCGAAGTCAAGCATCATCGGGCGCGGTCAGTACTTGGGAGGGTGACCTTTCATTATAGTGAGAGGTCATCAATCTCGTGTACTTTACTTGTGTCAACGGCCATACCATGATGAACAAACCTGCTCTCGTTCGATCACCCAAGTCAAGCATCATCGGGCGCGGTCAGTACTTGGGAGGGTGACCATTCTTTTGCTGCTGTTGCGTGCTGTTGGCATTCTTTTGATTTTTGTAGATACTCCTTCAATGCTATCCCTGTAACTCGCTTAGACAAACACTACATTACTGTGTTTCTTCGTTTACATTGTTGTGACACACACAGTTATGTCATTGTACATTGTTGTTTCCATATGTGTATTATTCCAATTGTTTTTGTCAATCGTCTGTGGACCCAAACAATGGTCCTTTTCAGGGCCAAAAAGTGTATCTTCCCTTGACATACTGCCTTTTTTTTTTTTTTTTTTTTAAATAACTCCCTGCACAATATCATTTTATAGTTGAGGAGGACTTCAATCATGAACAGGCTATTACATTATTTTCATAATCTTTTTGAATGTTTTAGTTTTTCATGAGTACCTACTTGCTTGTTCTAAAAAATGTTTGGATCAATTTAAATACCCTATTCCTATGCATCTATTTTAAGTATTTAGAGGATATGCAACTATTCCTTCCTCTCAATATTTTTAGGGATTTATTTGGACTTCACTCTCCAATTCCTTTATAATACTAGCTGCATAAACTCCAATTGTCAGGGACAGGGTTGCAACCCCTTCCCCCCATCCTTACATAAAACAATTTAATGTACCTTTTTCCCTGTTTATTCACATATCTAAATATATTTATATATCCTGGACCCCCAATTCCCCATCGATATCACACCTCCAAAATTAATAACCCCATCAATACCACCTTTCCAAAATCTATCTGTGTAAGAAAACCATTATATCTTATGATATAGTTTCCAAATCATAGAGGACGCCACCACGATCACCGAAGTCAAGCATCATCGGGCGCGGTCAGTACTTGGGAGGGTGACCTTTCATTATAGTGAGAGGTCATCAATCTCGTGTACTTTACTTGTGTCAACGGCCATACCATGATGAACAAACCTGCTCTCGTTCGATCACCCAAGTCAAGCATCATCGGGCGCGGTCAGTACTTGGGAGGGTGACCATTCTTTTGCTGCTGTTGCGTGCTGTTGGCATTCTTTTGATTTTTGTAGATACTCCTTCAATGCTATCCCTGTAACTCGCTTAGACAAACACTACATTACTGTGTTTCTTCGTTTACATTGTTGTGACACACACAGTTATGTCATTGTACATTGTTGTTTCCATATGTGTATTATTCCAATTGTTTTTGTCAATCGTCTGTGGACCCAAACAATGGTCCTTTTCAGGGCCAAAAAGTGTATCTTCCCTTGACATACTGCCTTTTTTTTTTTTTTTTTTTTAAATAACTCCCTGCACAATATCATTTTATAGTTGAGGAGGACTTCAATCATGAACAGGCTATTACATTATTTTCATAATCTTTTTGAATGTTTTAGTTTTTCATGAGTACCTACTTGCTTGTTCTAAAAAATGTTTGGATCAATTTAAATACCCTATTCCTATGCATCTATTTTAAGTATTTAGAGGATATGCAACTATTCCTTCCTCTCAATATTTTTAGGGATTTATTTGGACTTCACTCTCCAATTCCTTTATAATACTAGCTGCATAAACTCCAATTGTCAGGGACAGGGTTGCAACCCCTTCCCCCCATCCTTACATAAAACAATTTAATGTACCTTTTTCCCTGTTTATTCACATATCTAAATATATTTATATATCCTGGACCCCCAATTCCCCATCGATATCACACCTCCAAAATTAATAACCCCATCAATACCACCTTTCCAAAATCTATCTGTGTAAGAAAACCATTATATCTTATGATATAGTTTCCAAATCATAGAGGACGCCACCACGATCACCGAAGTCAAGCATCATCGGGCGCGGTCAGTACTTGGGAGGGTGACCTTTCATTATAGTGAGAGGTCATCAATCTCGTGTACTTTACTTGTGTCAACGGCCATACCATGATGAACAAACCTGCTCTCGTTCGATCACCCAAGTCAAGCATCATCGGGCGCGGTCAGTACTTGGGAGGGTGACCATTCTTTTGCTGCTGTTGCGTGCTGTTGGCATTCTTTTGATTTTTGTAGATACTCCTTCAATGCTATCCCTGTAACTCGCTTAGACAAACACTACATTACTGTGTTTCTTCGTTTACATTGTTGTGACACACACAGTTATGTCATTGTACATTGTTGTTTCCATATGTGTATTATTCCAATTGTTTTTGTCAATCGTCTGTGGACCCAAACAATGGTCCTTTTCAGGGCCAAAAAGTGTATCTTCCCTTGACATACTGCCTTTTTTTTTTTTTTTTTTTTAAATAACTCCCTGCACAATATCATTTTATAGTTGAGGAGGACTTCAATCATGAACAGGCTATTACATTATTTTCATAATCTTTTTGAATGTTTTAGTTTTTCATGAGTACCTACTTGCTTGTTCTAAAAAATGTTTGGATCAATTTAAATACCCTATTCCTATGCATCTATTTTAAGTATTTAGAGGATATGCAACTATTCCTTCCTCTCAATATTTTTAGGGATTTATTTGGACTTCACTCTCCAATTCCTTTATAATACTAGCTGCATAAACTCCAATTGTCAGGGACAGGGTTGCAACCCCTTCCCCCCATCCTTACATAAAACAATTTAATGTACCTTTTTCCCTGTTTATTCACATATCTAAATATATTTATATATCCTGGACCCCCAATTCCCCATCGATATCACACCTCCAAAATTAATAACCCCATCAATACCACCTTTCCAAAATCTATCTGTGTAAGAAAACCATTATATCTTATGATATAGTTTCCAAATCATAGAGGACGCCACCACGATCACCGAAGTCAAGCATCATCGGGCGCGGTCAGTACTTGGGAGGGTGACCTTTCATTATAGTGAGAGGTCATCAATCTCGTGTACTTTACTTGTGTCAACGGCCATACCATGATGAACAAACCTGCTCTCGTTCGATCACCCAAGTCAAGCATCATCGGGCGCGGTCAGTACTTGGGAGGGTGACCATTCTTTTGCTGCTGTTGCGTGCTGTTGGCATTCTTTTGATTTTTGTAGATACTCCTTCAATGCTATCCCTGTAACTCGCTTAGACAAACACTACATTACTGTGTTTCTTCGTTTACATTGTTGTGACACACACAGTTATGTCATTGTACATTGTTGTTTCCATATGTGTATTATTCCAATTGTTTTTGTCAATCGTCTGTGGACCCAAACAATGGTCCTTTTCAGGGCCAAAAAGTGTATCTTCCCTTGACATACTGCCTTTTTTTTTTTTTTTTTTTTAAATAACTCCCTGCACAATATCATTTTATAGTTGAGGAGGACTTCAATCATGAACAGGCTATTACATTATTTTCATAATCTTTTTGAATGTTTTAGTTTTTCATGAGTACCTACTTGCTTGTTCTAAAAAATGTTTGGATCAATTTAAATACCCTATTCCTATGCATCTATTTTAAGTATTTAGAGGATATGCAACTATTCCTTCCTCTCAATATTTTTAGGGATTTATTTGGACTTCACTCTCCAATTCCTTTATAATACTAGCTGCATAAACTCCAATTGTCAGGGACAGGGTTGCAACCCCTTCCCCCCATCCTTACATAAAACAATTTAATGTACCTTTTTCCCTGTTTATTCACATATCTAAATATATTTATATATCCTGGACCCCCAATTCCCCATCGATATCACACCTCCAAAATTAATAACCCCATCAATACCACCTTTCCAAAATCTATCTGTGTAAGAAAACCATTATATCTTATGATATAGTTTCCAAATCATAGAGGACGCCACCACGATCACCGAAGTCAAGCATCATCGGGCGCGGTCAGTACTTGGGAGGGTGACCTTTCATTATAGTGAGAGGTCATCAATCTCGTGTACTTTACTTGTGTCAACGGCCATACCATGATGAACAAACCTGCTCTCGTTCGATCACCCAAGTCAAGCATCATCGGGCGCGGTCAGTACTTGGGAGGGTGACCATTCTTTTGCTGCTGTTGCGTGCTGTTGGCATTCTTTTGATTTTTGTAGATACTCCTTCAATGCTATCCCTGTAACTCGCTTAGACAAACACTACATTACTGTGTTTCTTCGTTTACATTGTTGTGACACACACAGTTATGTCATTGTACATTGTTGTTTCCATATGTGTATTATTCCAATTGTTTTTGTCAATCGTCTGTGGACCCAAACAATGGTCCTTTTCAGGGCCAAAAAGTGTATCTTCCCTTGACATACTGCCTTTTTTTTTTTTTTTTTTTTAAATAACTCCCTGCACAATATCATTTTATAGTTGAGGAGGACTTCAATCATGAACAGGCTATTACATTATTTTCATAATCTTTTTGAATGTTTTAGTTTTTCATGAGTACCTACTTGCTTGTTCTAAAAAATGTTTGGATCAATTTAAATACCCTATTCCTATGCATCTATTTTAAGTATTTAGAGGATATGCAACTATTCCTTCCTCTCAATATTTTTAGGGATTTATTTGGACTTCACTCTCCAATTCCTTTATAATACTAGCTGCATAAACTCCAATTGTCAGGGACAGGGTTGCAACCCCTTCCCCCCATCCTTACATAAAACAATTTAATGTACCTTTTTCCCTGTTTATTCACATATCTAAATATATTTATATATCCTGGACCCCCAATTCCCCATCGATATCACACCTCCAAAATTAATAACCCCATCAATACCACCTTTCCAAAATCTATCTGTGTAAGAAAACCATTATATCTTATGATATAGTTTCCAAATCATAGAGGACGCCACCACGATCACCGAAGTCAAGCATCATCGGGCGCGGTCAGTACTTGGGAGGGTGACCTTTCATTATAGTGAGAGGTCATCAATCTCGTGTACTTTACTTGTGTCAACGGCCATACCATGATGAACAAACCTGCTCTCGTTCGATCACCCAAGTCAAGCATCATCGGGCGCGGTCAGTACTTGGGAGGGTGACCATTCTTTTGCTGCTGTTGCGTGCTGTTGGCATTCTTTTGATTTTTGTAGATACTCCTTCAATGCTATCCCTGTAACTCGCTTAGACAAACACTACATTACTGTGTTTCTTCGTTTACATTGTTGTGACACACACAGTTATGTCATTGTACATTGTTGTTTCCATATGTGTATTATTCCAATTGTTTTTGTCAATCGTCTGTGGACCCAAACAATGGTCCTTTTCAGGGCCAAAAAGTGTATCTTCCCTTGACATACTGCCTTTTTTTTTTTTTTTTTTTTAAATAACTCCCTGCACAATATCATTTTATAGTTGAGGAGGACTTCAATCATGAACAGGCTATTACATTATTTTCATAATCTTTTTGAATGTTTTAGTTTTTCATGAGTACCTACTTGCTTGTTCTAAAAAATGTTTGGATCAATTTAAATACCCTATTCCTATGCATCTATTTTAAGTATTTAGAGGATATGCAACTATTCCTTCCTCTCAATATTTTTAGGGATTTATTTGGACTTCACTCTCCAATTCCTTTATAATACTAGCTGCATAAACTCCAATTGTCAGGGACAGGGTTGCAACCCCTTCCCCCCATCCTTACATAAAACAATTTAATGTACCTTTTTCCCTGTTTATTCACATATCTAAATATATTTATATATCCTGGACCCCCAATTCCCCATCGATATCACACCTCCAAAATTAATAACCCCATCAATACCACCTTTCCAAAATCTATCTGTGTAAGAAAACCATTATATCTTATGATATAGTTTCCAAATCATAGAGGACGCCACCACGATCACCGAAGTCAAGCATCATCGGGCGCGGTCAGTACTTGGGAGGGTGACCTTTCATTATAGTGAGAGGTCATCAATCTCGTGTACTTTACTTGTGTCAACGGCCATACCATGATGAACAAACCTGCTCTCGTTCGATCACCCAAGTCAAGCATCATCGGGCGCGGTCAGTACTTGGGAGGGTGACCATTCTTTTGCTGCTGTTGCGTGCTGTTGGCATTCTTTTGATTTTTGTAGATACTCCTTCAATGCTATCCCTGTAACTCGCTTAGACAAACACTACATTACTGTGTTTCTTCGTTTACATTGTTGTGACACACACAGTTATGTCATTGTACATTGTTGTTTCCATATGTGTATTATTCCAATTGTTTTTGTCAATCGTCTGTGGACCCAAACAATGGTCCTTTTCAGGGCCAAAAAGTGTATCTTCCCTTGACATACTGCCTTTTTTTTTTTTTTTTTTTTAAATAACTCCCTGCACAATATCATTTTATAGTTGAGGAGGACTTCAATCATGAACAGGCTATTACATTATTTTCATAATCTTTTTGAATGTTTTAGTTTTTCATGAGTACCTACTTGCTTGTTCTAAAAAATGTTTGGATCAATTTAAATACCCTATTCCTATGCATCTATTTTAAGTATTTAGAGGATATGCAACTATTCCTTCCTCTCAATATTTTTAGGGATTTATTTGGACTTCACTCTCCAATTCCTTTATAATACTAGCTGCATAAACTCCAATTGTCAGGGACAGGGTTGCAACCCCTTCCCCCCATCCTTACATAAAACAATTTAATGTACCTTTTTCCCTGTTTATTCACATATCTAAATATATTTATATATCCTGGACCCCCAATTCCCCATCGATATCACACCTCCAAAATTAATAACCCCATCAATACCACCTTTCCAAAATCTATCTGTGTAAGAAAACCATTATATCTTATGATATAGTTTCCAAATCATAGAGGACGCCACCACGATCACCGAAGTCAAGCATCATCGGGCGCGGTCAGTACTTGGGAGGGTGACCTTTCATTATAGTGAGAGGTCATCAATCTCGTGTACTTTACTTGTGTCAACGGCCATACCATGATGAACAAACCTGCTCTCGTTCGATCACCCAAGTCAAGCATCATCGGGCGCGGTCAGTACTTGGGAGGGTGACCATTCTTTTGCTGCTGTTGCGTGCTGTTGGCATTCTTTTGATTTTTGTAGATACTCCTTCAATGCTATCCCTGTAACTCGCTTAGACAAACACTACATTACTGTGTTTCTTCGTTTACATTGTTGTGACACACACAGTTATGTCATTGTACATTGTTGTTTCCATATGTGTATTATTCCAATTGTTTTTGTCAATCGTCTGTGGACCCAAACAATGGTCCTTTTCAGGGCCAAAAAGTGTATCTTCCCTTGACATACTGCCTTTTTTTTTTTTTTTTTTTTAAATAACTCCCTGCACAATATCATTTTATAGTTGAGGAGGACTTCAATCATGAACAGGCTATTACATTATTTTCATAATCTTTTTGAATGTTTTAGTTTTTCATGAGTACCTACTTGCTTGTTCTAAAAAATGTTTGGATCAATTTAAATACCCTATTCCTATGCATCTATTTTAAGTATTTAGAGGATATGCAACTATTCCTTCCTCTCAATATTTTTAGGGATTTATTTGGACTTCACTCTCCAATTCCTTTATAATACTAGCTGCATAAACTCCAATTGTCAGGGACAGGGTTGCAACCCCTTCCCCCCTCCTTACATAAAACAATTTAATGTACCTTTTTCCCTGTTTATTCACATATCTAAATATATTTATATATCCTGGACCCCCAATTCCCCATCGATATCACACCTCCAAAATTAATAACCCCATCAATACCACCTTTCCAAAATCTATCTGTGTAAGAAAACCATTATATCTTATGATATAGTTTCCAAATCATAGAGGACGCCACCACGATCACCGAAGTCAAGCATCATCGGGCGCGGTCAGTACTTGGGAGGGTGACCTTTCATTATAGTGAGAGGTCATCAATCTCGTGTACTTTACTTGTGTCAACGGCCATACCATGATGAACAAACCTGCTCTCGTTCGATCACCCAAGTCAAGCATCATCGGGCGCGGTCAGTACTTGGGAGGGTGACCATTCTTTTGCTGCTGTTGCGTGCTGTTGGCATTCTTTTGATTTTTGTAGATACTCCTTCAATGCTATCCCTGTAACTCGCTTAGACAAACACTACATTACTGTGTTTCTTCGTTTACATTGTTGTGACACACACAGTTATGTCATTGTACATTGTTGTTTCCATATGTGTATTATTCCAATTGTTTTTGTCAATCGTCTGTGGACCCAAACAATGGTCCTTTTCAGGGCCAAAAAGTGTATCTTCCCTTGACATACTGCCTTTTTTTTTTTTTTTTTTTTAAATAACTCCCTGCACAATATCATTTTATAGTTGAGGAGGACTTCAATCATGAACAGGCTATTACATTATTTTCATAATCTTTTTGAATGTTTTAGTTTTTCATGAGTACCTACTTGCTTGTTCTAAAAAATGTTTGGATCAATTTAAATACCCTATTCCTATGCATCTATTTTAAGTATTTAGAGGATATGCAACTATTCCTTCCTCTCAATATTTTTAGGGATTTATTTGGACTTCACTCTCCAATTCCTTTATAATACTAGCTGCATAAACTCCAATTGTCAGGGACAGGGTTGCAACCCCTTCCCCCCATCCTTACATAAAACAATTTAATGTACCTTTTTCCCTGTTTATTCACATATCTAAATATATTTATATATCCTGGACCCCCAATTCCCCATCGATATCACACCTCCAAAATTAATAACCCCATCAATACCACCTTTCCAAAATCTATCTGTGTAAGAAAACCATTATATCTTATGATATAGTTTCCAAATCATAGAGGACGCCACCACGATCACCGAAGTCAAGCATCATCGGGCGCGGTCAGTACTTGGGAGGGTGACCTTTCATTATAGTGAGAGGTCATCAATCTCGTGTACTTTACTTGTGTCAACGGCCATACCATGATGAACAAACCTGCTCTCGTTCGATCACCCAAGTCAAGCATCATCGGGCGCGGTCAGTACTTGGGAGGGTGACCATTCTTTTGCTGCTGTTGCGTGCTGTTGGCATTCTTTTGATTTTTGTAGATACTCCTTCAATGCGCTTAGACAAACACTACATTACTGTGTTTCTTCGTTTACATTGTTGTGACACACACAGTTATGTCATTGTACATTGTTGTTTCCATATGTGTATTATTCCAATTGTTTTTGTCAATCGTCTGTGGACCCAAACAATGGTCCTTTTCAGGGCCAAAAAGTGTATCTTCCCTTGACATACTGCCTTTTTTTTTTTTTTTTTTTTAAATAACTCCCTGCACAATATCATTTTATAGTTGAGGAGGACTTCAATCATGAACAGGCTATTACATTATTTTCATAATCTTTTTGAATGTTTTAGTTTTTCATGAGTACCTACTTGCTTGTTCTAAAAAATGTTTGGATCAATTTAAATACCCTATTCCTATGCATCTATTTTAAGTATTTAGAGGATATGCAACTATTCCTTCCTCTCAATATTTTTAGGGATTTATTTGGACTTCACTCTCCAATTCCTTTATAATACTAGCTGCATAAACTCCAATTGTCAGGGACAGGGTTGCAACCCCTTCCCCCCATCCTTACATAAAACAATTTAATGTACCTTTTTCCCTGTTTATTCACATATCTAAATATATTTATATATCCTGGACCCCCAATTCCCCATCGATATCACACCTCCAAAATTAATAACCCCATCAATACCACCTTTCCAAAATCTATCTGTGTAAGAAAACCATTATATCTTATGATATAGTTTCCAAATCATAGAGGACGCCACCACGATCACCGAAGTCAAGCATCATCGGGCGCGGTCAGTACTTGGGAGGGTGACCTTTCATTATAGTGAGAGGTCATCAATCTCGTGTACTTTACTTGTGTCAACGGCCATACCATGATGAACAAACCTGCTCTCGTTCGATCACCCAAGTCAAGCATCATCGGGCGCGGTCAGTACTTGGGAGGGTGACCATTCTTTTGCTGCTGTTGCGTGCTGTTGGCATTCTTTTGATTTTTGTAGATACTCCTTCAATGCTATCCCTGTAACTCGCTTAGACAAACACTACATTACTGTGTTTCTTCGTTTACATTGTTGTGACACACACAGTTATGTCATTGTACATTGTTGTTTCCATATGTGTATTATTCCAATTGTTTTTGTCAATCGTCTGTGGACCCAAACAATGGTCCTTTTCAGGGCCAAAAAGTGTATCTTCCCTTGACATACTGCCTTTTTTTTTTTTTTTTTTTTAAATAACTCCCTGCACAATATCATTTTATAGTTGAGGAGGACTTCAATCATGAACAGGCTATTACATTATTTTCATAATCTTTTTGAATGTTTTAGTTTTTCATGAGTACCTACTTGCTTGTTCTAAAAAATGTTTGGATCAATTTAAATACCCTATTCCTATGCATCTATTTTAAGTATTTAGAGGATATGCAACTATTCCTTCCTCTCAATATTTTTAGGGATTTATTTGGACTTCACTCTCCAATTCCTTTATAATACTAGCTGCATAAACTCCAATTGTCAGGGACAGGGTTGCAACCCCTTCCCCCCATCCTTACATAAAACAATTTAATGTACCTTTTTCCCTGTTTATTCACATATCTAAATATATTTATATATCCTGGACCCCCAATTCCCCATCGATATCACACCTCCAAAATTAATAACCCCATCAATACCACCTTTCCAAAATCTATCTGTGTAAGAAAACCATTATATCTTATGATATAGTTTCCAAATCATAGAGGACGCCACCACGATCACCGAAGTCAAGCATCATCGGGCGCGGTCAGTACTTGGGAGGGTGACCTTTCATTATAGTGAGAGGTCATCAATCTCGTGTACTTTACTTGTGTCAACGGCCATACCATGATGAACAAACCTGCTCTCGTTCGATCACCCAAGTCAAGCATCATCGGGCGCGGTCAGTACTTGGGAGGGTGACCATTCTTTTGCTGCTGTTGCGTGCTGTTGGCATTCTTTTGATTTTTGTAGATACTCCTTCAATGCTATCCCTGTAACTCGCTTAGACAAACACTACATTACTGTGTTTCTTCGTTTACATTGTTGTGACACACACAGTTATGTCATTGTACATTGTTGTTTCCATATGTGTATTATTCCAATTGTTTTTGTCAATCGTCTGTGGACCCAAACAATGGTCCTTTTCAGGGCCAAAAAGTGTATCTTCCCTTGACATACTGCCTTTTTTTTTTTTTTTTTTTTAAATAACTCCCTGCACAATATCATTTTATAGTTGAGGAGGACTTCAATCATGAACAGGCTATTACATTATTTTCATAATCTTTTTGAATGTTTTAGTTTTTCATGAGTACCTACTTGCTTGTTCTAAAAAATGTTTGGATCAATTTAAATACCCTATTCCTATGCATCTATTTTAAGTATTTAGAGGATATGCAACTATTCCTTCCTCTCAATATTTTTAGGGATTTATTTGGACTTCACTCTCCAATTCCTTTATAATACTAGCTGCATAAACTCCAATTGTCAGGGACAGGGTTGCAACCCCTTCCCCCCATCCTTACATAAAACAATTTAATGTACCTTTTTCCCTGTTTATTCACATATCTAAATATATTTATATATCCTGGACCCCCAATTCCCCATCGATATCACACCTCCAAAATTAATAACCCCATCAATACCACCTTTCCAAAATCTATCTGTGTAAGAAAACCATTATATCTTATGATATAGTTTCCAAATCATAGAGGACGCCACCACGATCACCGAAGTCAAGCATCATCGGGCGCGGTCAGTACTTGGGAGGGTGACCTTTCATTATAGTGAGAGGTCATCAATCTCGTGTACTTTACTTGTGTCAACGGCCATACCATGATGAACAAACCTGCTCTCGTTCGATCACCCAAGTCAAGCATCATCGGGCGCGGTCAGTACTTGGGAGGGTGACCATTCTTTTGCTGCTGTTGCGTGCTGTTGGCATTCTTTTGATTTTTGTAGATACTCCTTCAATGCTATCCCTGTAACTCGCTTAGACAAACACTACATTACTGTGTTTCTTCGTTTACATTGTTGTGACACACACAGTTATGTCATTGTACATTGTTGTTTCCATATGTGTATTATTCCAATTGTTTTTGTCAATCGTCTGTGGACCCAAACAATGGTCCTTTTCAGGGCCAAAAAGTGTATCTTCCCTTGACATACTGCCTTTTTTTTTTTTTTTTTTTTAAATAACTCCCTGCACAATATCATTTTATAGTTGAGGAGGACTTCAATCATGAACAGGCTATTACATTATTTTCATAATCTTTTTGAATGTTTTAGTTTTTCATGAGTACCTACTTGCTTGTTCTAAAAAATGTTTGGATCAATTTAAATACCCTATTCCTATGCATCTATTTTAAGTATTTAGAGGATATGCAACTATTCCTTCCTCTCAATATTTTTAGGGATTTATTTGGACTTCACTCTCCAATTCCTTTATAATACTAGCTGCATAAACTCCAATTGTCAGGGACAGGGTTGCAACCCCTTCCCCCCATCCTTACATAAAACAATTTAATGTACCTTTTTCCCTGTTTATTCACATATCTAAATATATTTATATATCCTGGACCCCCAATTCCCCATCGATATCACACCTCCAAAATTAATAACCCCATCAATACCACCTTTCCAAAATCTATCTGTGTAAGAAAACCATTATATCTTATGATATAGTTTCCAAATCATAGAGGACGCCACCACGATCACCGAAGTCAAGCATCATCGGGCGCGGTCAGTACTTGGGAGGGTGACCTTTCATTATAGTGAGAGGTCATCAATCTCGTGTACTTTACTTGTGTCAACGGCCATACCATGATGAACAAACCTGCTCTCGTTCGATCACCCAAGTCAAGCATCATCGGGCGCGGTCAGTACTTGGGAGGGTGACCATTCTTTTGCTGCTGTTGCGTGCTGTTGGCATTCTTTTGATTTTTGTAGATACTCCTTCAATGCTATCCCTGTAACTCGCTTAGACAAACACTACATTACTGTGTTTCTTCGTTTACATTGTTGTGACACACACAGTTATGTCATTGTACATTGTTGTTTCCATATGTGTATTATTCCAATTGTTTTTGTCAATCGTCTGTGGACCCAAACAATGGTCCTTTTCAGGGCCAAAAAGTGTATCTTCCCTTGACATACTGCCTTTTTTTTTTTTTTTTTTTTAAATAACTCCCTGCACAATATCATTTTATAGTTGAGGAGGACTTCAATCATGAACAGGCTATTACATTATTTTCATAATCTTTTTGAATGTTTTAGTTTTTCATGAGTACCTACTTGCTTGTTCTAAAAAATGTTTGGATCAATTTAAATACCCTATTCCTATGCATCTATTTTAAGTATTTAGAGGATATGCAACTATTCCTTCCTCTCAATATTTTTAGGGATTTATTTGGACTTCACTCTCCAATTCCTTTATAATACTAGCTGCATAAACTCCAATTGTCAGGGACAGGGTTGCAACCCCTTCCCCCCATCCTTACATAAAACAATTTAATGTACCTTTTTCCCTGTTTATTCACATATCTAAATATATTTATATATCCTGGACCCCCAATTCCCCATCGATATCACACCTCCAAAATTAATAACCCCATCAATACCACCTTTCCAAAATCTATCTGTGTAAGAAAACCATTATATCTTATGATATAGTTTCCAAATCATAGAGGACGCCACCACGATCACCGAAGTCAAGCATCATCGGGCGCGGTCAGTACTTGGGAGGGTGACCTTTCATTATAGTGAGAGGTCATCAATCTCGTGTACTTTACTTGTGTCAACGGCCATACCATGATGAACAAACCTGCTCTCGTTCGATCACCCAAGTCAAGCATCATCGGGCGCGGTCAGTACTTGGGAGGGTGACCATTCTTTTGCTGCTGTTGCGTGCTGTTGGCATTCTTTTGATTTTTGTAGATACTCCTTCAATGCTATCCCTGTAACTCGCTTAGACAAACACTACATTACTGTGTTTCTTCGTTTACATTGTTGTGACACACACAGTTATGTCATTGTACATTGTTGTTTCCATATGTGTATTATTCCAATTGTTTTTGTCAATCGTCTGTGGACCCAAACAATGGTCCTTTTCAGGGCCAAAAAGTGTATCTTCCCTTGACATACTGCCTTTTTTTTTTTTTTTTTTTTAAATAACTCCCTGCACAATATCATTTTATAGTTGAGGAGGACTTCAATCATGAACAGGCTATTACATTATTTTCATAATCTTTTTGAATGTTTTAGTTTTTCATGAGTACCTACTTGCTTGTTCTAAAAAATGTTTGGATCAATTTAAATACCCTATTCCTATGCATCTATTTTAAGTATTTAGAGGATATGCAACTATTCCTTCCTCTCAATATTTTTAGGGATTTATTTGGACTTCACTCTCCAATTCCTTTATAATACTAGCTGCATAAACTCCAATTGTCAGGGACAGGGTTGCAACCCCTTCCCCCCATCCTTACATAAAACAATTTAATGTACCTTTTTCCCTGTTTATTCACATATCTAAATATATTTATATATCCTGGACCCCCAATTCCCCATCGATATCACACCTCCAAAATTAATAACCCCATCAATACCACCTTTCCAAAATCTATCTGTGTAAGAAAACCATTATATCTTATGATATAGTTTCCAAATCATAGAGGACGCCACCACGATCACCGAAGTCAAGCATCATCGGGCGCGGTCAGTACTTGGGAGGGTGACCTTTCATTATAGTGAGAGGTCATCAATCTCGTGTACTTTACTTGTGTCAACGGCCATACCATGATGAACAAACCTGCTCTCGTTCGATCACCCAAGTCAAGCATCATCGGGCGCGGTCAGTACTTGGGAGGGTGACCATTCTTTTGCTGCTGTTGCGTGCTGTTGGCATTCTTTTGATTTTTGTAGATACTCCTTCAATGCTATCCCTGTAACTCGCTTAGACAAACACTACATTACTGTGTTTCTTCGTTTACATTGTTGTGACACACACAGTTATGTCATTGTACATTGTTGTTTCCATATGTGTATTATTCCAATTGTTTTTGTCAATCGTCTGTGGACCCAAACAATGGTCCTTTTCAGGGCCAAAAAGTGTATCTTCCCTTGACATACTGCCTTTTTTTTTTTTTTTTTTTTAAATAACTCCCTGCACAATATCATTTTATAGTTGAGGAGGACTTCAATCATGAACAGGCTATTACATTATTTTCATAATCTTTTTGAATGTTTTAGTTTTTCATGAGTACCTACTTGCTTGTTCTAAAAAATGTTTGGATCAATTTAAATACCCTATTCCTATGCATCTATTTTAAGTATTTAGAGGATATGCAACTATTCCTTCCTCTCAATATTTTTAGGGATTTATTTGGACTTCACTCTCCAATTCCTTTATAATACTAGCTGCATAAACTCCAATTGTCAGGGACAGGGTTGCAACCCCTTCCCCCCATCCTTACATAAAACAATTTAATGTACCTTTTTCCCTGTTTATTCACATATCTAAATATATTTATATATCCTGGACCCCCAATTCCCCATCGATATCACACCTCCAAAATTAATAACCCCATCAATACCACCTTTCCAAAATCTATCTGTGTAAGAAAACCATTATATCTTATGATATAGTTTCCAAATCATAGAGGACGCCACCACGATCACCGAAGTCAAGCATCATCGGGCGCGGTCAGTACTTGGGAGGGTGACCTTTCATTATAGTGAGAGGTCATCAATCTCGTGTACTTTACTTGTGTCAACGGCCATACCATGATGAACAAACCTGCTCTCGTTCGATCACCCAAGTCAAGCATCATCGGGCGCGGTCAGTACTTGGGAGGGTGACCATTCTTTTGCTGCTGTTGCGTGCTGTTGGCATTCTTTTGATTTTTGTAGATACTCCTTCAATGCTATCCCTGTAACTCGCTTAGACAAACACTACATTACTGTGTTTCTTCGTTTACATTGTTGTGACACACACAGTTATGTCATTGTACATTGTTGTTTCCATATGTGTATTATTCCAATTGTTTTTGTCAATCGTCTGTGGACCCAAACAATGGTCCTTTTCAGGGCCAAAAAGTGTATCTTCCCTTGACATACTGCCTTTTTTTTTTTTTTTTTTTTAAATAACTCCCTGCACAATATCATTTTATAGTTGAGGAGGACTTCAATCATGAACAGGCTATTACATTATTTTCATAATCTTTTTGAATGTTTTAGTTTTTCATGAGTACCTACTTGCTTGTTCTAAAAAATGTTTGGATCAATTTAAATACCCTATTCCTATGCATCTATTTTAAGTATTTAGAGGATATGCAACTATTCCTTCCTCTCAATATTTTTAGGGATTTATTTGGACTTCACTCTCCAATTCCTTTATAATACTAGCTGCATAAACTCCAATTGTCAGGGACAGGGTTGCAACCCCTTCCCCCCATCCTTACATAAAACAATTTAATGTACCTTTTTCCCTGTTTATTCACATATCTAAATATATTTATATATCCTGGACCCCCAATTCCCCATCGATATCACACCTCCAAAATTAATAACCCCATCAATACCACCTTTCCAAAATCTATCTGTGTAAGAAAACCATTATATCTTATGATATAGTTTCCAAATCATAGAGGACGCCACCACGATCACCGAAGTCAAGCATCATCGGGCGCGGTCAGTACTTGGGAGGGTGACCTTTCATTATAGTGAGAGGTCATCAATCTCGTGTACTTTACTTGTGTCAACGGCCATACCATGATGAACAAACCTGCTCTCGTTCGATCACCCAAGTCAAGCATCATCGGGCGCGGTCAGTACTTGGGAGGGTGACCATTCTTTTGCTGCTGTTGCGTGCTGTTGGCATTCTTTTGATTTTTGTAGATACTCCTTCAATGCTATCCCTGTAACTCGCTTAGACAAACACTACATTACTGTGTTTCTTCGTTTACATTGTTGTGACACACACAGTTATGTCATTGTACATTGTTGTTTCCATATGTGTATTATTCCAATTGTTTTTGTCAATCGTCTGTGGACCCAAACAATGGTCCTTTTCAGGGCCAAAAAGTGTATCTTCCCTTGACATACTGCCTTTTTTTTTTTTTTTTTTTTAAATAACTCCCTGCACAATATCATTTTATAGTTGAGGAGGACTTCAATCATGAACAGGCTATTACATTATTTTCATAATCTTTTTGAATGTTTTAGTTTTTCATGAGTACCTACTTGCTTGTTCTAAAAAATGTTTGGATCAATTTAAATACCCTATTCCTATGCATCTATTTTAAGTATTTAGAGGATATGCAACTATTCCTTCCTCTCAATATTTTTAGGGATTTATTTGGACTTCACTCTCCAATTCCTTTATAATACTAGCTGCATAAACTCCAATTGTCAGGGACAGGGTTGCAACCCCTTCCCCCCATCCTTACATAAAACAATTTAATGTACCTTTTTCCCTGTTTATTCACATATCTAAATATATTTATATATCCTGGACCCCCAATTCCCCATCGATATCACACCTCCAAAATTAATAACCCCATCAATACCACCTTTCCAAAATCTATCTGTGTAAGAAAACCATTATATCTTATGATATAGTTTCCAAATCATAGAGGACGCCACCACGATCACCGAAGTCAAGCATCATCGGGCGCGGTCAGTACTTGGGAGGGTGACCTTTCATTATAGTGAGAGGTCATCAATCTCGTGTACTTTACTTGTGTCAACGGCCATACCATGATGAACAAACCTGCTCTCGTTCGATCACCCAAGTCAAGCATCATCGGGCGCGGTCAGTACTTGGGAGGGTGACCATTCTTTTGCTGCTGTTGCGTGCTGTTGGCATTCTTTTGATTTTTGTAGATACTCCTTCAATGCTATCCCTGTAACTCGCTTAGACAAACACTACATTACTGTGTTTCTTCGTTTACATTGTTGTGACACACACAGTTATGTCATTGTACATTGTTGTTTCCATATGTGTATTATTCCAATTGTTTTTGTCAATCGTCTGTGGACCCAAACAATGGTCCTTTTCAGGGCCAAAAAGTGTATCTTCCCTTGACATACTGCCTTTTTTTTTTTTTTTTTTTTAAATAACTCCCTGCACAATATCATTTTATAGTTGAGGAGGACTTCAATCATGAACAGGCTATTACATTATTTTCATAATCTTTTTGAATGTTTTAGTTTTTCATGAGTACCTACTTGCTTGTTCTAAAAAATGTTTGGATCAATTTAAATACCCTATTCCTATGCATCTATTTTAAGTATTTAGAGGATATGCAACTATTCCTTCCTCTCAATATTTTTAGGGATTTATTTGGACTTCACTCTCCAATTCCTTTATAATACTAGCTGCATAAACTCCAATTGTCAGGGACAGGGTTGCAACCCCTTCCCCCCATCCTTACATAAAACAATTTAATGTACCTTTTTCCCTGTTTATTCACATATCTAAATATATTTATATATCCTGGACCCCCAATTCCCCATCGATATCACACCTCCAAAATTAATAACCCCATCAATACCACCTTTCCAAAATCTATCTGTGTAAGAAAACCATTATATCTTATGATATAGTTTCCAAATCATAGAGGACGCCACCACGATCACCGAAGTCAAGCATCATCGGGCGCGGTCAGTACTTGGGAGGGTGACCTTTCATTATAGTGAGAGGTCATCAATCTCGTGTACTTTACTTGTGTCAACGGCCATACCATGATGAACAAACCTGCTCTCGTTCGATCACCCAAGTCAAGCATCATCGGGCGCGGTCAGTACTTGGGAGGGTGACCATTCTTTTGCTGCTGTTGCGTGCTGTTGGCATTCTTTTGATTTTTGTAGATACTCCTTCAATGCTATCCCTGTAACTCGCTTAGACAAACACTACATTACTGTGTTTCTTCGTTTACATTGTTGTGACACACACAGTTATGTCATTGTACATTGTTGTTTCCATATGTGTATTATTCCAATTGTTTTTGTCAATCGTCTGTGGACCCAAACAATGGTCCTTTTCAGGGCCAAAAAGTGTATCTTCCCTTGACATACTGCCTTTTTTTTTTTTTTTTTTTTAAATAACTCCCTGCACAATATCATTTTATAGTTGAGGAGGACTTCAATCATGAACAGGCTATTACATTATTTTCATAATCTTTTTGAATGTTTTAGTTTTTCATGAGTACCTACTTGCTTGTTCTAAAAAATGTTTGGATCAATTTAAATACCCTATTCCTATGCATCTATTTTAAGTATTTAGAGGATATGCAACTATTCCTTCCTCTCAATATTTTTAGGGATTTATTTGGACTTCACTCTCCAATTCCTTTATAATACTAGCTGCATAAACTCCAATTGTCAGGGACAGGGTTGCAACCCCTTCCCCCCATCCTTACATAAAACAATTTAATGTACCTTTTTCCCTGTTTATTCACATATCTAAATATATTTATATATCCTGGACCCCCAATTCCCCATCGATATCACACCTCCAAAATTAATAACCCCATCAATACCACCTTTCCAAAATCTATCTGTGTAAGAAAACCATTATATCTTATGATATAGTTTCCAAATCATAGAGGACGCCACCACGATCACCGAAGTCAAGCATCATCGGGCGCGGTCAGTACTTGGGAGGGTGACCTTTCATTATAGTGAGAGGTCATCAATCTCGTGTACTTTACTTGTGTCAACGGCCATACCATGATGAACAAACCTGCTCTCGTTCGATCACCCAAGTCAAGCATCATCGGGCGCGGTCAGTACTTGGGAGGGTGACCATTCTTTTGCTGCTGTTGCGTGCTGTTGGCATTCTTTTGATTTTTGTAGATACTCCTTCAATGCTATCCCTGTAACTCGCTTAGACAAACACTACATTACTGTGTTTCTTCGTTTACATTGTTGTGACACACACAGTTATGTCATTGTACATTGTTGTTTCCATATGTGTATTATTCCAATTGTTTTTGTCAATCGTCTGTGGACCCAAACAATGGTCCTTTTCAGGGCCAAAAAGTGTATCTTCCCTTGACATACTGCCTTTTTTTTTTTTTTTTTTTTAAATAACTCCCTGCACAATATCATTTTATAGTTGAGGAGGACTTCAATCATGAACAGGCTATTACATTATTTTCATAATCTTTTTGAATGTTTTAGTTTTTCATGAGTACCTACTTGCTTGTTCTAAAAAATGTTTGGATCAATTTAAATACCCTATTCCTATGCATCTATTTTAAGTATTTAGAGGATATGCAACTATTCCTTCCTCTCAATATTTTTAGGGATTTATTTGGACTTCACTCTCCAATTCCTTTATAATACTAGCTGCATAAACTCCAATTGTCAGGGACAGGGTTGCAACCCCTTCCCCCCATCCTTACATAAAACAATTTAATGTACCTTTTTCCCTGTTTATTCACATATCTAAATATATTTATAATCCTGGACCCCCAATTCCCCATCGATATCACACCTCCAAAATTAATAACCCCATCAATACCACCTTTCCAAAATCTATCTGTGTAAGAAAACCATTATATCTTATGATATAGTTTCCAAATCATAGAGGACGCCACCACGATCACCGAAGTCAAGCATCATCGGGCGCGGTCAGTACTTGGGAGGGTGACCTTTCATTATAGTGAGAGGTCATCAATCTCGTGTACTTTACTTGTGTCAACGGCCATACCATGATGAACAAACCTGCTCTCGTTCGATCACCCAAGTCAAGCATCATCGGGCGCGGTCAGTACTTGGGAGGGTGACCATTCTTTTGCTGCTGTTGCGTGCTGTTGGCATTCTTTTGATTTTTGTAGATACTCCTTCAATGCTATCCCTGTAACTCGCTTAGACAAACACTACATTACTGTGTTTCTTCGTTTACATTGTTGTGACACACACAGTTATGTCATTGTACATTGTTGTTTCCATATGTGTATTATTCCAATTGTTTTTGTCAATCGTCTGTGGACCCAAACAATGGTCCTTTTCAGGGCCAAAAAGTGTATCTTCCCTTGACATACTGCCTTTTTTTTTTTTTTTTTTTTAAATAACTCCCTGCACAATATCATTTTATAGTTGAGGAGGACTTCAATCATGAACAGGCTATTACATTATTTTCATAATCTTTTTGAATGTTTTAGTTTTTCATGAGTACCTACTTGCTTGTTCTAAAAAATGTTTGGATCAATTTAAATACCCTATTCCTATGCATCTATTTTAAGTATTTAGAGGATATGCAACTATTCCTTCCTCTCAATATTTTTAGGGATTTATTTGGACTTCACTCTCCAATTCCTTTATAATACTAGCTGCATAAACTCCAATTGTCAGGGACAGGGTTGCAACCCCTTCCCCCCATCCTTACATAAAACAATTTAATGTACCTTTTTCCCTGTTTATTCACATATCTAAATATATTTATATATCCTGGACCCCCAATTCCCCATCGATATCACACCTCCAAAATTAATAACCCCATCAATACCACCTTTCCAAAATCTATCTGTGTAAGAAAACCATTATATCTTATGATATAGTTTCCAAATCATAGAGGACGCCACCACGATCACCGAAGTCAAGCATCATCGGGCGCGGTCAGTACTTGGGAGGGTGACCTTTCATTATAGTGAGAGGTCATCAATCTCGTGTACTTTACTTGTGTCAACGGCCATACCATGATGAACAAACCTGCTCTCGTTCGATCACCCAAGTCAAGCATCATCGGGCGCGGTCAGTACTTGGGAGGGTGACCATTCTTTTGCTGCTGTTGCGTGCTGTTGGCATTCTTTTGATTTTTGTAGATACTCCTTCAATGCTATCCCTGTAACTCGCTTAGACAAACACTACATTACTGTGTTTCTTCGTTTACATTGTTGTGACACACACAGTTATGTCATTGTACATTGTTGTTTCCATATGTGTATTATTCCAATTGTTTTTGTCAATCGTCTGTGGACCCAAACAATGGTCCTTTTCAGGGCCAAAAAGTGTATCTTCCCTTGACATACTGCCTTTTTTTTTTTTTTTTTTTTAAATAACTCCCTGCACAATATCATTTTATAGTTGAGGAGGACTTCAATCATGAACAGGCTATTACATTATTTTCATAATCTTTTTGAATGTTTTAGTTTTTCATGAGTACCTACTTGCTTGTTCTAAAAAATGTTTGGATCAATTTAAATACCCTATTCCTATGCATCTATTTTAAGTATTTAGAGGATATGCAACTATTCCTTCCTCTCAATATTTTTAGGGATTTATTTGGACTTCACTCTCCAATTCCTTTATAATACTAGCTGCATAAACTCCAATTGTCAGGGACAGGGTTGCAACCCCTTCCCCCCATCCTTACATAAAACAATTTAATGTACCTTTTTCCCTGTTTATTCACATATCTAAATATATTTATATATCCTGGACCCCCAATTCCCCATCGATATCACACCTCCAAAATTAATAACCCCATCAATACCACCTTTCCAAAATCTATCTGTGTAAGAAAACCATTATATCTTATGATATAGTTTCCAAATCATAGAGGACGCCACCACGATCACCGAAGTCAAGCATCATCGGGCGCGGTCAGTACTTGGGAGGGTGACCTTTCATTATAGTGAGAGGTCATCAATCTCGTGTACTTTACTTGTGTCAACGGCCATACCATGATGAACAAACCTGCTCTCGTTCGATCACCCAAGTCAAGCATCATCGGGCGCGGTCAGTACTTGGGAGGGTGACCATTCTTTTGCTGCTGTTGCGTGCTGTTGGCATTCTTTTGATTTTTGTAGATACTCCTTCAATGCTATCCCTGTAACTCGCTTAGACAAACACTACATTACTGTGTTTCTTCGTTTACATTGTTGTGACACACACAGTTATGTCATTGTACATTGTTGTTTCCATATGTGTATTATTCCAATTGTTTTTGTCAATCGTCTGTGGACCCAAACAATGGTCCTTTTCAGGGCCAAAAAGTGTATCTTCCCTTGACATACTGCCTTTTTTTTTTTTTTTTTTTTAAATAACTCCCTGCACAATATCATTTTATAGTTGAGGAGGACTTCAATCATGAACAGGCTATTACATTATTTTCATAATCTTTTTGAATGTTTTAGTTTTTCATGAGTACCTACTTGCTTGTTCTAAAAAATGTTTGGATCAATTTAAATACCCTATTCCTATGCATCTATTTTAAGTATTTAGAGGATATGCAACTATTCCTTCCTCTCAATATTTTTAGGGATTTATTTGGACTTCACTCTCCAATTCCTTTATAATACTAGCTGCATAAACTCCAATTGTCAGGGACAGGGTTGCAACCCCTTCCCCCCATCCTTACATAAAACAATTTAATGTACCTTTTTCCCTGTTTATTCACATATCTAAATATATTTATATATCCTGGACCCCCAATTCCCCATCGATATCACACCTCCAAAATTAATAACCCCATCAATACCACCTTTCCAAAATCTATCTGTGTAAGAAAACCATTATATCTTATGATATAGTTTCCAAATCATAGAGGACGCCACCACGATCACCGAAGTCAAGCATCATCGGGCGCGGTCAGTACTTGGGAGGGTGACCTTTCATTATAGTGAGAGGTCATCAATCTCGTGTACTTTACTTGTGTCAACGGCCATACCATGATGAACAAACCTGCTCTCGTTCGATCACCCAAGTCAAGCATCATCGGGCGCGGTCAGTACTTGGGAGGGTGACCATTCTTTTGCTGCTGTTGCGTGCTGTTGGCATTCTTTTGATTTTTGTAGATACTCCTTCAATGCTATCCCTGTAACTCGCTTAGACAAACACTACATTACTGTGTTTCTTCGTTTACATTGTTGTGACACACACAGTTATGTCATTGTACATTGTTGTTTCCATATGTGTATTATTCCAATTGTTTTTGTCAATCGTCTGTGGACCCAAACAATGGTCCTTTTCAGGGCCAAAAAGTGTATCTTCCCTTGACATACTGCCTTTTTTTTTTTTTTTTTTTTAAATAACTCCCTGCACAATATCATTTTATAGTTGAGGAGGACTTCAATCATGAACAGGCTATTACATTATTTTCATAATCTTTTTGAATGTTTTAGTTTTTCATGAGTACCTACTTGCTTGTTCTAAAAAATGTTTGGATCAATTTAAATACCCTATTCCTATGCATCTATTTTAAGTATTTAGAGGATATGCAACTATTCCTTCCTCTCAATATTTTTAGGGATTTATTTGGACTTCACTCTCCAATTCCTTTATAATACTAGCTGCATAAACTCCAATTGTCAGGGACAGGGTTGCAACCCCTTCCCCCCATCCTTACATAAAACAATTTAATGTACCTTTTTCCCTGTTTATTCACATATCTAAATATATTTATATATCCTGGACCCCCAATTCCCCATCGATATCACACCTCCAAAATTAATAACCCCATCAATACCACCTTTCCAAAATCTATCTGTGTAAGAAAACCATTATATCTTATGATATAGTTTCCAAATCATAGAGGACGCCACCACGATCACCGAAGTCAAGCATCATCGGGCGCGGTCAGTACTTGGGAGGGTGACCTTTCATTATAGTGAGAGGTCATCAATCTCGTGTACTTTACTTGTGTCAACGGCCATACCATGATGAACAAACCTGCTCTCGTTCGATCACCCAAGTCAAGCATCATCGGGCGCGGTCAGTACTTGGGAGGGTGACCATTCTTTTGCTGCTGTTGCGTGCTGTTGGCATTCTTTTGATTTTTGTAGATACTCCTTCAATGCTATCCCTGTAACTCGCTTAGACAAACACTACATTACTGTGTTTCTTCGTTTACATTGTTGTGACACACACAGTTATGTCATTGTACATTGTTGTTTCCATATGTGTATTATTCCAATTGTTTTTGTCAATCGTCTGTGGACCCAAACAATGGTCCTTTTCAGGGCCAAAAAGTGTATCTTCCCTTGACATACTGCCTTTTTTTTTTTTTTTTTTTTAAATAACTCCCTGCACAATATCATTTTATAGTTGAGGAGGACTTCAATCATGAACAGGCTATTACATTATTTTCATAATCTTTTTGAATGTTTTAGTTTTTCATGAGTACCTACTTGCTTGTTCTAAAAAATGTTTGGATCAATTTAAATACCCTATTCCTATGCATCTATTTTAAGTATTTAGAGGATATGCAACTATTCCTTCCTCTCAATATTTTTAGGGATTTATTTGGACTTCACTCTCCAATTCCTTTATAATACTAGCTGCATAAACTCCAATTGTCAGGGACAGGGTTGCAACCCCTTCCCCCCATCCTTACATAAAACAATTTAATGTACCTTTTTCCCTGTTTATTCACATATCTAAATATATTTATATATCCTGGACCCCCAATTCCCCATCGATATCACACCTCCAAAATTAATAACCCCATCAATACCACCTTTCCAAAATCTATCTGTGTAAGAAAACCATTATATCTTATGATATAGTTTCCAAATCATAGAGGACGCCACCACGATCACCGAAGTCAAGCATCATCGGGCGCGGTCAGTACTTGGGAGGGTGACCTTTCATTATAGTGAGAGGTCATCAATCTCGTGTACTTTACTTGTGTCAACGGCCATACCATGATGAACAAACCTGCTCTCGTTCGATCACCCAAGTCAAGCATCATCGGGCGCGGTCAGTACTTGGGAGGGTGACCATTCTTTTGCTGCTGTTGCGTGCTGTTGGCATTCTTTTGATTTTTGTAGATACTCCTTCAATGCTATCCCTGTAACTCGCTTAGACAAACACTACATTACTGTGTTTCTTCGTTTACATTGTTGTGACACACACAGTTATGTCATTGTACATTGTTGTTTCCATATGTGTATTATTCCAATTGTTTTTGTCAATCGTCTGTGGACCCAAACAATGGTCCTTTTCAGGGCCAAAAAGTGTATCTTCCCTTGACATACTGCCTTTTTTTTTTTTTTTTTTTTAAATAACTCCCTGCACAATATCATTTTATAGTTGAGGAGGACTTCAATCATGAACAGGCTATTACATTATTTTCATAATCTTTTTGAATGTTTTAGTTTTTCATGAGTACCTACTTGCTTGTTCTAAAAAATGTTTGGATCAATTTAAATACCCTATTCCTATGCATCTATTTTAAGTATTTAGAGGATATGCAACTATTCCTTCCTCTCAATATTTTTAGGGATTTATTTGGACTTCACTCTCCAATTCCTTTATAATACTAGCTGCATAAACTCCAATTGTCAGGGACAGGGTTGCAACCCCTTCCCCCCATCCTTACATAAAACAATTTAATGTACCTTTTTCCCTGTTTATTCACATATCTAAATATATTTATATATCCTGGACCCCCAATTCCCCATCGATATCACACCTCCAAAATTAATAACCCCATCAATACCACCTTTCCAAAATCTATCTGTGTAAGAAAACCATTATATCTTATGATATAGTTTCCAAATCATAGAGGACGCCACCACGATCACCGAAGTCAAGCATCATCGGGCGCGGTCAGTACTTGGGAGGGTGACCTTTCATTATAGTGAGAGGTCATCAATCTCGTGTACTTTACTTGTGTCAACGGCCATACCATGATGAACAAACCTGCTCTCGTTCGATCACCCAAGTCAAGCATCATCGGGCGCGGTCAGTACTTGGGAGGGTGACCATTCTTTTGCTGCTGTTGCGTGCTGTTGGCATTCTTTTGATTTTTGTAGATACTCCTTCAATGCTATCCCTGTAACTCGCTTAGACAAACACTACATTACTGTGTTTCTTCGTTTACATTGTTGTGACACACACAGTTATGTCATTGTACATTGTTGTTTCCATATGTGTATTATTCCAATTGTTTTTGTCAATCGTCTGTGGACCCAAACAATGGTCCTTTTCAGGGCCAAAAAGTGTATCTTCCCTTGACATACTGCCTTTTTTTTTTTTTTTTTTTTAAATAACTCCCTGCACAATATCATTTTATAGTTGAGGAGGACTTCAATCATGAACAGGCTATTACATTATTTTCATAATCTTTTTGAATGTTTTAGTTTTTCATGAGTACCTACTTGCTTGTTCTAAAAAATGTTTGGATCAATTTAAATACCCTATTCCTATGCATCTATTTTAAGTATTTAGAGGATATGCAACTATTCCTTCCTCTCAATATTTTTAGGGATTTATTTGGACTTCACTCTCCAATTCCTTTATAATACTAGCTGCATAAACTCCAATTGTCAGGGACAGGGTTGCAACCCCTTCCCCCCATCCTTACATAAAACAATTTAATGTACCTTTTTCCCTGTTTATTCACATATCTAAATATATTTATATATCCTGGACCCCCAATTCCCCATCGATATCACACCTCCAAAATTAATAACCCCATCAATACCACCTTTCCAAAATCTATCTGTGTAAGAAAACCATTATATCTTATGATATAGTTTCCAAATCATAGAGGACGCCACCACGATCACCGAAGTCAAGCATCATCGGGCGCGGTCAGTACTTGGGAGGGTGACCTTTCATTATAGTGAGAGGTCATCAATCTCGTGTACTTTACTTGTGTCAACGGCCATACCATGATGAACAAACCTGCTCTCGTTCGATCACCCAAGTCAAGCATCATCGGGCGCGGTCAGTACTTGGGAGGGTGACCATTCTTTTGCTGCTGTTGCGTGCTGTTGGCATTCTTTTGATTTTTGTAGATACTCCTTCAATGCTATCCCTGTAACTCGCTTAGACAAACACTACATTACTGTGTTTCTTCGTTTACATTGTTGTGACACACACAGTTATGTCATTGTACATTGTTGTTTCCATATGTGTATTATTCCAATTGTTTTTGTCAATCGTCTGTGGACCCAAACAATGGTCCTTTTCAGGGCCAAAAAGTGTATCTTCCCTTGACATACTGCCTTTTTTTTTTTTTTTTTTTTAAATAACTCCCTGCACAATATCATTTTATAGTTGAGGAGGACTTCAATCATGAACAGGCTATTACATTATTTTCATAATCTTTTTGAATGTTTTAGTTTTTCATGAGTACCTACTTGCTTGTTCTAAAAAATGTTTGGATCAATTTAAATACCCTATTCCTATGCATCTATTTTAAGTATTTAGAGGATATGCAACTATTCCTTCCTCTCAATATTTTTAGGGATTTATTTGGACTTCACTCTCCAATTCCTTTATAATACTAGCTGCATAAACTCCAATTGTCAGGGACAGGGTTGCAACCCCTTCCCCCCATCCTTACATAAAACAATTTAATGTACCTTTTTCCCTGTTTATTCACATATCTAAATATATTTATATATCCTGGACCCCCAATTCCCCATCGATATCACACCTCCAAAATTAATAACCCCATCAATACCACCTTTCCAAAATCTATCTGTGTAAGAAAACCATTATATCTTATGATATAGTTTCCAAATCATAGAGGACGCCACCACGATCACCGAAGTCAAGCATCATCGGGCGCGGTCAGTACTTGGGAGGGTGACCTTTCATTATAGTGAGAGGTCATCAATCTCGTGTACTTTACTTGTGTCAACGGCCATACCATGATGAACAAACCTGCTCTCGTTCGATCACCCAAGTCAAGCATCATCGGGCGCGGTCAGTACTTGGGAGGGTGACCATTCTTTTGCTGCTGTTGCGTGCTGTTGGCATTCTTTTGATTTTTGTAGATACTCCTTCAATGCTATCCCTGTAACTCGCTTAGACAAACACTACATTACTGTGTTTCTTCGTTTACATTGTTGTGACACACACAGTTATGTCATTGTACATTGTTGTTTCCATATGTGTATTATTCCAATTGTTTTTGTCAATCGTCTGTGGACCCAAACAATGGTCCTTTTCAGGGCCAAAAAGTGTATCTTCCCTTGACATACTGCCTTTTTTTTTTTTTTTTTTTTAAATAACTCCCTGCACAATATCATTTTATAGTTGAGGAGGACTTCAATCATGAACAGGCTATTACATTATTTTCATAATCTTTTTGAATGTTTTAGTTTTTCATGAGTACCTACTTGCTTGTTCTAAAAAATGTTTGGATCAATTTAAATACCCTATTCCTATGCATCTATTTTAAGTATTTAGAGGATATGCAACTATTCCTTCCTCTCAATATTTTTAGGGATTTATTTGGACTTCACTCTCCAATTCCTTTATAATACTAGCTGCATAAACTCCAATTGTCAGGGACAGGGTTGCAACCCCTTCCCCCCATCCTTACATAAAACAATTTAATGTACCTTTTTCCCTGTTTATTCACATATCTAAATATATTTATATATCCTGGACCCCCAATTCCCCATCGATATCACACCTCCAAAATTAATAACCCCATCAATACCACCTTTCCAAAATCTATCTGTGTAAGAAAACCATTATATCTTATGATATAGTTTCCAAATCATAGAGGACGCCACCACGATCACCGAAGTCAAGCATCATCGGGCGCGGTCAGTACTTGGGAGGGTGACCTTTCATTATAGTGAGAGGTCATCAATCTCGTGTACTTTACTTGTGTCAACGGCCATACCATGATGAACAAACCTGCTCTCGTTCGATCACCCAAGTCAAGCATCATCGGGCGCGGTCAGTACTTGGGAGGGTGACCATTCTTTTGCTGCTGTTGCGTGCTGTTGGCATTCTTTTGATTTTTGTAGATACTCCTTCAATGCTATCCCTGTAACTCGCTTAGACAAACACTACATTACTGTGTTTCTTCGTTTACATTGTTGTGACACACACAGTTATGTCATTGTACATTGTTGTTTCCATATGTGTATTATTCCAATTGTTTTTGTCAATCGTCTGTGGACCCAAACAATGGTCCTTTTCAGGGCCAAAAAGTGTATCTTCCCTTGACATACTGCCTTTTTTTTTTTTTTTTTTTTAAATAACTCCCTGCACAATATCATTTTATAGTTGAGGAGGACTTCAATCATGAACAGGCTATTACATTATTTTCATAATCTTTTTGAATGTTTTAGTTTTTCATGAGTACCTACTTGCTTGTTCTAAAAAATGTTTGGATCAATTTAAATACCCTATTCCTATGCATCTATTTTAAGTATTTAGAGGATATGCAACTATTCCTTCCTCTCAATATTTTTAGGGATTTATTTGGACTTCACTCTCCAATTCCTTTATAATACTAGCTGCATAAACTCCAATTGTCAGGGACAGGGTTGCAACCCCTTCCCCCCATCCTTACATAAAACAATTTAATGTACCTTTTTCCCTGTTTATTCACATATCTAAATATATTTATATATCCTGGACCCCCAATTCCCCATCGATATCACACCTCCAAAATTAATAACCCCATCAATACCACCTTTCCAAAATCTATCTGTGTAAGAAAACCATTATATCTTATGATATAGTTTCCAAATCATAGAGGACGCCACCACGATCACCGAAGTCAAGCATCATCGGGCGCGGTCAGTACTTGGGAGGGTGACCTTTCATTATAGTGAGAGGTCATCAATCTCGTGTACTTTACTTGTGTCAACGGCCATACCATGATGAACAAACCTGCTCTCGTTCGATCACCCAAGTCAAGCATCATCGGGCGCGGTCAGTACTTGGGAGGGTGACCATTCTTTTGCTGCTGTTGCGTGCTGTTGGCATTCTTTTGATTTTTGTAGATACTCCTTCAATGCTATCCCTGTAACTCGCTTAGACAAACACTACATTACTGTGTTTCTTCGTTTACATTGTTGTGACACACACAGTTATGTCATTGTACATTGTTGTTTCCATATGTGTATTATTCCAATTGTTTTTGTCAATCGTCTGTGGACCCAAACAATGGTCCTTTTCAGGGCCAAAAAGTGTATCTTCCCTTGACATACTGCCTTTTTTTTTTTTTTTTTTTTAAATAACTCCCTGCACAATATCATTTTATAGTTGAGGAGGACTTCAATCATGAACAGGCTATTACATTATTTTCATAATCTTTTTGAATGTTTTAGTTTTTCATGAGTACCTACTTGCTTGTTCTAAAAAATGTTTGGATCAATTTAAATACCCTATTCCTATGCATCTATTTTAAGTATTTAGAGGATATGCAACTATTCCTTCCTCTCAATATTTTTAGGGATTTATTTGGACTTCACTCTCCAATTCCTTTATAATACTAGCTGCATAAACTCCAATTGTCAGGGACAGGGTTGCAACCCCTTCCCCCCATCCTTACATAAAACAATTTAATGTACCTTTTTCCCTGTTTATTCACATATCTAAATATATTTATATATCCTGGACCCCCAATTCCCCATCGATATCACACCTCCAAAATTAATAACCCCATCAATACCACCTTTCCAAAATCTATCTGTGTAAGAAAACCATTATATCTTATGATATAGTTTCCAAATCATAGAGGACGCCACCACGATCACCGAAGTCAAGCATCATCGGGCGCGGTCAGTACTTGGGAGGGTGACCTTTCATTATAGTGAGAGGTCATCAATCTCGTGTACTTTACTTGTGTCAACGGCCATACCATGATGAACAAACCTGCTCTCGTTCGATCACCCAAGTCAAGCATCATCGGGCGCGGTCAGTACTTGGGAGGGTGACCATTCTTTTGCTGCTGTTGCGTGCTGTTGGCATTCTTTTGATTTTTGTAGATACTCCTTCAATGCTATCCCTGTAACTCGCTTAGACAAACACTACATTACTGTGTTTCTTCGTTTACATTGTTGTGACACACACAGTTATGTCATTGTACATTGTTGTTTCCATATGTGTATTATTCCAATTGTTTTTGTCAATCGTCTGTGGACCCAAACAATGGTCCTTTTCAGGGCCAAAAAGTGTATCTTCCCTTGACATACTGCCTTTTTTTTTTTTTTTTTTTTAAATAACTCCCTGCACAATATCATTTTATAGTTGAGGAGGACTTCAATCATGAACAGGCTATTACATTATTTTCATAATCTTTTTGAATGTTTTAGTTTTTCATGAGTACCTACTTGCTTGTTCTAAAAAATGTTTGGATCAATTTAAATACCCTATTCCTATGCATCTATTTTAAGTATTTAGAGGATATGCAACTATTCCTTCCTCTCAATATTTTTAGGGATTTATTTGGACTTCACTCTCCAATTCCTTTATAATACTAGCTGCATAAACTCCAATTGTCAGGGACAGGGTTGCAACCCCTTCCCCCCATCCTTACATAAAACAATTTAATGTACCTTTTTCCCTGTTTATTCACATATCTAAATATATTTATATATCCTGGACCCCCAATTCCCCATCGATATCACACCTCCAAAATTAATAACCCCATCAATACCACCTTTCCAAAATCTATCTGTGTAAGAAAACCATTATATCTTATGATATAGTTTCCAAATCATAGAGGACGCCACCACGATCACCGAAGTCAAGCATCATCGGGCGCGGTCAGTACTTGGGAGGGTGACCTTTCATTATAGTGAGAGGTCATCAATCTCGTGTACTTTACTTGTGTCAACGGCCATACCATGATGAACAAACCTGCTCTCGTTCGATCACCCAAGTCAAGCATCATCGGGCGCGGTCAGTACTTGGGAGGGTGACCATTCTTTTGCTGCTGTTGCGTGCTGTTGGCATTCTTTTGATTTTTGTAGATACTCCTTCAATGCTATCCCTGTAACTCGCTTAGACAAACACTACATTACTGTGTTTCTTCGTTTACATTGTTGTGACACACACAGTTATGTCATTGTACATTGTTGTTTCCATATGTGTATTATTCCAATTGTTTTTGTCAATCGTCTGTGGACCCAAACAATGGTCCTTTTCAGGGCCAAAAAGTGTATCTTCCCTTGACATACTGCCTTTTTTTTTTTTTTTTTTTTAAATAACTCCCTGCACAATATCATTTTATAGTTGAGGAGGACTTCAATCATGAACAGGCTATTACATTATTTTCATAATCTTTTTGAATGTTTTAGTTTTTCATGAGTACCTACTTGCTTGTTCTAAAAAATGTTTGGATCAATTTAAATACCCTATTCCTATGCATCTATTTTAAGTATTTAGAGGATATGCAACTATTCCTTCCTCTCAATATTTTTAGGGATTTATTTGGACTTCACTCTCCAATTCCTTTATAATACTAGCTGCATAAACTCCAATTGTCAGGGACAGGGTTGCAACCCCTTCCCCCCATCCTTACATAAAACAATTTAATGTACCTTTTTCCCTGTTTATTCACATATCTAAATATATTTATATATCCTGGACCCCCAATTCCCCATCGATATCACACCTCCAAAATTAATAACCCCATCAATACCACCTTTCCAAAATCTATCTGTGTAAGAAAACCATTATATCTTATGATATAGTTTCCAAATCATAGAGGACGCCACCACGATCACCGAAGTCAAGCATCATCGGGCGCGGTCAGTACTTGGGAGGGTGACCTTTCATTATAGTGAGAGGTCATCAATCTCGTGTACTTTACTTGTGTCAACGGCCATACCATGATGAACAAACCTGCTCTCGTTCGATCACCCAAGTCAAGCATCATCGGGCGCGGTCAGTACTTGGGAGGGTGACCATTCTTTTGCTGCTGTTGCGTGCTGTTGGCATTCTTTTGATTTTTGTAGATACTCCTTCAATGCTATCCCTGTAACTCGCTTAGACAAACACTACATTACTGTGTTTCTTCGTTTACATTGTTGTGACACACACAGTTATGTCATTGTACATTGTTGTTTCCATATGTGTATTATTCCAATTGTTTTTGTCAATCGTCTGTGGACCCAAACAATGGTCCTTTTCAGGGCCAAAAAGTGTATCTTCCCTTGACATACTGCCTTTTTTTTTTTTTTTTTTTTAAATAACTCCCTGCACAATATCATTTTATAGTTGAGGAGGACTTCAATCATGAACAGGCTATTACATTATTTTCATAATCTTTTTGAATGTTTTAGTTTTTCATGAGTACCTACTTGCTTGTTCTAAAAAATGTTTGGATCAATTTAAATACCCTATTCCTATGCATCTATTTTAAGTATTTAGAGGATATGCAACTATTCCTTCCTCTCAATATTTTTAGGGATTTATTTGGACTTCACTCTCCAATTCCTTTATAATACTAGCTGCATAAACTCCAATTGTCAGGGACAGGGTTGCAACCCCTTCCCCCCATCCTTACATAAAACAATTTAATGTACCTTTTTCCCTGTTTATTCACATATCTAAATATATTTATATATCCTGGACCCCCAATTCCCCATCGATATCACACCTCCAAAATTAATAACCCCATCAATACCACCTTTCCAAAATCTATCTGTGTAAGAAAACCATTATATCTTATGATATAGTTTCCAAATCATAGAGGACGCCACCACGATCACCGAAGTCAAGCATCATCGGGCGCGGTCAGTACTTGGGAGGGTGACCTTTCATTATAGTGAGAGGTCATCAATCTCGTGTACTTTACTTGTGTCAACGGCCATACCATGATGAACAAACCTGCTCTCGTTCGATCACCCAAGTCAAGCATCATCGGGCGCGGTCAGTACTTGGGAGGGTGACCATTCTTTTGCTGCTGTTGCGTGCTGTTGGCATTCTTTTGATTTTTGTAGATACTCCTTCAATGCTATCCCTGTAACTCGCTTAGACAAACACTACATTACTGTGTTTCTTCGTTTACATTGTTGTGACACACACAGTTATGTCATTGTACATTGTTGTTTCCATATGTGTATTATTCCAATTGTTTTTGTCAATCGTCTGTGGACCCAAACAATGGTCCTTTTCAGGGCCAAAAAGTGTATCTTCCCTTGACATACTGCCTTTTTTTTTTTTTTTTTTTTAAATAACTCCCTGCACAATATCATTTTATAGTTGAGGAGGACTTCAATCATGAACAGGCTATTACATTATTTTCATAATCTTTTTGAATGTTTTAGTTTTTCATGAGTACCTACTTGCTTGTTCTAAAAAATGTTTGGATCAATTTAAATACCCTATTCCTATGCATCTATTTTAAGTATTTAGAGGATATGCAACTATTCCTTCCTCTCAATATTTTTAGGGATTTATTTGGACTTCACTCTCCAATTCCTTTATAATACTAGCTGCATAAACTCCAATTGTCAGGGACAGGGTTGCAACCCCTTCCCCCCATCCTTACATAAAACAATTTAATGTACCTTTTTCCCTGTTTATTCACATATCTAAATATATTTATATATCCTGGACCCCCAATTCCCCATCGATATCACACCTCCAAAATTAATAACCCCATCAATACCACCTTTCCAAAATCTATCTGTGTAAGAAAACCATTATATCTTATGATATAGTTTCCAAATCATAGAGGACGCCACCACGATCACCGAAGTCAAGCATCATCGGGCGCGGTCAGTACTTGGGAGGGTGACCTTTCATTATAGTGAGAGGTCATCAATCTCGTGTACTTTACTTGTGTCAACGGCCATACCATGATGAACAAACCTGCTCTCGTTCGATCACCCAAGTCAAGCATCTCGGGCGCGGTCAGTACTTGGGAGGGTGACCATTCTTTTGCTGCTGTTGCGTGCTGTTGGCATTCTTTTGATTTTTGTAGATACTCCTTCAATGCTATCCCTGTAACTCGCTTAGACAAACACTACATTACTGTGTTTCTTCGTTTACATTGTTGTGACACACACAGTTATGTCATTGTACATTGTTGTTTCCATATGTGTATTATTCCAATTGTTTTTGTCAATCGTCTGTGGACCCAAACAATGGTCCTTTTCAGGGCCAAAAAGTGTATCTTCCCTTGACATACTGCCTTTTTTTTTTTTTTTTTTTTAAATAACTCCCTGCACAATATCATTTTATAGTTGAGGAGGACTTCAATCATGAACAGGCTATTACATTATTTTCATAATCTTTTTGAATGTTTTAGTTTTTCATGAGTACCTACTTGCTTGTTCTAAAAAATGTTTGGATCAATTTAAATACCCTATTCCTATGCATCTATTTTAAGTATTTAGAGGATATGCAACTATTCCTTCCTCTCAATATTTTTAGGGATTTATTTGGACTTCACTCTCCAATTCCTTTATAATACTAGCTGCATAAACTCCAATTGTCAGGGACAGGGTTGCAACCCCTTCCCCCCATCCTTACATAAAACAATTTAATGTACCTTTTTCCCTGTTTATTCACATATCTAAATATATTTATATATCCTGGACCCCCAATTCCCCATCGATATCACACCTCCAAAATTAATAACCCCATCAATACCACCTTTCCAAAATCTATCTGTGTAAGAAAACCATTATATCTTATGATATAGTTTCCAAATCATAGAGGACGCCACCACGATCACCGAAGTCAAGCATCATCGGGCGCGGTCAGTACTTGGGAGGGTGACCTTTCATTATAGTGAGAGGTCATCAATCTCGTGTACTTTACTTGTGTCAACGGCCATACCATGATGAACAAACCTGCTCTCGTTCGATCACCCAAGTCAAGCATCATCGGGCGCGGTCAGTACTTGGGAGGGTGACCATTCTTTTGCTGCTGTTGCGTGCTGTTGGCATTCTTTTGATTTTTGTAGATACTCCTTCAATGCTATCCCTGTAACTCGCTTAGACAAACACTACATTACTGTGTTTCTTCGTTTACATTGTTGTGACACACACAGTTATGTCATTGTACATTGTTGTTTCCATATGTGTATTATTCCAATTGTTTTTGTCAATCGTCTGTGGACCCAAACAATGGTCCTTTTCAGGGCCAAAAAGTGTATCTTCCCTTGACATACTGCCTTTTTTTTTTTTTTTTTTTTAAATAACTCCCTGCACAATATCATTTTATAGTTGAGGAGGACTTCAATCATGAACAGGCTATTACATTATTTTCATAATCTTTTTGAATGTTTTAGTTTTTCATGAGTACCTACTTGCTTGTTCTAAAAAATGTTTGGATCAATTTAAATACCCTATTCCTATGCATCTATTTTAAGTATTTAGAGGATATGCAACTATTCCTTCCTCTCAATATTTTTAGGGATTTATTTGGACTTCACTCTCCAATTCCTTTATAATACTAGCTGCATAAACTCCAATTGTCAGGGACAGGGTTGCAACCCCTTCCCCCCATCCTTACATAAAACAATTTAATGTACCTTTTTCCCTGTTTATTCACATATCTAAATATATTTATATATCCTGGACCCCCAATTCCCCATCGATATCACACCTCCAAAATTAATAACCCCATCAATACCACCTTTCCAAAATCTATCTGTGTAAGAAAACCATTATATCTTATGATATAGTTTCCAAATCATAGAGGACGCCACCACGATCACCGAAGTCAAGCATCATCGGGCGCGGTCAGTACTTGGGAGGGTGACCTTTCATTATAGTGAGAGGTCATCAATCTCGTGTACTTTACTTGTGTCAACGGCCATACCATGATGAACAAACCTGCTCTCGTTCGATCACCCAAGTCAAGCATCATCGGGCGCGGTCAGTACTTGGGAGGGTGACCATTCTTTTGCTGCTGTTGCGTGCTGTTGGCATTCTTTTGATTTTTGTAGATACTCCTTCAATGCTATCCCTGTAACTCGCTTAGACAAACACTACATTACTGTGTTTCTTCGTTTACATTGTTGTGACACACACAGTTATGTCATTGTACATTGTTGTTTCCATATGTGTATTATTCCAATTGTTTTTGTCAATCGTCTGTGGACCCAAACAATGGTCCTTTTCAGGGCCAAAAAGTGTATCTTCCCTTGACATACTGCCTTTTTTTTTTTTTTTTTTTTAAATAACTCCCTGCACAATATCATTTTATAGTTGAGGAGGACTTCAATCATGAACAGGCTATTACATTATTTTCATAATCTTTTTGAATGTTTTAGTTTTTCATGAGTACCTACTTGCTTGTTCTAAAAAATGTTTGGATCAATTTAAATACCCTATTCCTATGCATCTATTTTAAGTATTTAGAGGATATGCAACTATTCCTTCCTCTCAATATTTTTAGGGATTTATTTGGACTTCACTCTCCAATTCCTTTATAATACTAGCTGCATAAACTCCAATTGTCAGGGACAGGGTTGCAACCCCTTCCCCCCATCCTTACATAAAACAATTTAATGTACCTTTTTCCCTGTTTATTCACATATCTAAATATATTTATATATCCTGGACCCCCAATTCCCCATCGATATCACACCTCCAAAATTAATAACCCCATCAATACCACCTTTCCAAAATCTATCTGTGTAAGAAAACCATTATATCTTATGATATAGTTTCCAAATCATAGAGGACGCCACCACGATCACCGAAGTCAAGCATCATCGGGCGCGGTCAGTACTTGGGAGGGTGACCTTTCATTATAGTGAGAGGTCATCAATCTCGTGTACTTTACTTGTGTCAACGGCCATACCATGATGAACAAACCTGCTCTCGTTCGATCACCCAAGTCAAGCATCATCGGGCGCGGTCAGTACTTGGGAGGGTGACCATTCTTTTGCTGCTGTTGCGTGCTGTTGGCATTCTTTTGATTTTTGTAGATACTCCTTCAATGCTATCCCTGTAACTCGCTTAGACAAACACTACATTACTGTGTTTCTTCGTTTACATTGTTGTGACACACACAGTTATGTCATTGTACATTGTTGTTTCCATATGTGTATTATTCCAATTGTTTTTGTCAATCGTCTGTGGACCCAAACAATGGTCCTTTTCAGGGCCAAAAAGTGTATCTTCCCTTGACATACTGCCTTTTTTTTTTTTTTTTTTTTAAATAACTCCCTGCACAATATCATTTTATAGTTGAGGAGGACTTCAATCATGAACAGGCTATTACATTATTTTCATAATCTTTTTGAATGTTTTAGTTTTTCATGAGTACCTACTTGCTTGTTCTAAAAAATGTTTGGATCAATTTAAATACCCTATTCCTATGCATCTATTTTAAGTATTTAGAGGATATGCAACTATTCCTTCCTCTCAATATTTTTAGGGATTTATTTGGACTTCACTCTCCAATTCCTTTATAATACTAGCTGCATAAACTCCAATTGTCAGGGACAGGGTTGCAACCCCTTCCCCCCATCCTTACATAAAACAATTTAATGTACCTTTTTCCCTGTTTATTCACATATCTAAATATATTTATATATCCTGGACCCCCAATTCCCCATCGATATCACACCTCCAAAATTAATAACCCCATCAATACCACCTTTCCAAAATCTATCTGTGTAAGAAAACCATTATATCTTATGATATAGTTTCCAAATCATAGAGGACGCCACCACGATCACCGAAGTCAAGCATCATCGGGCGCGGTCAGTACTTGGGAGGGTGACCTTTCATTATAGTGAGAGGTCATCAATCTCGTGTACTTTACTTGTGTCAACGGCCATACCATGATGAACAAACCTGCTCTCGTTCGATCACCCAAGTCAAGCATCATCGGGCGCGGTCAGTACTTGGGAGGGTGACCATTCTTTTGCTGCTGTTGCGTGCTGTTGGCATTCTTTTGATTTTTGTAGATACTCCTTCAATGCTATCCCTGTAACTCGCTTAGACAAACACTACATTACTGTGTTTCTTCGTTTACATTGTTGTGACACACACAGTTATGTCATTGTACATTGTTGTTTCCATATGTGTATTATTCCAATTGTTTTTGTCAATCGTCTGTGGACCCAAACAATGGTCCTTTTCAGGGCCAAAAAGTGTATCTTCCCTTGACATACTGCCTTTTTTTTTTTTTTTTTTTTAAATAACTCCCTGCACAATATCATTTTATAGTTGAGGAGGACTTCAATCATGAACAGGCTATTACATTATTTTCATAATCTTTTTGAATGTTTTAGTTTTTCATGAGTACCTACTTGCTTGTTCTAAAAAATGTTTGGATCAATTTAAATACCCTATTCCTATGCATCTATTTTAAGTATTTAGAGGATATGCAACTATTCCTTCCTCTCAATATTTTTAGGGATTTATTTGGACTTCACTCTCCAATTCCTTTATAATACTAGCTGCATAAACTCCAATTGTCAGGGACAGGGTTGCAACCCCTTCCCCCCATCCTTACATAAAACAATTTAATGTACCTTTTTCCCTGTTTATTCACATATCTAAATATATTTATATATCCTGGACCCCCAATTCCCCATCGATATCACACCTCCAAAATTAATAACCCCATCAATACCACCTTTCCAAAATCTATCTGTGTAAGAAAACCATTATATCTTATGATATAGTTTCCAAATCATAGAGGACGCCACCACGATCACCGAAGTCAAGCATCATCGGGCGCGGTCAGTACTTGGGAGGGTGACCTTTCATTATAGTGAGAGGTCATCAATCTCGTGTACTTTACTTGTGTCAACGGCCATACCATGATGAACAAACCTGCTCTCGTTCGATCACCCAAGTCAAGCATCATCGGGCGCGGTCAGTACTTGGGAGGGTGACCATTCTTTTGCTGCTGTTGCGTGCTGTTGGCATTCTTTTGATTTTTGTAGATACTCCTTCAATGCTATCCCTGTAACTCGCTTAGACAAACACTACATTACTGTGTTTCTTCGTTTACATTGTTGTGACACACACAGTTATGTCATTGTACATTGTTGTTTCCATATGTGTATTATTCCAATTGTTTTTGTCAATCGTCTGTGGACCCAAACAATGGTCCTTTTCAGGGCCAAAAAGTGTATCTTCCCTTGACATACTGCCTTTTTTTTTTTTTTTTTTTTAAATAACTCCCTGCACAATATCATTTTATAGTTGAGGAGGACTTCAATCATGAACAGGCTATTACATTATTTTCATAATCTTTTTGAATGTTTTAGTTTTTCATGAGTACCTACTTGCTTGTTCTAAAAAATGTTTGGATCAATTTAAATACCCTATTCCTATGCATCTATTTTAAGTATTTAGAGGATATGCAACTATTCCTTCCTCTCAATATTTTTAGGGATTTATTTGGACTTCACTCTCCAATTCCTTTATAATACTAGCTGCATAAACTCCAATTGTCAGGGACAGGGTTGCAACCCCTTCCCCCCATCCTTACATAAAACAATTTAATGTACCTTTTTCCCTGTTTATTCACATATCTAAATATATTTATATATCCTGGACCCCCAATTCCCCATCGATATCACACCTCCAAAATTAATAACCCCATCAATACCACCTTTCCAAAATCTATCTGTGTAAGAAAACCATTATATCTTATGATATAGTTTCCAAATCATAGAGGACGCCACCACGATCACCGAAGTCAAGCATCATCGGGCGCGGTCAGTACTTGGGAGGGTGACCTTTCATTATAGTGAGAGGTCATCAATCTCGTGTACTTTACTTGTGTCAACGGCCATACCATGATGAACAAACCTGCTCTCGTTCGATCACCCAAGTCAAGCATCATCGGGCGCGGTCAGTACTTGGGAGGGTGACCATTCTTTTGCTGCTGTTGCGTGCTGTTGGCATTCTTTTGATTTTTGTAGATACTCCTTCAATGCTATCCCTGTAACTCGCTTAGACAAACACTACATTACTGTGTTTCTTCGTTTACATTGTTGTGACACACACAGTTATGTCATTGTACATTGTTGTTTCCATATGTGTATTATTCCAATTGTTTTTGTCAATCGTCTGTGGACCCAAACAATGGTCCTTTTCAGGGCCAAAAAGTGTATCTTCCCTTGACATACTGCCTTTTTTTTTTTTTTTTTTTTAAATAACTCCCTGCACAATATCATTTTATAGTTGAGGAGGACTTCAATCATGAACAGGCTATTACATTATTTTCATAATCTTTTTGAATGTTTTAGTTTTTCATGAGTACCTACTTGCTTGTTCTAAAAAATGTTTGGATCAATTTAAATACCCTATTCCTATGCATCTATTTTAAGTATTTAGAGGATATGCAACTATTCCTTCCTCTCAATATTTTTAGGGATTTATTTGGACTTCACTCTCCAATTCCTTTATAATACTAGCTGCATAAACTCCAATTGTCAGGGACAGGGTTGCAACCCCTTCCCCCCATCCTTACATAAAACAATTTAATGTACCTTTTTCCCTGTTTATTCACATATCTAAATATATTTATATATCCTGGACCCCCAATTCCCCATCGATATCACACCTCCAAAATTAATAACCCCATCAATACCACCTTTCCAAAATCTATCTGTGTAAGAAAACCATTATATCTTATGATATAGTTTCCAAATCATAGAGGACGCCACCACGATCACCGAAGTCAAGCATCATCGGGCGCGGTCAGTACTTGGGAGGGTGACCTTTCATTATAGTGAGAGGTCATCAATCTCGTGTACTTTACTTGTGTCAACGGCCATACCATGATGAACAAACCTGCTCTCGTTCGATCACCCAAGTCAAGCATCATCGGGCGCGGTCAGTACTTGGGAGGGTGACCATTCTTTTGCTGCTGTTGCGTGCTGTTGGCATTCTTTTGATTTTTGTAGATACTCCTTCAATGCTATCCCTGTAACTCGCTTAGACAAACACTACATTACTGTGTTTCTTCGTTTACATTGTTGTGACACACACAGTTATGTCATTGTACATTGTTGTTTCCATATGTGTATTATTCCAATTGTTTTTGTCAATCGTCTGTGGACCCAAACAATGGTCCTTTTCAGGGCCAAAAAGTGTATCTTCCCTTGACATACTGCCTTTTTTTTTTTTTTTTTTTTAAATAACTCCCTGCACAATATCATTTTATAGTTGAGGAGGACTTCAATCATGAACAGGCTATTACATTATTTTCATAATCTTTTTGAATGTTTTAGTTTTTCATGAGTACCTACTTGCTTGTTCTAAAAAATGTTTGGATCAATTTAAATACCCTATTCCTATGCATCTATTTTAAGTATTTAGAGGATATGCAACTATTCCTTCCTCTCAATATTTTTAGGGATTTATTTGGACTTCACTCTCCAATTCCTTTATAATACTAGCTGCATAAACTCCAATTGTCAGGGACAGGGTTGCAACCCCTTCCCCCCATCCTTACATAAAACAATTTAATGTACCTTTTTCCCTGTTTATTCACATATCTAAATATATTTATATATCCTGGACCCCCAATTCCCCATCGATATCACACCTCCAAAATTAATAACCCCATCAATACCACCTTTCCAAAATCTATCTGTGTAAGAAAACCATTATATCTTATGATATAGTTTCCAAATCATAGAGGACGCCACCACGATCACCGAAGTCAAGCATCATCGGGCGCGGTCAGTACTTGGGAGGGTGACCTTTCATTATAGTGAGAGGTCATCAATCTCGTGTACTTTACTTGTGTCAACGGCCATACCATGATGAACAAACCTGCTCTCGTTCGATCACCCAAGTCAAGCATCATCGGGCGCGGTCAGTACTTGGGAGGGTGACCATTCTTTTGCTGCTGTTGCGTGCTGTTGGCATTCTTTTGATTTTTGTAGATACTCCTTCAATGCTATCCCTGTAACTCGCTTAGACAAACACTACATTACTGTGTTTCTTCGTTTACATTGTTGTGACACACACAAGTTATGTCATTGTACATTGTTGTTTCCATATGTGTATTATTCCAATTGTTTTTGTCAATCGTCTGTGGACCCAAACAATGGTCCTTTTCAGGGCCAAAAAGTGTATCTTCCCTTGACATACTGCCTTTTTTTTTTTTTTTTTTTTAAATAACTCCCTGCACAATATCATTTTATAGTTGAGGAGGACTTCAATCATGAACAGGCTATTACATTATTTTCATAATCTTTTTGAATGTTTTAGTTTTTCATGAGTACCTACTTGCTTGTTCTAAAAAATGTTTGGATCAATTTAAATACCCTATTCCTATGCATCTATTTTAAGTATTTAGAGGATATGCAACTATTCCTTCCTCTCAATATTTTTAGGGATTTATTTGGACTTCACTCTCCAATTCCTTTATAATACTAGCTGCATAAACTCCAATTGTCAGGGACAGGGTTGCAACCCCTTCCCCCCATCCTTACATAAAACAATTTAATGTACCTTTTTCCCTGTTTATTCACATATCTAAATATATTTATATATCCTGGACCCCCAATTCCCCATCGATATCACACCTCCAAAATTAATAACCCCATCAATACCACCTTTCCAAAATCTATCTGTGTAAGAAAACCATTATATCTTATGATATAGTTTCCAAATCATAGAGGACGCCACCACGATCACCGAAGTCAAGCATCATCGGGCGCGGTCAGTACTTGGGAGGGTGACCTTTCATTATAGTGAGAGGTCATCAATCTCGTGTACTTTACTTGTGTCAACGGCCATACCATGATGAACAAACCTGCTCTCGTTCGATCACCCAAGTCAAGCATCATCGGGCGCGGTCAGTACTTGGGAGGGTGACCATTCTTTTGCTGCTGTTGCGTGCTGTTGGCATTCTTTTGATTTTTGTAGATACTCCTTCAATGCTATCCCTGTAACTCGCTTAGACAAACACTACATTACTGTGTTTCTTCGTTTACATTGTTGTGACACACACAGTTATGTCATTGTACATTGTTGTTTCCATATGTGTATTATTCCAATTGTTTTTGTCAATCGTCTGTGGACCCAAACAATGGTCCTTTTCAGGGCCAAAAAGTGTATCTTCCCTTGACATACTGCCTTTTTTTTTTTTTTTTTTTAAATAACTCCCTGCACAATATCATTTTATAGTTGAGGAGGACTTCAATCATGAACAGGCTATTACATTATTTTCATAATCTTTTTGAATGTTTTAGTTTTTCATGAGTACCTACTTGCTTGTTCTAAAAAATGTTTGGATCAATTTAAATACCCTATTCCTATGCATCTATTTTAAGTATTTAGAGGATATGCAACTATTCCTTCCTCTCAATATTTTTAGGGATTTATTTGGACTTCACTCTCCAATTCCTTTATAATACTAGCTGCATAAACTCCAATTGTCAGGGACAGGGTTGCAACCCCTTCCCCCCATCCTTACATAAAACAATTTAATGTACCTTTTTCCCTGTTTATTCACATATCTAAATATATTTATATATCCTGGACCCCCAATTCCCCATCGATATCACACCTCCAAAATTAATAACCCCATCAATACCACCTTTCCAAAATCTATCTGTGTAAGAAAACCATTATATCTTATGATATAGTTTCCAAATCATAGAGGACGCCACCACGATCACCGAAGTCAAGCATCATCGGGCGCGGTCAGTACTTGGGAGGGTGACCTTTCATTATAGTGAGAGGTCATCAATCTCGTGTACTTTACTTGTGTCAACGGCCATACCATGATGAACAAACCTGCTCTCGTTCGATCACCCAAGTCAAGCATCATCGGGCGCGGTCAGTACTTGGGAGGGTGACCATTCTTTTGCTGCTGTTGCGTGCTGTTGGCATTCTTTTGATTTTTGTAGATACTCCTTCAATGCTATCCCTGTAACTCGCTTAGACAAACACTACATTACTGTGTTTCTTCGTTTACATTGTTGTGACACACACAGTTATGTCATTGTACATTGTTGTTTCCATATGTGTATTATTCCAATTGTTTTTGTCAATCGTCTGTGGACCCAAACAATGGTCCTTTTCAGGGCCAAAAAGTGTATCTTCCCTTGACATACTGCCTTTTTTTTTTTTTTTTTTTTAAATAACTCCCTGCACAATATCATTTTATAGTTGAGGAGGACTTCAATCATGAACAGGCTATTACATTATTTTCATAATCTTTTTGAATGTTTTAGTTTTTCATGAGTACCTACTTGCTTGTTCTAAAAAATGTTTGGATCAATTTAAATACCCTATTCCTATGCATCTATTTTAAGTATTTAGAGGATATGCAACTATTCCTTCCTCTCAATATTTTTAGGGATTTATTTGGACTTCACTCTCCAATTCCTTTATAATACTAGCTGCATAAACTCCAATTGTCAGGGACAGGGTTGCAACCCCTTCCCCCCATCCTTACATAAAACAATTTAATGTACCTTTTTCCCTGTTTATTCACATATCTAAATATATTTATATATCCTGGACCCCCAATTCCCCATCGATATCACACCTCCAAAATTAATAACCCCATCAATACCACCTTTCCAAAATCTATCTGTGTAAGAAAACCATTATATCTTATGATATAGTTTCCAAATCATAGAGGACGCCACCACGATCACCGAAGTCAAGCATCATCGGGCGCGGTCAGTACTTGGGAGGGTGACCTTTCATTATAGTGAGAGGTCATCAATCTCGTGTACTTTACTTGTGTCAACGGCCATACCATGATGAACAAACCTGCTCTCGTTCGATCACCCAAGTCAAGCATCATCGGGCGCGGTCAGTACTTGGGAGGGTGACCATTCTTTTGCTGCTGTTGCGTGCTGTTGGCATTCTTTTGATTTTTGTAGATACTCCTTCAATGCTATCCCTGTAACTCGCTTAGACAAACACTACATTACTGTGTTTCTTCGTTTACATTGTTGTGACACACACAGTTATGTCATTGTACATTGTTGTTTCCATATGTGTATTATTCCAATTGTTTTTGTCAATCGTCTGTGGACCCAAACAATGGTCCTTTTCAGGGCCAAAAAGTGTATCTTCCCTTGACATACTGCCTTTTTTTTTTTTTTTTTTTTAAATAACTCCCTGCACAATATCATTTTATAGTTGAGGAGGACTTCAATCATGAACAGGCTATTACATTATTTTCATAATCTTTTTGAATGTTTTAGTTTTTCATGAGTACCTACTTGCTTGTTCTAAAAAATGTTTGGATCAATTTAAATACCCTATTCCTATGCATCTATTTTAAGTATTTAGAGGATATGCAACTATTCCTTCCTCTCAATATTTTTAGGGATTTATTTGGACTTCACTCTCCAATTCCTTTATAATACTAGCTGCATAAACTCCAATTGTCAGGGACAGGGTTGCAACCCCTTCCCCCCATCCTTACATAAAACAATTTAATGTACCTTTTTCCCTGTTTATTCACATATCTAAATATATTTATATATCCTGGACCCCCAATTCCCCATCGATATCACACCTCCAAAATTAATAACCCCATCAATACCACCTTTCCAAAATCTATCTGTGTAAGAAAACCATTATATCTTATGATATAGTTTCCAAATCATAGAGGACGCCACCACGATCACCGAAGTCAAGCATCATCGGGCGCGGTCAGTACTTGGGAGGGTGACCTTTCATTATAGTGAGAGGTCATCAATCTCGTGTACTTTACTTGTGTCAACGGCCATACCATGATGAACAAACCTGCTCTCGTTCGATCACCCAAGTCAAGCATCATCGGGCGCGGTCAGTACTTGGGAGGGTGACCATTCTTTTGCTGCTGTTGCGTGCTGTTGGCATTCTTTTGATTTTTGTAGATACTCCTTCAATGCTATCCCTGTAACTCGCTTAGACAAACACTACATTACTGTGTTTCTTCGTTTACATTGTTGTGACACACACAGTTATGTCATTGTACATTGTTGTTTCCATATGTGTATTATTCCAATTGTTTTTGTCAATCGTCTGTGGACCCAAACAATGGTCCTTTTCAGGGCCAAAAAGTGTATCTTCCCTTGACATACTGCCTTTTTTTTTTTTTTTTTTTAAATAACTCCCTGCACAATATCATTTTATAGTTGAGGAGGACTTCAATCATGAACAGGCTATTACATTATTTTCATAATCTTTTTGAATGTTTTAGTTTTTCATGAGTACCTACTTGCTTGTTCTAAAAAATGTTTGGATCAATTTAAATACCCTATTCCTATGCATCTATTTTAAGTATTTAGAGGATATGCAACTATTCCTTCCTCTCAATATTTTTAGGGATTTATTTGGACTTCCTCTCCAATTCCTTTATAATACTAGCTGCATAAACTCCAATTGTCAGGGACAGGGTTGCAACCCCTTCCCCCCATCCTTACATAAAACAATTTAATGTACCTTTTTCCCTGTTTATTCACATATCTAAATATATTTATATATCCTGGACCCCCAATTCCCCATCGATATCACACCTCCAAAATTAATAACCCCATCAATACCACCTTTCCAAAATCTATCTGTGTAAGAAAACCATTATATCTTATGATATAGTTTCCAAATCATAGAGGACGCCACCACGATCACCGAAGTCAAGCATCATCGGGCGCGGTCAGTACTTGGGAGGGTGACCTTTCATTATAGTGAGAGGTCATCAATCTCGTGTACTTTACTTGTGTCAACGGCCATACCATGATGAACAAACCTGCTCTCGTTCGATCACCCAAGTCAAGCATCATCGGGCGCGGTCAGTACTTGGGAGGGTGACCATTCTTTTGCTGCTGTTGCGTGCTGTTGGCATTCTTTTGATTTTTGTAGATACTCCTTCAATGCTATCCCTGTAACTCGCTTAGACAAACACTACATTACTGTGTTTCTTCGTTTACATTGTTGTGACACACACAGTTATGTCATTGTACATTGTTGTTTCCATATGTGTATTATTCCAATTGTTTTTGTCAATCGTCTGTGGACCCAAACAATGGTCCTTTTCAGGGCCAAAAAGTGTATCTTCCCTTGACATACTGCCTTTTTTTTTTTTTTTTTTTTAAATAACTCCCTGCACAATATCATTTTATAGTTGAGGAGGACTTCAATCATGAACAGGCTATTACATTATTTTCATAATCTTTTTGAATGTTTTAGTTTTTCATGAGTACCTACTTGCTTGTTCTAAAAAATGTTTGGATCAATTTAAATACCCTATTCCTATGCATCTATTTTAAGTATTTAGAGGATATGCAACTATTCCTTCCTCTCAATATTTTTAGGGATTTATTTGGACTTCACTCTCCAATTCCTTTATAATACTAGCTGCATAAACTCCAATTGTCAGGGACAGGGTTGCAACCCCTTCCCCCCATCCTTACATAAAACAATTTAATGTACCTTTTTCCCTGTTTATTCACATATCTAAATATATTTATATATCCTGGACCCCCAATTCCCCATCGATATCACACCTCCAAAATTAATAACCCCATCAATACCACCTTTCCAAAATCTATCTGTGTAAGAAAACCATTATATCTTATGATATAGTTTCCAAATCATAGAGGACGCCACCACGATCACCGAAGTCAAGCATCATCGGGCGCGGTCAGTACTTGGGAGGGTGACCTTTCATTATAGTGAGAGGTCATCAATCTCGTGTACTTTACTTGTGTCAACGGCCATACCATGATGAACAAACCTGCTCTCGTTCGATCACCCAAGTCAAGCATCATCGGGCGCGGTCAGTACTTGGGAGGGTGACCATTCTTTTGCTGCTGTTGCGTGCTGTTGGCATTCTTTTGATTTTTGTAGATACTCCTTCAATGCTATCCCTGTAACTCGCTTAGACAAACACTACATTACTGTGTTTCTTCGTTTACATTGTTGTGACACACACAGTTATGTCATTGTACATTGTTGTTTCCATATGTGTATTATTCCAATTGTTTTTGTCAATCGTCTGTGGACCCAAACAATGGTCCTTTTCAGGGCCAAAAAGTGTATCTTCCCTTGACATACTGCCTTTTTTTTTTTTTTTTTTTTAAATAACTCCCTGCACAATATCATTTTATAGTTGAGGAGGACTTCAATCATGAACAGGCTATTACATTATTTTCATAATCTTTTTGAATGTTTTAGTTTTTCATGAGTACCTACTTGCTTGTTCTAAAAAATGTTTGGATCAATTTAAATACCCTATTCCTATGCATCTATTTTAAGTATTTAGAGGATATGCAACTATTCCTTCCTCTCAATATTTTTAGGGATTTATTTGGACTTCACTCTCCAATTCCTTTATAATACTAGCTGCATAAACTCCAATTGTCAGGGACAGGGTTGCAACCCCTTCCCCCCATCCTTACATAAAACAATTTAATGTACCTTTTTCCCTGTTTATTCACATATCTAAATATATTTATATATCCTGGACCCCCAATTCCCCATCGATATCACACCTCCAAAATTAATAACCCCATCAATACCACCTTTCCAAAATCTATCTGTGTAAGAAAACCATTATATCTTATGATATAGTTTCCAAATCATAGAGGACGCCACCACGATCACCGAAGTCAAGCATCATCGGGCGCGGTCAGTACTTGGGAGGGTGACCTTTCATTATAGTGAGAGGTCATCAATCTCGTGTACTTTACTTGTGTCAACGGCCATACCATGATGAACAAACCTGCTCTCGTTCGATCACCCAAGTCAAGCATCATCGGGCGCGGTCAGTACTTGGGAGGGTGACCATTCTTTTGCTGCTGTTGCGTGCTGTTGGCATTCTTTTGATTTTTGTAGATACTCCTTCAATGCTATCCCTGTAACTCGCTTAGACAAACACTACATTACTGTGTTTCTTCGTTTACATTGTTGTGACACACACAGTTATGTCATTGTACATTGTTGTTTCCATATGTGTATTATTCCAATTGTTTTTGTCAATCGTCTGTGGACCCAAACAATGGTCCTTTTCAGGGCCAAAAAGTGTATCTTCCCTTGACATACTGCCTTTTTTTTTTTTTTTTTTTTAAATAACTCCCTGCACAATATCATTTTATAGTTGAGGAGGACTTCAATCATGAACAGGCTATTACATTATTTTCATAATCTTTTTGAATGTTTTAGTTTTTCATGAGTACCTACTTGCTTGTTCTAAAAAATGTTTGGATCAATTTAAATACCCTATTCCTATGCATCTATTTTAAGTATTTAGAGGATATGCAACTATTCCTTCCTCTCAATATTTTTAGGGATTTATTTGGACTTCACTCTCCAATTCCTTTATAATACTAGCTGCATAAACTCCAATTGTCAGGGACAGGGTTGCAACCCCTTCCCCCCATCCTTACATAAAACAATTTAATGTACCTTTTTCCCTGTTTATTCACATATCTAAATATATTTATATATCCTGGACCCCCAATTCCCCATCGATATCACACCTCCAAAATTAATAACCCCATCAATACCACCTTTCCAAAATCTATCTGTGTAAGAAAACCATTATATCTTATGATATAGTTTCCAAATCATAGAGGACGCCACCACGATCACCGAAGTCAAGCATCATCGGGCGCGGTCAGTACTTGGGAGGGTGACCTTTCATTATAGTGAGAGGTCATCAATCTCGTGTACTTTACTTGTGTCAACGGCCATACCATGATGAACAAACCTGCTCTCGTTCGATCACCCAAGTCAAGCATCATCGGGCGCGGTCAGTACTTGGGAGGGTGACCATTCTTTTGCTGCTGTTGCGTGCTGTTGGCATTCTTTTGATTTTTGTAGATACTCCTTCAATGCTATCCCTGTAACTCGCTTAGACAAACACTACATTACTGTGTTTCTTCGTTTACATTGTTGTGACACACACAGTTATGTCATTGTACATTGTTGTTTCCATATGTGTATTATTCCAATTGTTTTTGTCAATCGTCTGTGGACCCAAACAATGGTCCTTTTCAGGGCCAAAAAGTGTATCTTCCCTTGACATACTGCCTTTTTTTTTTTTTTTTTTTTAAATAACTCCCTGCACAATATCATTTTATAGTTGAGGAGGACTTCAATCATGAACAGGCTATTACATTATTTTCATAATCTTTTTGAATGTTTTAGTTTTTCATGAGTACCTACTTGCTTGTTCTAAAAAATGTTTGGATCAATTTAAATACCCTATTCCTATGCATCTATTTTAAGTATTTAGAGGATATGCAACTATTCCTTCCTCTCAATATTTTTAGGGATTTATTTGGACTTCACTCTCCAATTCCTTTATAATACTAGCTGCATAAACTCCAATTGTCAGGGACAGGGTTGCAACCCCTTCCCCCCATCCTTACATAAAACAATTTAATGTACCTTTTTCCCTGTTTATTCACATATCTAAATATATTTATATATCCTGGACCCCCAATTCCCCATCGATATCACACCTCCAAAATTAATAACCCCATCAATACCACCTTTCCAAAATCTATCTGTGTAAGAAAACCATTATATCTTATGATATAGTTTCCAAATCATAGAGGACGCCACCACGATCACCGAAGTCAAGCATCATCGGGCGCGGTCAGTACTTGGGAGGGTGACCTTTCATTATAGTGAGAGGTCATCAATCTCGTGTACTTTACTTGTGTCAACGGCCATACCATGATGAACAAACCTGCTCTCGTTCGATCACCCAAGTCAAGCATCATCGGGCGCGGTCAGTACTTGGGAGGGTGACCATTCTTTTGCTGCTGTTGCGTGCTGTTGGCATTCTTTTGATTTTTGTAGATACTCCTTCAATGCTATCCCTGTAACTCGCTTAGACAAACACTACATTACTGTGTTTCTTCGTTTACATTGTTGTGACACACACAGTTATGTCATTGTACATTGTTGTTTCCATATGTGTATTATTCCAATTGTTTTTGTCAATCGTCTGTGGACCCAAACAATGGTCCTTTTCAGGGCCAAAAAGTGTATCTTCCCTTGACATACTGCCTTTTTTTTTTTTTTTTTTTTAAATAACTCCCTGCACAATATCATTTTATAGTTGAGGAGGACTTCAATCATGAACAGGCTATTACATTATTTTCATAATCTTTTTGAATGTTTTAGTTTTTCATGAGTACCTACTTGCTTGTTCTAAAAAATGTTTGGATCAATTTAAATACCCTATTCCTATGCATCTATTTTAAGTATTTAGAGGATATGCAACTATTCCTTCCTCTCAATATTTTTAGGGATTTATTTGGACTTCACTCTCCAATTCCTTTATAATACTAGCTGCATAAACTCCAATTGTCAGGGACAGGGTTGCAACCCCTTCCCCCCATCCTTACATAAAACAATTTAATGTACCTTTTTCCCTGTTTATTCACATATCTAAATATATTTATATATCCTGGACCCCCAATTCCCCATCGATATCACACCTCCAAAATTAATAACCCCATCAATACCACCTTTCCAAAATCTATCTGTGTAAGAAAACCATTATATCTTATGATATAGTTTCCAAATCATAGAGGACGCCACCACGATCACCGAAGTCAAGCATCATCGGGCGCGGTCAGTACTTGGGAGGGTGACCTTTCATTATAGTGAGAGGTCATCAATCTCGTGTACTTTACTTGTGTCAACGGCCATACCATGATGAACAAACCTGCTCTCGTTCGATCACCCAAGTCAAGCATCATCGGGCGCGGTCAGTACTTGGGAGGGTGACCATTCTTTTGCTGCTGTTGCGTGCTGTTGGCATTCTTTTGATTTTTGTAGATACTCCTTCAATGCTATCCCTGTAACTCGCTTAGACAAACACTACATTACTGTGTTTCTTCGTTTACATTGTTGTGACACACACAGTTATGTCATTGTACATTGTTGTTTCCATATGTGTATTATTCCAATTGTTTTTGTCAATCGTCTGTGGACCCAAACAATGGTCCTTTTCAGGGCCAAAAAGTGTATCTTCCCTTGACATACTGCCTTTTTTTTTTTTTTTTTTTTAAATAACTCCCTGCACAATATCATTTTATAGTTGAGGAGGACTTCAATCATGAACAGGCTATTACATTATTTTCATAATCTTTTTGAATGTTTTAGTTTTTCATGAGTACCTACTTGCTTGTTCTAAAAAATGTTTGGATCAATTTAAATACCCTATTCCTATGCATCTATTTTAAGTATTTAGAGGATATGCAACTATTCCTTCCTCTCAATATTTTTAGGGATTTATTTGGACTTCACTCTCCAATTCCTTTATAATACTAGCTGCATAAACTCCAATTGTCAGGGACAGGGTTGCAACCCCTTCCCCCCATCCTTACATAAAACAATTTAATGTACCTTTTTCCCTGTTTATTCACATATCTAAATATATTTATATATCCTGGACCCCCAATTCCCCATCGATATCACACCTCCAAAATTAATAACCCCATCAATACCACCTTTCCAAAATCTATCTGTGTAAGAAAACCATTATATCTTATGATATAGTTTCCAAATCATAGAGGACGCCACCACGATCACCGAAGTCAAGCATCATCGGGCGCGGTCAGTACTTGGGAGGGTGACCTTTCATTATAGTGAGAGGTCATCAATCTCGTGTACTTTACTTGTGTCAACGGCCATACCATGATGAACAAACCTGCTCTCGTTCGATCACCCAAGTCAAGCATCATCGGGCGCGGTCAGTACTTGGGAGGGTGACCATTCTTTTGCTGCTGTTGCGTGCTGTTGGCATTCTTTTGATTTTTGTAGATACTCCTTCAATGCTATCCCTGTAACTCGCTTAGACAAACACTACATTACTGTGTTTCTTCGTTTACATTGTTGTGACACACACAGTTATGTCATTGTACATTGTTGTTTCCATATGTGTATTATTCCAATTGTTTTTGTCAATCGTCTGTGGACCCAAACAATGGTCCTTTTCAGGGCCAAAAAGTGTATCTTCCCTTGACATACTGCCTTTTTTTTTTTTTTTTTTTTAAATAACTCCCTGCACAATATCATTTTATAGTTGAGGAGGACTTCAATCATGAACAGGCTATTACATTATTTTCATAATCTTTTTGAATGTTTTAGTTTTTCATGAGTACCTACTTGCTTGTTCTAAAAAATGTTTGGATCAATTTAAATACCCTATTCCTATGCATCTATTTTAAGTATTTAGAGGATATGCAACTATTCCTTCCTCTCAATATTTTTAGGGATTTATTTGGACTTCACTCTCCAATTCCTTTATAATACTAGCTGCATAAACTCCAATTGTCAGGGACAGGGTTGCAACCCCTTCCCCCCATCCTTACATAAAACAATTTAATGTACCTTTTTCCCTGTTTATTCACATATCTAAATATATTTATATATCCTGGACCCCCAATTCCCCATCGATATCACACCTCCAAAATTAATAACCCCATCAATACCACCTTTCCAAAATCTATCTGTGTAAGAAAACCATTATATCTTATGATATAGTTTCCAAATCATAGAGGACGCCACCACGATCACCGAAGTCAAGCATCATCGGGCGCGGTCAGTACTTGGGAGGGTGACCTTTCATTATAGTGAGAGGTCATCAATCTCGTGTACTTTACTTGTGTCAACGGCCATACCATGATGAACAAACCTGCTCTCGTTCGATCACCCAAGTCAAGCATCATCGGGCGCGGTCAGTACTTGGGAGGGTGACCATTCTTTTGCTGCTGTTGCGTGCTGTTGGCATTCTTTTGATTTTTGTAGATACTCCTTCAATGCTATCCCTGTAACTCGCTTAGACAAACACTACATTACTGTGTTTCTTCGTTTACATTGTTGTGACACACACAGTTATGTCATTGTACATTGTTGTTTCCATATGTGTATTATTCCAATTGTTTTTGTCAATCGTCTGTGGACCCAAACAATGGTCCTTTTCAGGGCCAAAAAGTGTATCTTCCCTTGACATACTGCCTTTTTTTTTTTTTTTTTTTTAAATAACT
>CAXBTE010000143.1:20000-29220 GCA_963978545.1 Linyphia triangularis | reverse complement strand
GGAACAAAGTAGGCACACCCTCGGCAAGGCGTCGCGGTGCGTTCGAACGGAGACCTCTCCACCGCCGTCCGACGGGTGCAGGCTCCTTTCCTCGGACTCCCGGGGAGGGGAGAGAGAGGAGAGTTTTTCAAAACAACTCCCAAGAGGGGAATCGATTTCGATAATGATCCTTCCGCAGGTTCACCTACGGAAACCTTGTTACGACTTTTACTTCCTCTAAATGATCAAGTTTGGTCATCTTTCCGGCACGTCGGCTCGACCCGAAAGCCAATCCGAGCGCCAGTCCGAAGACCTCACTAAATCATTCAATCGGTAGTAGCGACGGGCGGTGTGAACAAAGGCCAGGGACATAATCAACATGAGCTGATGACTCACGCTTACTAGGTGTTCCTCGTTCAAGCAAAACAATTACAATTTGCTATCCCCAGCACGAAGGAGGTTCAACGGGTTACCCAGTCCTGTCGGACAGGGAAAGCACACGCTGGTTCCTTCAATGTAGCGCGCGTGCGGCCCCGGACATCAAAGGGCATCACAGACCTGCTATTGCTCTGTTTCGTGCGGCTAAACGCCGCCCGTCCCTCTAAGAAGAACGTCCGACTCGGAGGATCGGAACGTCTATTTAGCAGGCTAGAGTCTCGTTCGTTAACGGAATTAACCAGACAAATCGCTCCACCAACTAAGAGCGGCCATGCACCACCACCCACAGAATCAAGAAAGAGCTCTCAATCTGTCAATCCTTCCTGTGTCCGGGCCAGGTGAGTTTTCGCGTGTTGAGTCAAATTAAGCCGCAGGCTCCACACCTTGTGTGGCCTTCCGTCAATTCCTTTAAGTTTCAGCTTTGCAACCATACTTCCCCCGGAACCCAAAAGCTTTGGTTTCCCGGAAGCTGCCCGGCGTGTCATTTGAGGAACACAGCCGGATCGCTGGCTGGCATCGTTTATGGTTAGAACTAGGGCGGTATCTGATCGCCTTCGAGCCTCTAACTTTCGTTCTTGATTAATGGAAACATTCTTGGCAAATGCTTTCGCAGTAGTTCGTCTTGCGACGGTCCAAGAATTTCACCTCTAGCGTCGCAGTACGGATGCCCCCGTCTGTCCCTCTTAATCATTACCTCGCGTTCCGAAAACCAACAAAATAGAACCGAGGTCCTATTCCATTATTCCATGCACCATTATCCAGGCGTCGCGCCTGCTTTGAGCACTCTAATTTTTTCAAAGTAAACTTGCCGGTCACCCGAGACAACCGGTGAAGATCATCAGGGGAAACCGGCTGGCCTGTTCAGAACGGACAGTGACCGCCGGTAGGCGGACCATCCGTCTGGAACTGAGATCCAACTACGAGCTTTTTAACCGCAACAACTTTAATATACGCTATTGGAGCTAGAATTACCGCGGCTGCTGGCACTAGACTTGCCCTCCAATGGATAATCGTTAAAGGATTTAGAGTGTACTCATTCCAATTACGGGGTCTCAAAAGAGTCCCGTATTGTTATTTTTCGTCACTACCTCCCCGTTCCGGGAGTGGGTAATTTGCGCGCCTGCTGCCTTCCTTGGATGTGGTAGCCGTTTCTCAGGCTCCCTCTCCGGAATCGAACCCTGATTCCCCGTCACCCGTTACAACCATGGTAGGCGCGTAACCTACCATCGACAGTTGATAAGGCAGACACTTGAAAGATACGTCGCCGGGACGAGCCCGTGCGATCAGCCCAAAGTTATACAGAGTCACCACAGTTCACGGACACGAGGCCCGATTGGTTTTGGTCTAATAAAAGCGCTCGTCCCCGAAGGTCGGAGCTCGCTGCATGTATTAGCTCTAGAATTGCCACAGTTATCCAAGTAGTAAAGTACGATCCAAGGAACCATAACTGATTTAATGAGCCATTCGCGGTTTCGCCTTAATACGGCATGTACTTAGACATGCATGGCTTAATCTTTGAGACAAGCATATGACTACTGGCAGGATCAACCAGGTATCTTTCGTAACCGACCCGCTTTCGAGGGTGGAAACTTTTCGTTCGGGGATTTCTCCGCCGAATCCAATTCTTCGAGTCGCGGCCCACGTGTCGGCAGGCCGCGGGGGGCCCGAGATGGGCCCCGCGTCACTTCTCGAATCGAATTTTTAACATGTCATTCTCTAGACGGTTCGGTACTCACGACGTCCCCGACTGCTTCTTTCGCAGCGGGGCGAGTTTTCGGAGGCGTCGAGCTTTTTCGGTGCGTAGGGCACAATGGCAGAGAACCCTTTTCTTCGTTCATTGCGACTGCGTTACACCTGCTCGACGCGGAGGTCGAGAGGCTCGCACAGAGGCCGAGACAATTTGGAAGCGGCGAGAGTCTCCAACACAGAACGTGTTCGATCGGCTCGCCTAGCAGACACAGGTGTCCACATATATAAGGCGCAGCATATCCACAGCTTTTCCCGATTTTTTACCAACTACCACCACTTCGGCCTATTTTGTCGGAACTGCAGTAGTTTCCGACACGCAATCTTGCTTGCATGCTGGACGCGATTTCGTCATGCCGCACAAAGTGTCTTTCGCCGCCGGTTCACTCGACGCGACTTGCGTACTTACGCCGCATCAGCGGGACATAGAATCTAAAAGCGTTTCCCACTTAGAAATAATTCTCCACTTAGAACTATTTTCATTTTTGAACTTTGAAATTTGTTACGACTTTGAAATATTTTTCGACTTAGAAATAATTTTCCACTTAGAAACATATCAAAACTTAGAAATAAATCTCGACTTCGAATTAATTCAAATTAATGAAATACTTCACAACGGATCCAGAACAAGCACAACGGATCGAGATCGGAGAAACACATCGAAGCATTGATTTGGAACTTGCAAATAAACGACGCTTCTCTCACCTTTCTACATAGTACCAATCGGAAGAGGAATAAACGGGCTTCAAAATTCTTCAATCGGATCCATAAATAGTGCAACGTGCAAGACGCAAGAAAAGCACGAAACAAGCCTCTACGCAAGCACTGCATACGGACAACAAGTGGATATTTACAACAACTCGCATCGCTTTTGCCACGTTCCTCCTACAAAGCCAAACTGTTGCAATTTATATTCAAAAAGTACGAAAGTTGCGCTACAAAAGGCAACAATCCGCGAGGATTTATTTGGAAATGCAAAGGAGATATAAGAGTGTGTAAACCATGACCACGTCGTTAAGGTAAGCAGCGATGTCGATGTCATCAAATTGGAATAAAAAACGTTTGCGACGCTTCATTAACTTCGCTAATCGTGCTCAAGTATTATTGATATCCTGTGCACAATATGGCATAACAATTCCCTTATCAAACCTACACCTAATTACTTAAAACTCGACAAAAGTATACTACATACGCTGTCAACTTTCTTTAAGGCCACTGGTCCGCAATGCAGATTTTAAATGGATAAACACTCCAATTTGGATATCTATATTCACGTTATCTTGCATAAATAAGGAACCTATTCATATTAAATTAATGATACGATGCTTACTTTTAAAAATCTGTTATTGTAAAGCACACAATATTCATAACTATCCAGCAATGGTGTCTTATGCATTGCCTGATCGAGATAACGACGCTTTCGTTCCCAACATTCCGTTTCAAAACAATAAACGTTGCTTGCCTTTTCTAAATTCAAATTGAATGTTTAATATTAATATTAGGAAGGTTTATTATTAATATAATCCCAACAATATTCATCAGAAATAAACATAAGGTGCTCATAATGCATCTGCACCCTTCATATCATTTGAAACCACATATTTAATTAGCGTATCAAGACAAACTTGATGGAAATTACAAATTAATGAAACTGAAACGATACTGTACCTGGTTCACTAACCAAGACGAGACCGAGAAACGGTTAGATGCACTTGCGTGGCACAGCGTTGCGGAGACCCGTCATTTGTGGTTTGACAAGTTCCTTTTGTTGAAAATTACAATTCTAAATCTCCATTTTAAGTAGCTTTCAATACATTGCAATGCCATTGGCTTTATTGAGACTGTTACTAGTTTATCAATTCATTTATAATGTCAAATGATACTCAACACACATAGTTACGCCATGTTACAAATTTGCATCGCGTTTGAATCCTTTTATATTTCATTCACGATTGGAGGAAATGCAATTTTCGGTACATTCGAAATTGTTACAAAATTCATCTATATAATATTGGCTACATCTCACTACCTCGGATTTCCTCAAAATGTACAGGCATTGCAATTTTTTTTATGAAGTTTCGGTGGGTTTACGCAAAAATGTAGCCTATTCAGTTTTGCTGCCATGTTTTGTTGGGCAATTTCAAAAAAATGTAGAGGTTGCTGCAGCCCTCCATTGTAAGCTTTTTTTATTACATCCCATCATTATTAAACTGAATAAGAAACATTTGCAATTTTTCCAATGTATTCCTTCTATATATATAATTCTCTTGCGAAACATCAAAATTTGGCTTCATTTCTGTGAACAGAATGACAACGACTTCAATCACCAATCTTCTAAATGCACTTTATGCAAGAAATTCCAGCCAGCCAATCACAATATTTCTTTTGAAATTTGACAAATACATCTGGCAACAACTTGGGATTCGCTATATTTTGTTTTTATTATTACAATCTACAGATATAAATTATTGCCTATTTAAAACGTATTGATTTAATAGTTATGATGATGCAAGAATAAATAGATCCAAGATGTGTACATTTCTTTTGGATTAGAATTCCGGATAAATCAGACTTTTCGGAAAATTTATCTGCTGGAACATGTTCCGGAGGTCGCCGGGTTGCATTCAGTGCTAAATCGCCAATTTTAAAAAAATCGCTAAGAGGCGTTGTGCAGTAAATCTGAACCTATACTCATCTTTAATCAATAGCTAATACGAATTGAAAACTTTCCAGCTAATACGAATTAACAATCACAATACGAAAAAACTATCAAAATAACGAATAAAATTTCAACCATTCAAAATCTCATATAAAATTTTAAAACACAACTTTTGGCGAAATATGGATAATTTTCTCGCCAAATTTGATTTTCAAAAAATTCCGGTTGATTTCATTTTATTTTCCAAGTATCACAAAAAAGATTAAGTGAACATATGATTGCTTCGTTAAGAAATTTCGATAAGCAACTTTAATTATTTTGGCGCTTTGTACAAAACCAGCCCGTTAATTTTATTTGTTCAATAAAATAACCGATCTTTTTTAAATATATGTACACAACTGTTTACTTTGGTTGTTTTCCAAGAACTTTCTACTACGTTGCCACAATGTCCCTGCTTAACGCGTCTCGACAGCAACAGAATAATGACGTGGCAAGTATTCCGACTCTTCATAAATAATAAAAGGTTCAGTTTCATGGCATTATGCAGCTGAAATAGCTTTATGCTAGGGCATATTTTAATTGCTTCTCTTTAAGACGAGCAAAGCTAGCCAAGGGGATTGCATAGCAATCCAGGGGGTTGGCGAGCGTCAGTGAGCAGGGGGCAGAGCCCCCTAGTATACTTATAATTTAATAAAAAATCAAGTTTGGCCAATCCCAAAATAATCCTTTGATTAAGTACTAATTTGATTGGTATTGAATTTCATAGTTCAATGACAAGACATTAAGAATGGCATTCAAATTTAAAGTATCAGCTTTCCTTACTTTGTTCGTTTCTAAAACGACTTCAGCATAGGCTACTTGAAGCATAATTACTGTATAAACAATCAAATATTCCAGTAACTTTCATTGCAACGTTCATACATAATGCTACACATGTGTCACAAACCTCTGAATATCAATTGATTTTAATTACAAAAGCGCTTGTAACACAATAAGAGGGTGTCCCATAACAATTCACAGGGTTCCTCAACTTTTCCAGGCATTTTAATTAAATTTCCAGGTTTCATTTCAATTCGAAGTAAACAGTTAAAATTTTAATTTTAAACAAGGATTCTACAGAATAAAAAAAAAAAATTACAAGATCTTAATACGCATTTTCATCAATTAATAAATAAAAAAAAGCGGAAATCCACGAACATAAATTCATCAGAGATACATTCTTTTTCCCTGACAATTCCAGGTACGTGGTCACCCTGAAATCCCATTTCATTATAATACCAATTTCAAACGGGAAAATAACACAATTCGTACTACAACTACAGACCGTTCCACACTATTCAATTATCGCATACTGACAATGCGCACAATACGCATTTTATTTATGCATATATAAGCAAATTCATTATCCTATGTTTACCCATTTCCATTATACACTTTAAGAATTAATTTGATACTTGCGGGTTTTATTCTTTTCATTTCTGTCAAGGATGGATGGGACATCATATTCACATGCAACCTAACTTAAAAATATAAATGCTGAAAGTCGAAAATGTACTTTTTTACAAAATTCATTAACAAAATCAAAGGATTGACAAATGAATACATGGAATAAAAACTTCAGGCGGCCATCTTCATTGAATAATCAGACAGGGACCTACAGCTTAACGTGGATTCCGAACCACCAAAAACATCCACGTCCAAATCTTCGGGATTTAAACCCGGCACTTTTGGCATGTTCCAGAGCGCTAACCACACAGCCATCAGGTGGACTTGCAGTACAACAGAACAATGAATTAGCATTTACTTTATATTTCTAAATATTTGTTAGTATTACTTATGTAAAAACAAAAGTTAAGTATGTACATAGAGGCAGTGCAAGAATTTCATTCCCGCAATGCATCTACGAATGCTTGAGTACGTGTTGTACAAGAAGGCCATTAAACATTGCGGTCAAAATGGTAACTCATCTTAATCGCCAAATTTGGCGACACTTTCGGTGTACACTCCAGGTACATGTACTTCTGGCTTTTCGAATGCAATGTGGAGAATTCTCCTAATTACTATCTACGGAAGATTCACAAAGGAAGGCCAATAGAGCGGGTGATCGAGTTTGTACTTTGTTGCCAGTCATCGAGCATTGAATCTTTAGCGTTCTAGTTTTTAACTGCTGTTTGCGATACATTGTTGTGTAAAGAACTGTATCGAGTGCATTACAACAGGAAGAACAGAATCTGCACCGAGTCATGCATCGAAATAAATCTCTTCCAAGTTTTTAATCTGCTTTGGCTACAAACTATCTTTCGAAACTAGCCGTTTGTTTCCGAATTAATAACGCACTTACATTTCTCTAATGTGGTAGATATTAGTCACGGGAAATTTAACAAACTGCTTTTACAATTTGTTAAACACAATTGCACGAGATAGTACTTTTAAATAGTGAGGACAAGTGTTTGGTTTTCTAGTTAGTTTTAGGAGAAAGAAGCGAAATGGCAGATGTATGTTTGGACATTTTTGCTAACATTAACAAAAGGCAGCGATAGATATTCAAACTCAAATTACAATTACCATTGTTGTGCATTAACGTAAAACTAAATTTACTTCAGTTGTATATAAATATTCATTCAAATTAATTTTTTTAAAAATGATCGTTGCATTAATCACAGTTTTCTTTAAAAATCCTTTCCCATTCATTGTTTACTACATATTACATGGAAGATTATTGATTGATTGGTTTACAAAATCAGATTACATTTGTATATGCCTATAGTATTCATATATATTTAATTTATTGCATTTATTACGTAGTATAACCTCGATCCAAAAACAAAATTACTCATTTCGCAGAAAAATCAAGATGAAACACAAATTCACAGAAACAGCTGAAGTTTTTCCTTCTTCATCCAGGGAAAACCTGAAAAATATACAAACATCAGTCATTACAACGCTCGTCATATAACTTTTATCAAATGAGACATTCATTATAGCCCAAATATTTATTATCGTCTCCTCCAGCATAAAAATATAAGTCTTTTAAACAATTACAAAGCTCCACCACCTGGTGGTTAAAATATAAATTTACATGTAAAAAGATATTTCTCGAGCGGCACTGCACATCGGGAGAAATTTTAGTTAACAATTACTATAGTCCTTTAAAAAAGGAAAAGAAAAAAAAAAAAAATGACTGCTTGACAGCAAGCATTACATTTCATAATTTGTCGTGGGACAAACCCGTTGCGTTGCCTGACCGCTGCAAAGCAATGGCGCTGCGAGCGTAGTTAGGCTGTTGCGTTGCCCGACCGCTGCAAAGCAATGGCGCAGCGAGCGTAGTTTGCTACAGTCTGGCCTTTAAATCAACAATAAAATATTAGTTTAAGTTATGCAAAATATTGATTTTTCAAAGGGTTCGTTCAAATTCAACGACCGGGAAATCATTTAGTAATCGTCACCACTAAAAATTGAAATCCCGTACAAACATAACTATTACTCTGCCTGGGTGGATGGGTGGGGGCTTGTGGGATGGTTTTTTCGAACTAATGACACAGTTTTTTCGAACGAATGACACAGCATCAATTAGCATAAAACTAAATGGATTCAGTGATTTGAAAGAAATTTGAAAATTTTTTCGAACGAATGACACAGCGTCTGTATGGTAGGCGAAGAACATATGGTAGGTGTTGCAATTAACCTGTTAAGAAGTAAACAATTCACTAACAAATCGTTAAAAAAAACACGCGTCAACCGTAGACTACAACATTAGAAAAATTCAAAAACGGAATAGTAAAACCCGCTTCTTCAAAAGTGGGAGAGAGAAAATAAGACGACACAAAATAAGCGACTTAAAAATGGAACAGAAAGCATGTACATCCAATCTTTTCTTAGGTCAAACAAGGTACAAACACGGAAACTTGTACACAGGGTTCCCACTCAAATCACAGAATGAAAATTAATGACTTTTAAGGACCTAAATAATGTTTTTATTTTCAAGCATCATATCTGTATTTAAATTTTTATTAAAGTATATTCTATCAAAAAAGTTAAAGTTGGTGGATTCGCAAATACGTCGGAAAATTTTGATACGGTGCAGATACGTGGTGGTCAGCGGGGATAGCAAGTCCGAGTTGTATTTTTATAAATTCTGCAGCTGGACAACATCTGTAAAAATTAAGGACTTTTAAGGACCTCTAAGCATTTTCAAGGACTTTTAAGGAATAGAAAACAAGTTCCAAATAAAAGAACTCTTAATGACTCTCTATGACCGTGGGAACCCTGGTACATAACATACAGACTGACAAACAAACTATGGTACTCGGAAATAATAATAAAAAAAATCAAAATCCGTAAATCACAGCAATTCCAAATTCCAACTTGGAAACATACACCCACTCACCAGGACACACG
>CAXBTE010000143.1:5000-15000 GCA_963978545.1 Linyphia triangularis | reverse complement strand
CGTGCGACGAGACCGCTAACAACCGGCGGCCAATCGGAGAAAGGCTGCCGGCCAACTGCGTCGTCTCGCCCTTAAGGCCGCGACCCAACCGGTTGCGGCGTCCTTCGGACGGGAAGCAAATGCGTCGGTCGGACTCGAAGCGCGGCGCCGGGACGGCCCCGTCACGGGAACCTTCTTCTCCATCTCCCGGCGCGCGTCTCGTCTTCCCGGCTGAATGCTCCCGCCACAGGATTTCGAGGGCCCACCTGTTTACCTCTGAACAGTTTCACGTACTTTTGAACTCTCTCTTCAAAGTTCTTTGCAACTTTCCCTCACGGTACTTGTTTGCTATCGGTCTCACGGCGGTATTTAGCCTTAGGTGGAGTTTACCACCCGATTAGAGCTGCACTCCCAAGCAACTCGACTCCAAGGAGATCGCATCCGGCGTCGACCTAGCAGCTATGGGCCTCGCACCCACTGTGGGCAACAGCCCCGGTCAGGGGGACTTGCTGCAGAGTCTGCCGCCGGCACGCTCACTCCTAAACGCCACATTTCCCCGCGCCCTTGCGAGCGGGGGATTCGGCGCTGGGCTCTTCCCGTTTCGTTCGCCATTACTCGGGGAATCCCTGTTGGTTTCTTTTCCTCCGCTTATTTATATGCTTAAATTCAGCGGGTCATCTCGTCTGATCTGAGGTCGACAATAAATATTTTTTCTCCCATCCGAAAACGGAGGAAGGACGGAAAGGCGGTCGTGCCAGCATCGAACCGAAGGCCCGTCAAGGCGGAGAAAGCACTCGTCTTCTCCAGCCGACGGGCGTGCACATCGGCGACGCTTCTTTCGACCGGTGAGGATTCCGTTTCTACTTACTTGAGCCGGCGGAAAACGAGTCTTCCGGTGCGGCCAATTGGAAACGAATTTCCTAGGCAAGTCTTATCCGACCCTCAGACAGGCGAGGCCCCGGGTAGGACCCGAGGCCGCAATGTGCGTTCGAAAAATCAGTGCTCAATGTGTCCTGCAATTCACACCAAATCTCGCAGCTGGCTGCGTTCTTCATCGACCCGTGAGCCGAGTGATCCACTGTTCAGAGTTGTAATTTTTTTTTTTTATGACTCGCTCCCTAAAGAGCTCGTCGTAGTGCGTTCGAATTTTTCAATTTAAAGAGACACTTCCGACCGGAGTCGGAAGAGGACGCCTTCGGTGCGGTGCGTTCTGCGACGCAGCTCTTCAAGCCTAGCCTCCCCCTCTGCAATAGAGAAGAGAAGACCTCCCTCCTGCCGAAAACGCGGCCGGGAACAAAGTAGGCACACCCTCGGCAAGGCGTCGCGGTGCGTTCGAACGGAGACCTCTCCACCGCCGTCCGACGGGGCAGGCTCCTTTCCTCGGACTCCCGGGGAGGGGAGAGAGAGGAGAGTTTTTCAAAACAACTCCCAAGAGGGGAATCGATTTCGATAATGATCCTTCCGCAGGTTCACCTACGGAAACCTTGTTACGACTTTTACTTCCTCTAAATGATCAAGTTTGGTCATCTTTCCGGCACGTCGGCTCGACCCGAAAGCCAATCCGAGCGCCAGTCCGAAGACCTCACTAAATCATTCAATCGGTAGTAGCGACGGGCGGTGTGAACAAAGGCCAGGGACATAATCAACATGAGCTGATGACTCACGCTTACTAGGTGTTCCTCGTTCAAGCAAAACAATTACAATTTGCTATCCCCAGCACGAAGGAGGTTCAACGGGTTACCCAGTCCTGTCGGACAGGGAAAGCACACGCTGGTTCCTTCAATGTAGCGCGCGTGCGGCCCCGGACATCAAAGGGCATCACAGACCTGCTATTGCTCTGTTTCGTGCGGCTAAACGCCGCCCGTCCCTCTAAGAAGAACGTCCGACTCGGAGGATCGGAACGTCTATTTAGCAGGCTAGAGTCTCGTTCGTTAACGGAATTAACCAGACAAATCGCTCCACCAACTAAGAGCGGCCATGCACCACCACCCACAGAATCAAGAAAGAGCTCTCAATCTGTCAATCCTTCCTGTGTCCGGGCCAGGTGAGTTTTCGCGTGTTGAGTCAAATTAAGCCGCAGGCTCCACACCTTGTGTGGCCTTCCGTCAATTCCTTTAAGTTTCAGCTTTGCAACCATACTTCCCCCGGAACCCAAAAGCTTTGGTTTCCCGGAAGCTGCCCGGCGTGTCATTTGAGGAACACAGCCGGATCGCTGGCTGGCATCGTTTATGGTTAGAACTAGGGCGGTATCTGATCGCCTTCGAGCCTCTAACTTTCGTTCTTGATTAATGGAAACATTCTTGGCAAATGCTTTCGCAGTAGTTCGTCTTGCGACGGTCCAAGAATTTCACCTCTAGCGTCGCAGTACGGATGCCCCCGTCTGTCCCTCTTAATCATTACCTCGCGTTCCGAAAACCAACAAAATAGAACCGAGGTCCTATTCCATTATTCCATGCACCATTATCCAGGCGTCGCGCCTGCTTTGAGCACTCTAATTTTTTCAAAGTAAACTTGCCGGTCACCCGAGACAACCGGTGAAGATCATCAGGGGAAACCGGCTGGCCTGTTCAGAACGGACAGTGACCGCCGGTAGGCGGACCATCCGTCTGGAACTGAGATCCAACTACGAGCTTTTTAACCGCAACAACTTTAATATACGCTATTGGAGCTAGAATTACCGCGGCTGCTGGCACTAGACTTGCCCTCCAATGGATAATCGTTAAAGGATTTAGAGTGTACTCATTCCAATTACGGGGTCTCAAAAGAGTCCCGTATTGTTATTTTTCGTCACTACCTCCCCGTTCCGGGAGTGGGTAATTTGCGCGCCTGCTGCCTTCCTTGGATGTGGTAGCCGTTTCTCAGGCTCCCTCTCCGGAATCGAACCCTGATTCCCCGTCACCCGTTACAACCATGGTAGGCGCGTAACCTACCATCGACAGTTGATAAGGCAGACACTTGAAAGATACGTCGCCGGGACGAGCCCGTGCGATCAGCCCAAAGTTATACAGAGTCACCACAGTTCACGGACACGAGGCCCGATTGGTTTTGGTCTAATAAAAGCGCTCGTCCCCGAAGGTCGGAGCTCTGCTGCATGTATTAGCTCTAGAATTGCCACAGTTATCCAAGTAGTAAAGTACGATCCAAGGAACCATAACTGATTTAATGAGCCATTCGCGGTTTCGCCTTAATACGGCATGTACTTAGACATGCATGGCTTAATCTTTGAGACAAGCATATGACTACTGGCAGGATCAACCAGGTATCTTTCGTAACCGACCCGCTTTCGAGGGTGGAAACTTTTCGTTCGGGGATTTCTCCGCCGAATCCAATTCTTCGAGTCGCGGCCCACGTGTCGGCAGGCCGCGGGGGGCCCGAGATGGGCCCCGCGTCACTTCTCGAATCGAATTTTTAACATGTCATTCTCTAGACGGTTCGGTACTCACGACGTCCCCGACTGCTTCTTTCGCAGCGGGGCGAGTTTTCGGAGGCGTCGAGCTTTTTCGGTGCGTAGGGCACAATGGCAGAGAACCCTTTTCTTCGTTCATTGCGACTGCGTTACACCTGCTCGACGCGGAGGTCGAGAGGCTCGCACAGAGGCCGAGACAATTTGGAAGCGGCGAGAGTCTCCAACACAGAACGTGTTCGATCGGCTCGCCTAGCAGACACAGGTGTCCACATATATAAGGCGCAGCATATCCACAGCTTTTCCCGATTTTTTACCAACTACCACCACTTCGGCCTATTTTGTCGGAACTGCAGTAGTTTCCGACACGCAATCTTGCTTGCATGCTGGACGCGATTTCGTCATGCCGCACAAAGTGTCTTTCGCCGCCGGTTCACTCGACGCGACTTGCGTACTTACGCCGCATCAGCGGGACATAGAATCTAAAAGCGTTTCCCACTTAGAAATAATTCTCCACTTAGAACTATTTTCATTTTTGAACTTTGAAATTTGTTACGACTTTGAAATATTTTTCGACTTAGAAATAATTTTCCACTTAGAAACATATCAAAACTTAGAAATAAATCTCGACTTCGAATTAATTCAAATTAATGAAATACTTCACAACGGATCCAGAACAAGCACAACGGATCGAGATCGGAGAAACACATCGAAGCATTGATTTGGAACTTGCAAATAAACGACGCTTCTCTCACCTTTCTACATAGTACCAATCGGAAGAGGAATAAACGGGCTTCAAAATTCTTCAATCGGATCCATAAATAGTGCAACGTGCAAGACGCAAGAAAAGCACGAAACAAGCCTCTACGCAAGCACTGCATACGGACAACAAGTGGATATTTACAACAACTCGCATCGCTTTTGCCACGTTCCTCCTACAAAGCCAAACTGTTGCAATTTATATTCAAAAAGTACGAAAGTTGCGCTACAAAAGGCAACAATCCGCGAGGATTTATTTGGAAATGCAAAGGAGATATAAGAGTGTGTAAACCATGACCACGTCGTTAAGGTAAGCAGCGATGTCGATGTCATCAAATTGGAATAAAAAACGTTTGCGACGCTTCATTAACTTCGCTAATCGTGCTCAAGTATTATTGATATCCTGTGCACAATATGGCATAACAATTCCCTTATCAAACCTACACCTAATTACTTAAAACTCGACAAAAGTATACTACATACGCTGTCAACTTTCTTTAAGGCCACTGGTCCGCAATGCAGATTTTAAATGGATAAACACTCCAATTTGGATATCTATATTCACGTTATCTTGCATAAATAAGGAACCTATTCATATTAAATTAATGATACGATGCTTACTTTTAAAAATCTGTTATTGTAAAGCACACAATATTCATAACTATCCAGCAATGGTGTCTTATGCATTGCCTGATCGAGATAACGACGCTTTCGTTCCCAACATTCCGTTTCAAAACAATAAACGTTGCTTGCCTTTTCTAAATTCAAATTGAATGTTTAATATTAATATTAGGAAGGTTTATTATTAATATAATCCCAACAATATTCATCAGAAATAAACATAAGGTGCTCATAATGCATCTGCACCCTTCATATCATTTGAAACCACATATTTAATTAGCGTATCAAGACAAACTTGATGGAAATTACAAATTAATGAAACTGAAACGATACTGTACCTGGTTCACTAACCAAGACGAGACCGAGAAACGGTTAGATGCACTTGCGTGGCACAGCGTTGCGGAGACCCGTCATTTGTGGTTTGACAAGTTCCTTTTGTTGAAAATTACAATTCTAAATCTCCATTTTAAGTAGCTTTCAATACATTGCAATGCCATTGGCTTTATTGAGACTGTTACTAGTTTATCAATTCATTTATAATGTCAAATGATACTCAACACACATAGTTACGCCATGTTACAAATTTGCATCGCGTTTGAATCCTTTTATATTTCATTCACGATTGGAGGAAATGCAATTTTCGGTACATTCGAAATTGTTACAAAATTCATCTATATAATATTGGCTACATCTCACTACCTCGGATTTCCTCAAAATGTACAGGCATTGCAATTTTTTTTATGAAGTTTCGGTGGGTTTACGCAAAAATGTAGCCTATTCAGTTTTGCTGCCATGTTTTGTTGGGCAATTTCAAAAAAATGTAGAGGTTGCTGCAGCCCTCCATTGTAAGCTTTTTTTATTACATCCCATCATTATTAAACTGAATAAGAAACATTTGCAATTTTTCCAATGTATTCCTTCTATATATATAATTCTCTTGCGAAACATCAAAATTTGGCTTCATTTCTGTGAACAGAATGACAACGACTTCAATCACCAATCTTCTAAATGCACTTTATGCAAGAAATTCCAGCCAGCCAATCACAATATTTCTTTTGAAATTTGACAAATACATCTGGCAACAACTTGGGATTCGCTATATTTTGTTTTTATTATTACAATCTACAGATATAAATTATTGCCTATTTAAAACGTATTGATTTAATAGTTATGATGATGCAAGAATAAATAGATCCAAGATGTGTACATTTCTTTTGGATTAGAATTCCGGATAAATCAGACTTTTCGGAAAATTTATCTGCTGGAACATGTTCCGGAGGTCGCCGGGTTGCATTCAGTGCTAAATCGCCAATTTTAAAAAAATCGCTAAGAGGCGTTGTGCAGTAAATCTGAACCTATACTCATCTTTAATCAATAGCTAATACGAATTGAAAACTTTCCAGCTAATACGAATTAACAATCACAATACGAAAAAACTATCAAAATAACGAATAAAATTTCAACCATTCAAAATCTCATATAAAATTTTAAAACACAACTTTTGGCGAAATATGGATAATTTTCTCGCCAAATTTGATTTTCAAAAAATTCCGGTTGATTTCATTTTATTTTCCAAGTATCACAAAAAAGATTAAGTGAACATATGATTGCTTCGTTAAGAAATTTCGATAAGCAACTTTAATTATTTTGGCGCTTTGTACAAAACCAGCCCGTTAATTTTATTTGTTCAATAAAATAACCGATCTTTTTTAAATATATGTACACAACTGTTTACTTTGGTTGTTTTCCAAGAACTTTCTACTACGTTGCCACAATGTCCCTGCTTAACGCGTCTCGACAGCAACAGAATAATGACGTGGCAAGTATTCCGACTCTTCATAAATAATAAAAGGTTCAGTTTCATGGCATTATGCAGCTGAAATAGCTTTATGCTAGGGCATATTTTAATTGCTTCTCTTTAAGACGAGCAAAGCTAGCCAAGGGGATTGCATAGCAATCCAGGGGGTTGGCGAGCGTCAGTGAGCAGGGGGCAGAGCCCCCTAGTATACTTATAATTTAATAAAAAATCAAGTTTGGCCAATCCCAAAATAATCCTTTGATTAAGTACTAATTTGATTGGTATTGAATTTCATAGTTCAATGACAAGACATTAAGAATGGCATTCAAATTTAAAGTATCAGCTTTCCTTACTTTGTTCGTTTCTAAAACGACTTCAGCATAGGCTACTTGAAGCATAATTACTGTATAAACAATCAAATATTCCAGTAACTTTCATTGCAACGTTCATACATAATGCTACACATGTGTCACAAACCTCTGAATATCAATTGATTTTAATTACAAAAGCGCTTGTAACACAATAAGAGGGTGTCCCATAACAATTCACAGGGTTCCTCAACTTTTCCAGGCATTTTAATTAAATTTCCAGGTTTCATTTCAATTCGAAGTAAACAGTTAAAATTTTAATTTTAAACAAGGATTCTACAGAATAAAAAAAAAAAATTACAAGATCTTAATACGCATTTTCATCAATTAATAAATAAAAAAAAGCGGAAATCCACGAACATAAATTCATCAGAGATACATTCTTTTTCCCTGACAATTCCAGGTACGTGGTCACCCTGAAATCCCATTTCATTATAATACCAATTTCAAACGGGAAAATAACACAATTCGTACTACAACTACAGACCGTTCCACACTATTCAATTATCGCATACTGACAATGCGCACAATACGCATTTTATTTATGCATATATAAGCAAATTCATTATCCTATGTTTACCCATTTCCATTATACACTTTAAGAATTAATTTGATACTTGCGGGTTTTATTCTTTTCATTTCTGTCAAGGATGGATGGGACATCATATTCACATGCAACCTAACTTAAAAATATAAATGCTGAAAGTCGAAAATGTACTTTTTTACAAAATTCATTAACAAAATCAAAGGATTGACAAATGAATACATGGAATAAAAACTTCAGGCGGCCATCTTCATTGAATAATCAGACAGGGACCTACAGCTTAACGTGGATTCCGAACCACCAAAAACATCCACGTCCAAATCTTCGGGATTTAAACCCGGCACTTTTGGCATGTTCCAGAGCGCTAACCACACAGCCATCAGGTGGACTTGCAGTACAACAGAACAATGAATTAGCATTTACTTTATATTTCTAAATATTTGTTAGTATTACTTATGTAAAAACAAAAGTTAAGTATGTACATAGAGGCAGTGCAAGAATTTCATTCCCGCAATGCATCTACGAATGCTTGAGTACGTGTTGTACAAGAAGGCCATTAAACATTGCGGTCAAAATGGTAACTCATCTTAATCGCCAAATTTGGCGACACTTTCGGTGTACACTCCAGGTACATGTACTTCTGGCTTTTCGAATGCAATGTGGAGAATTCTCCTAATTACTATCTACGGAAGATTCACAAAGGAAGGCCAATAGAGCGGGTGATCGAGTTTGTACTTTGTTGCCAGTCATCGAGCATTGAATCTTTAGCGTTCTAGTTTTTAACTGCTGTTTGCGATACATTGTTGTGTAAAGAACTGTATCGAGTGCATTACAACAGGAAGAACAGAATCTGCACCGAGTCATGCATCGAAATAAATCTCTTCCAAGTTTTTAATCTGCTTTGGCTACAAACTATCTTTCGAAACTAGCCGTTTGTTTCCGAATTAATAACGCACTTACATTTCTCTAATGTGGTAGATATTAGTCACGGGAAATTTAACAAACTGCTTTTACAATTTGTTAAACACAATTGCACGAGATAGTACTTTTAAATAGTGAGGACAAGTGTTTGGTTTTCTAGTTAGTTTTAGGAGAAAGAAGCGAAATGGCAGATGTATGTTTGGACATTTTTGCTAACATTAACAAAAGGCAGCGATAGATATTCAAACTCAAATTACAATTACCATTGTTGTGCATTAACGTAAAACTAAATTTACTTCAGTTGTATATAAATATTCATTCAAATTAATTTTTTTAAAAATGATCGTTGCATTAATCACAGTTTTCTTTAAAAATCCTTTCCCATTCATTGTTTACTACATATTACATGGAAGATTATTGATTGATTGGTTTACAAAATCAGATTACATTTGTATATGCCTATAGTATTCATATATATTTAATTTATTGCATTTATTACGTAGTATAACCTCGATCCAAAAACAAAATTACTCATTTCGCAGAAAAATCAAGATGAAACACAAATTCACAGAAACAGCTGAAGTTTTTCCTTCTTCATCCAGGGAAAACCTGAAAAATATACAAACATCAGTCATTACAACGCTCGTCATATAACTTTTATCAAATGAGACATTCATTATAGCCCAAATATTTATTATCGTCTCCTCCAGCATAAAAATATAAGTCTTTTAAACAATTACAAAGCTCCACCACCTGGTGGTTAAAATATAAATTTACATGTAAAAAGATATTTCTCGAGCGGCACTGCACATCGGGAGAAATTTTAGTTAACAATTACTATAGTCCTTTAAAAAAGGAAAAGAAAAAAAAAAAAAATGACTGCTTGACAGCAAGCATTACATTTCATAATTTGTCGTGGGACAAACCCGTTGCGTTGCCTGACCGCTGCAAAGCAATGGCGCTGCGAGCGTAGTTAGGCTGTTGCGTTGCCCGACCGCTGCAAAGCAATGGCGCAGCGAGCGTAGTTTGCTACAGTCTGGCCTTTAAATCAACAATAAAATATTAGTTTAAGTTATGCAAAATATTGATTTTTCAAAGGGTTCGTTCAAATTCAACGACCGGGAAATCATTTAGTAATCGTCACCACTAAAAATTGAAATCCCGTACAAACATAACTATTACTCTGCCTGGGTGGATGGGTGGGGGCTTGTGGGATGGTTTTTTTCGAACTAATGACACAGTTTTTTCGAACGAATGACACAGCATCAATTAGCATAAAACTAAATGGATTCAGTGATTTGAAAGAAATTTGAAAATTTTTTCGAACGAATGACACAGCGTCTGTATGGTAGGCGAAGAACATATGGTAGGTGTTGCAATTAACCTGTTAAGAAGTAAACAATTCACTAACAAATCGTTAAAAAAAACACGCGTCAACCGTAGACTACAACATTAGAAAAATTCAAAAACGGAATAGTAAAACCCGCTTCTTCAAAAGTGGGAGAGAGAAAATAAGACGACACAAAATAAGCGACTTAAAAATGGAACAGAAAGCATGTACATCCAATCTTTTCTTAGGTCAAACAAGGTACAAACACGGAAACTTG
>CAXBTE010000142.1:22500-28055 GCA_963978545.1 Linyphia triangularis | reverse complement strand
GATAACGACGCTTTCGTTCCCAACATTCCGTTTCACAAAACAATAAACGTTGCTTGCCTTTTCTAAATTCAAATTGAATGTTTAATATTAATATTAGGAAGGTTTATTATTAATATAATCCCAACAATATTCATCAGAAATAAACATAAGGTGCTCATAATGCATCTGCACCCTTCATATCATTTGAAACCACATATTTAATTAGCGTATCAAGACAAACTTGATGGAAATTACAAATTAATGAAACTGAAACGATACTGTACCTGGTTCACTAACCAAGACGAGACCGAGAAACGGTTAGATGCACTTGCGTGGCACAGCGTTGCGGAGACCCGTCATTTGTGGTTTGACAAGTTCCTTTTGTTGAAAATTACAATTCTAAATCTCCATTTTAAGTAGCTTTCAATACATTGCAATGCCATTGGCTTTATTGAGACTGTTACTAGTTTATCAATTCATTTATAATGTCAAATGATACTCAACACACATAGTTACGCCATGTTACAAATTTGCATCGCGTTTGAATCCTTTTATATTTCATTCACGATTGGAGGAAATGCAATTTTCGGTACATTCGAAATTGTTACAAAATTCATCTATATAATATTGGCTACATCTCACTACCTCGGATTTCCTCAAAATGTACAGGCATTGCAATTTTTTTTATGAAGTTTCGGTGGGTTTACGCAAAAATGTAGCCTATTCAGTTTTGCTGCCATGTTTTGTTGGGCAATTTCAAAAAAATGTAGAGGTTGCTGCAGCCCTCCATTGTAAGCTTTTTTTATTACATCCCATCATTATTAAACTGAATAAGAAACATTTGCAATTTTTCCAATGTATTCCTTCTATATATATAATTCTCTTGCGAAACATCAAAATTTGGCTTCATTTCTGTGAACAGAATGACAACGACTTCAATCACCAATCTTCTAAATGCACTTTATGCAAGAAATTCCAGCCAGCCAATCACAATATTTCTTTTGAAATTTGACAAATACATCTGGCAACAACTTGGGATTCGCTATATTTTGTTTTTATTATTACAATCTACAGATATAAATTATTGCCTATTTAAAACGTATTGATTTAATAGTTATGATGATGCAAGAATAAATAGATCCAAGATGTGTACATTTCTTTTGGATTAGAATTCCGGATAAATCAGACTTTTCGGAAAATTTATCTGCTGGAACATGTTCCGGAGGTCGCCGGGTTGCATTCAGTGCTAAATCGCCAATTTTAAAAAAATCGCTAAGAGGCGTTGTGCAGTAAATCTGAACCTATACTCATCTTTAATCAATAGCTAATACGAATTGAAAACTTTCCAGCTAATACGAATTAACAATCACAATACGAAAAAACTATCAAAATAACGAATAAAATTTCAACCATTCAAAATCTCATATAAAATTTTAAAACACAACTTTTGGCGAAATATGGATAATTTTCTCGCCAAATTTGATTTTCAAAAAATTCCGGTTGATTTCATTTTATTTTCCAAGTATCACAAAAAAGATTAAGTGAACATATGATTGCTTCGTTAAGAAATTTCGATAAGCAACTTTAATTATTTTGGCGCTTTGTACAAAACCAGCCCGTTAATTTTATTTGTTCAATAAAATAACCGATCTTTTTTAAATATATGTACACAACTGTTTACTTTGGTTGTTTTCCAAGAACTTTCTACTACGTTGCCACAATGTCCCTGCTTAACGCGTCTCGACAGCAACAGAATAATGACGTGGCAAGTATTCCGACTCTTCATAAATAATAAAAGGTTCAGTTTCATGGCATTATGCAGCTGAAATAGCTTTATGCTAGGGCATATTTTAATTGCTTCTCTTTAAGACGAGCAAAGCTAGCCAAGGGGATTGCATAGCAATCCAGGGGGTTGGCGAGCGTCAGTGAGCAGGGGGCAGAGCCCCCTAGTATACTTATAATTTAATAAAAAATCAAGTTTGGCCAATCCCAAAATAATCCTTTGATTAAGTACTAATTTGATTGGTATTGAATTTCATAGTTCAATGACAAGACATTAAGAATGGCATTCAAATTTAAAGTATCAGCTTTCCTTACTTTGTTCGTTTCTAAAACGACTTCAGCATAGGCTACTTGAAGCATAATTACTGTATAAACAATCAAATATTCCAGTAACTTTCATTGCAACGTTCATACATAATGCTACACATGTGTCACAAACCTCTGAATATCAATTGATTTTAATTACAAAAGCGCTTGTAACACAATAAGAGGGTGTCCCATAACAATTCACAGGGTTCCTCAACTTTTCCAGGCATTTTAATTAAATTTCCAGGTTTCATTTCAATTCGAAGTAAACAGTTAAAATTTTAATTTTAAACAAGGATTCTACAGAATAAAAAAAAAAAATTACAAGATCTTAATACGCATTTTCATCAATTAATAAATAAAAAAAAGCGGAAATCCACGAACATAAATTCATCAGAGATACATTCTTTTTCCCTGACAATTCCAGGTACGTGGTCACCCTGAAATCCCATTTCATTATAATACCAATTTCAAACGGGAAAATAACACAATTCGTACTACAACTACAGACCGTTCCACACTATTCAATTATCGCATACTGACAATGCGCACAATACGCATTTTATTTATGCATATATAAGCAAATTCATTATCCTATGTTTACCCATTTCCATTATACACTTTAAGAATTAATTTGATACTTGCGGGTTTTATTCTTTTCATTTCTGTCAAGGATGGATGGGACATCATATTCACATGCAACCTAACTTAAAAATATAAATGCTGAAAGTCGAAAATGTACTTTTTTACAAAATTCATTAACAAAATCAAAGGATTGACAAATGAATACATGGAATAAAAACTTCAGGCGGCCATCTTCATTGAATAATCAGACAGGGACCTACAGCTTAACGTGGATTCCGAACCACCAAAAACATCCACGTCCAAATCTTCGGGATTTAAACCCGGCACTTTTGGCATGTTCCAGAGCGCTAACCACACAGCCATCAGGTGGACTTGCAGTACAACAGAACAATGAATTAGCATTTACTTTATATTTCTAAATATTTGTTAGTATTACTTATGTAAAAACAAAAGTTAAGTATGTACATAGAGGCAGTGCAAGAATTTCATTCCCGCAATGCATCTACGAATGCTTGAGTACGTGTTGTACAAGAAGGCCATTAAACATTGCGGTCAAAATGGTAACTCATCTTAATCGCCAAATTTGGCGACACTTTCGGTGTACACTCCAGGTACATGTACTTCTGGCTTTTCGAATGCAATGTGGAGAATTCTCCTAATTACTATCTACGGAAGATTCACAAAGGAAGGCCAATAGAGCGGGTGATCGAGTTTGTACTTTGTTGCCAGTCATCGAGCATTGAATCTTTAGCGTTCTAGTTTTTAACTGCTGTTTGCGATACATTGTTGTGTAAAGAACTGTATCGAGTGCATTACAACAGGAAGAACAGAATCTGCACCGAGTCATGCATCGAAATAAATCTCTTCCAAGTTTTTAATCTGCTTTGGCTACAAACTATCTTTCGAAACTAGCCGTTTGTTTCCGAATTAATAACGCACTTACATTTCTCTAATGTGGTAGATATTAGTCACGGGAAATTTAACAAACTGCTTTTACAATTTGTTAAACACAATTGCACGAGATAGTACTTTTAAATAGTGAGGACAAGTGTTTGGTTTTCTAGTTAGTTTTAGGAGAAAGAAGCGAAATGGCAGATGTATGTTTGGACATTTTTGCTAACATTAACAAAAGGCAGCGATAGATATTCAAACTCAAATTACAATTACCATTGTTGTGCATTAACGTAAAACTAAATTTACTTCAGTTGTATATAAATATTCATTCAAATTAATTTTTTTAAAAATGATCGTTGCATTAATCACAGTTTTCTTTAAAAATCCTTTCCCATTCATTGTTTACTACATATTACATGGAAGATTATTGATTGATTGGTTTACAAAATCAGATTACATTTGTATATGCCTATAGTATTCATATATATTTAATTTATTGCATTTATTACGTAGTATAACCTCGATCCAAAAACAAAATTACTCATTTCGCAGAAAAATCAAGATGAAACACAAATTCACAGAAACAGCTGAAGTTTTTCCTTCTTCATCCAGGGAAAACCTGAAAAATATACAAACATCAGTCATTACAACGCTCGTCATATAACTTTTATCAAATGAGACATTCATTATAGCCCAAATATTTATTATCGTCTCCTCCAGCATAAAAATATAAGTCTTTTAAACAATTACAAAGCTCCACCACCTGGTGGTTAAAATATAAATTTACATGTAAAAAGATATTTCTCGAGCGGCACTGCACATCGGGAGAAATTTTAGTTAACAATTACTATAGTCCTTTAAAAAAGGAAAAGAAAAAAAAAAAAAATGACTGCTTGACAGCAAGCATTACATTTCATAATTTGTCGTGGGACAAACCCGTTGCGTTGCCTGACCGCTGCAAAGCAATGGCGCTGCGAGCGTAGTTAGGCTGTTGCGTTGCCCGACCGCTGCAAAGCAATGGCGCAGCGAGCGTAGTTTGCTACAGTCTGGCCTTTAAATCAACAATAAAATATTAGTTTAAGTTATGCAAAATATTGATTTTTCAAAGGGTTCGTTCAAATTCAACGACCGGGAAATCATTTAGTAATCGTCACCACTAAAAATTGAAATCCCGTACAAACATAACTATTACTCTGCCTGGGTGGATGGGTGGGGGCTTGTGGGATGGTTTTTTTCGAACTAATGACACAGTTTTTTCGAACGAATGACACAGCATCAATTAGCATAAAACTAAATGGATTCAGTGATTTGAAAGAAATTTGAAAATTTTTTCGAACGAATGACACAGCGTCTGTATGGTAGGCGAAGAACATATGGTAGGTGTTGCAATTAACCTGTTAAGAAGTAAACAATTCACTAACAAATCGTTAAAAAAAACACGCGTCAACCGTAGACTACAACATTAGAAAAATTCAAAAACGGAATAGTAAAACCCGCTTCTTCAAAAGTGGGAGAGAGAAAATAAGACGACACAAAATAAGCGACTTAAAAATGGAACAGAAAGCATGTACATCCAATCTTTTCTTAGGTCAAACACAAGGTACAAACACGGAAACTTGTACACAGGGTTCCCACTCAAATCACAGAATGAAAATTAATGACTTTTAAGGACCTAAATAATGTTTTTATTTTCAAGCATCATATCTGTATTTAAATTTTTATTAAAGTATATTCTATCAAAAAAGTTAAAGTTGGTGGATTCGCAAATACGTCGGAAAATTTTGATACGTGCAGATACGTGGTGGTCACGCGGGGATAGCAAGTCCGAGTTGTATTTTTATAAATTCTGCAGCTGGACAACATCTGTAAAAATTAAGGACTTTTAAGGACCTCTAAGCATTTTCAAGGACTTTTAAGGAATAGAAAACAAGTTCCAAATAAAAGAACTCTTAATGACTCTCTATGACCGTGGGAACCCTGGTACATAACATACAGACTGACAAACAAAC
>CAXBTE010000142.1:7500-17500 GCA_963978545.1 Linyphia triangularis | reverse complement strand
GTCCAGTCGTGCTCCTGCTACAGACCTACACCCGCTTCCAAGGGGAGGAGACGTCGAAGCCCAAAGAGGCCTCTTTCTTGCCACGGTCGGGACGCGTGCCGTGCGACGAGACCGCTAACAACCGGCGGCCAATCGGAGAAAGGCTGCCGGCCAACTGCGTCGTCTCGCCCTTAAGGCCGCGACCCAACCGGTTGCGGCGTCCTTCGGACGGGAAGCAAATGCGTCGGTCGGACTCGAAGCGCGGCGCCGGGACGGCCCCGTCACGGGAACCTTCTTCTCCATCTCCCGGCGCGCGTCTCGTCTTCCCGGCTGAATGCTCCCGCCACAGGATTTCGAGGGCCCACCTGTTTACCTCTGAACAGTTTCACGTACTTTTGAACTCTCTCTTCAAAGTTCTTTGCAACTTTCCCTCACGGTACTTGTTTGCTATCGGTCTCACGGCGGTATTTAGCCTTAGGTGGAGTTTACCACCCGATTAGAGCTGCACTCCCAAGCAACTCGACTCCAAGGAGATCGCATCCGGCGTCGACCTAGCAGCTATGGGCCTCGCACCCACTGTGGGCAACAGCCCCGGTCAGGGGGACTTGCTGCAGAGTCTGCCGCCGGCACGCTCACTCCTAAACGCCACATTTCCCCGCGCCCTTGCGAGCGGGGGATTCGGCGCTGGGCTCTTCCCGTTTCGTTCGCCATTACTCGGGGAATCCCTGTTGGTTTCTTTTCCTCCGCTTATTTATATGCTTAAATTCAGCGGGTCATCTCGTCTGATCTGAGGTCGACAATAAATATTTTTTCTCCCATCCGAAAACGGAGGAAGGACGGAAAGGCGGTCGTGCCAGCATCGAACCGAAGGCCCGTCAAGGCGGAGAAAGCACTCGTCTTCTCCAGCCGACGGGCGTGCACATCGGCGACGCTTCTTTCGACCGGTGAGGATTCCGTTTCTACTTACTTGAGCCGGCGGAAAACGAGTCTTCCGGTGCGGCCAATTGGAAACGAATTTCCTAGGCAAGTCTTATCCGACCCTCAGACAGGCGAGGCCCCGGGTAGGACCCGAGGCCGCAATGTGCGTTCGAAAAATCAGTGCTCAATGTGTCCTGCAATTCACACCAAATCTCGCAGCTGGCTGCGTTCTTCATCGACCCGTGAGCCGAGTGATCCACTGTTCAGAGTTGTAATTTTTTTTTTTTATGACTCGCTCCCTAAAGAGCTCGTCGTAGTGCGTTCGAATTTTTCAATTTAAAGAGACACTTCCGACCGGAGTCGGAAGAGGACGCCTTCGGTGCGGTGCGTTCTGCGACGCAGCTCTTCAAGCCTAGCCTCCCCCTCTGCAATAGAGAAGAGAAGACCTCCCTCCTGCCGAAAACGCGGCCGGGAACAAAGTAGGCACACCCTCGGCAAGGCGTCGCGGTGCGTTCGAACGGAGACCTCTCCACCGCCGTCCGACGGGTGCAGGCTCCTTTCCTCGGACTCCCGGGGAGGGGAGAGAGAGGAGAGTTTTTCAAAACAACTCCCAAGAGGGGAATCGATTTCGATAATGATCCTTCCGCAGGTTCACCTACGGAAACCTTGTTACGACTTTTACTTCCTCTAAATGATCAAGTTTGGTCATCTTTCCGGCACGTCGGCTCGACCCGAAAGCCAATCCGAGCGCCAGTCCGAAGACCTCACTAAATCATTCAATCGGTAGTAGCGACGGGCGGTGTGAACAAAGGCCAGGGACATAATCAACATGAGCTGATGACTCACGCTTACTAGGTGTTCCTCGTTCAAGCAAAACAATTACAATTTGCTATCCCCAGCACGAAGGAGGTTCAACGGGTTACCCAGTCCTGTCGGACAGGGAAAGCACACGCTGGTTCCTTCAATGTAGCGCGCGTGCGGCCCCGGACATCAAAGGGCATCACAGACCTGCTATTGCTCTGTTTCGTGCGGCTAAACGCCGCCCGTCCCTCTAAGAAGAACGTCCGACTCGGAGGATCGGAACGTCTATTTAGCAGGCTAGAGTCTCGTTCGTTAACGGAATTAACCAGACAAATCGCTCCACCAACTAAGAGCGGCCATGCACCACCACCCACAGAATCAAGAAAGAGCTCTCAATCTGTCAATCCTTCCTGTGTCCGGGCCAGGTGAGTTTTCGCGTGTTGAGTCAAATTAAGCCGCAGGCTCCACACCTTGTGTGGCCTTCCGTCAATTCCTTTAAGTTTCAGCTTTGCAACCATACTTCCCCCGGAACCCAAAAGCTTTGGTTTCCCGGAAGCTGCCCGGCGTGTCATTTGAGGAACACAGCCGGATCGCTGGCTGGCATCGTTTATGGTTAGAACTAGGGCGGTATCTGATCGCCTTCGAGCCTCTAACTTTCGTTCTTGATTAATGGAAACATTCTTGGCAAATGCTTTCGCAGTAGTTCGTCTTGCGACGGTCCAAGAATTTCACCTCTAGCGTCGCAGTACGGATGCCCCCGTCTGTCCCTCTTAATCATTACCTCGCGTTCCGAAAACCAACAAAATAGAACCGAGGTCCTATTCCATTATTCCATGCACCATTATCCAGGCGTCGCGCCTGCTTTGAGCACTCTAATTTTTTCAAAGTAAACTTGCCGGTCACCCGAGACAACCGGTGAAGATCATCAGGGGAAACCGGCTGGCCTGTTCAGAACGGACAGTGACCGCCGGTAGGCGGACCATCCGTCTGGAACTGAGATCCAACTACGAGCTTTTTAACCGCAACAACTTTAATATACGCTATTGGAGCTAGAATTACCGCGGCTGCTGGCACTAGACTTGCCCTCCAATGGATAATCGTTAAAGGATTTAGAGTGTACTCATTCCAATTACGGGGTCTCAAAAGAGTCCCGTATTGTTATTTTTCGTCACTACCTCCCCGTTCCGGGAGTGGGTAATTTGCGCGCCTGCTGCCTTCCTTGGATGTGGTAGCCGTTTCTCAGGCTCCCTCTCCGGAATCGAACCCTGATTCCCCGTCACCCGTTACAACCATGGTAGGCGCGTAACCTACCATCGACAGTTGATAAGGCAGACACTTGAAAGATACGTCGCCGGGACGAGCCCGTGCGATCAGCCCAAAGTTATACAGAGTCACCACAGTTCACGGACACGAGGCCCGATTGGTTTTGGTCTAATAAAAGCGCTCGTCCCCGAAGGTCGGAGCTCTGCTGCATGTATTAGCTCTAGAATTGCCACAGTTATCCAAGTAGTAAAGTACGATCCAAGGAACCATAACTGATTTAATGAGCCATTCGCGGTTTCGCCTTAATACGGCATGTACTTAGACATGCATGGCTTAATCTTTGAGACAAGCATATGACTACTGGCAGGATCAACCAGGTATCTTTCGTAACCGACCCGCTTTCGAGGGTGGAAACTTTTCGTTCGGGGATTTCTCCGCCGAATCCAATTCTTCGAGTCGCGGCCCACGTGTCGGCAGGCCGCGGGGGGCCCGAGATGGGCCCCGCGTCACTTCTCGAATCGAATTTTTAACATGTCATTCTCTAGACGGTTCGGTACTCACGACGTCCCCGACTGCTTCTTTCGCAGCGGGGCGAGTTTTCGGAGGCGTCGAGCTTTTTCGGTGCGTAGGGCACAATGGCAGAGAACCCTTTTCTTCGTTCATTGCGACTGCGTTACACCTGCTCGACGCGGAGGTCGAGAGGCTCGCACAGAGGCCGAGACAATTTGGAAGCGGCGAGAGTCTCCAACACAGAACGTGTTCGATCGGCTCGCCTAGCAGACACAGGTGTCCACATATATAAGGCGCAGCATATCCACAGCTTTTCCCGATTTTTTACCAACTACCACCACTTCGGCCTATTTTGTCGGAACTGCAGTAGTTTCCGACACGCAATCTTGCTTGCATGCTGGACGCGATTTCGTCATGCCGCACAAAGTGTCTTTCGCCGCCGGTTCACTCGACGCGACTTGCGTACTTACGCCGCATCAGCGGGACATAGAATCTAAAAGCGTTTCCCACTTAGAAATAATTCTCCACTTAGAACTATTTTCATTTTTGAACTTTGAAATTTGTTACGACTTTGAAATATTTTTCGACTTAGAAATAATTTTCCACTTAGAAACATATCAAAACTTAGAAATAAATCTCGACTTCGAATTAATTCAAATTAATGAAATACTTCACAACGGATCCAGAACAAGCACAACGGATCGAGATCGGAGAAACACATCGAAGCATTGATTTGGAACTTGCAAATAAACGACGCTTCTCTCACCTTTCTACATAGTACCAATCGGAAGAGGAATAAACGGGCTTCAAAATTCTTCAATCGGATCCATAAATAGTGCAACGTGCAAGACGCAAGAAAAGCACGAAACAAGCCTCTACGCAAGCACTGCATACGGACAACAAGTGGATATTTACAACAACTCGCATCGCTTTTGCCACGTTCCTCCTACAAAGCCAAACTGTTGCAATTTATATTCAAAAAGTACGAAAGTTGCGCTACAAAAGGCAACAATCCGCGAGGATTTATTTGGAAATGCAAAGGAGATATAAGAGTGTGTAAACCATGACCACGTCGTTAAGGTAAGCAGCGATGTCGATGTCATCAAATTGGAATAAAAAACGTTTGCGACGCTTCATTAACTTCGCTAATCGTGCTCAAGTATTATTGATATCCTGTGCACAATATGGCATAACAATTCCCTTATCAAACCTACACCTAATTACTTAAAACTCGACAAAAGTATACTACATACGCTGTCAACTTTCTTTAAGGCCACTGGTCCGCAATGCAGATTTTAAATGGATAAACACTCCAATTTGGATATCTATATTCACGTTATCTTGCATAAATAAGGAACCTATTCATATTAAATTAATGATACGATGCTTACTTTTAAAAATCTGTTATTGTAAAGCACACAATATTCATAACTATCCAGCAATGGTGTCTTATGCATTGCCTGATCGAGATAACGACGCTTTCGTTCCCAACATTCCGTTTCAAAACAATAAACGTTGCTTGCCTTTTCTAAATTCAAATTGAATGTTTAATATTAATATTAGGAAGGTTTATTATTAATATAATCCCAACAATATTCATCAGAAATAAACATAAGGTGCTCATAATGCATCTGCACCCTTCATATCATTTGAAACCACATATTTAATTAGCGTATCAAGACAAACTTGATGGAAATTACAAATTAATGAAACTGAAACGATACTGTACCTGGTTCACTAACCAAGACGAGACCGAGAAACGGTTAGATGCACTTGCGTGGCACAGCGTTGCGGAGACCCGTCATTTGTGGTTTGACAAGTTCCTTTTGTTGAAAATTACAATTCTAAATCTCCATTTTAAGTAGCTTTCAATACATTGCAATGCCATTGGCTTTATTGAGACTGTTACTAGTTTATCAATTCATTTATAATGTCAAATGATACTCAACACACATAGTTACGCCATGTTACAAATTTGCATCGCGTTTGAATCCTTTTATATTTCATTCACGATTGGAGGAAATGCAATTTTCGGTACATTCGAAATTGTTACAAAATTCATCTATATAATATTGGCTACATCTCACTACCTCGGATTTCCTCAAAATGTACAGGCATTGCAATTTTTTTTATGAAGTTTCGGTGGGTTTACGCAAAAATGTAGCCTATTCAGTTTTGCTGCCATGTTTTGTTGGGCAATTTCAAAAAAATGTAGAGGTTGCTGCAGCCCTCCATTGTAAGCTTTTTTTATTACATCCCATCATTATTAAACTGAATAAGAAACATTTGCAATTTTTCCAATGTATTCCTTCTATATATATAATTCTCTTGCGAAACATCAAAATTTGGCTTCATTTCTGTGAACAGAATGACAACGACTTCAATCACCAATCTTCTAAATGCACTTTATGCAAGAAATTCCAGCCAGCCAATCACAATATTTCTTTTGAAATTTGACAAATACATCTGGCAACAACTTGGGATTCGCTATATTTTGTTTTTATTATTACAATCTACAGATATAAATTATTGCCTATTTAAAACGTATTGATTTAATAGTTATGATGATGCAAGAATAAATAGATCCAAGATGTGTACATTTCTTTTGGATTAGAATTCCGGATAAATCAGACTTTTCGGAAAATTTATCTGCTGGAACATGTTCCGGAGGTCGCCGGGTTGCATTCAGTGCTAAATCGCCAATTTTAAAAAAATCGCTAAGAGGCGTTGTGCAGTAAATCTGAACCTATACTCATCTTTAATCAATAGCTAATACGAATTGAAAACTTTCCAGCTAATACGAATTAACAATCACAATACGAAAAAACTATCAAAATAACGAATAAAATTTCAACCATTCAAAATCTCATATAAAATTTTAAAACACAACTTTTGGCGAAATATGGATAATTTTCTCGCCAAATTTGATTTTCAAAAAATTCCGGTTGATTTCATTTTATTTTCCAAGTATCACAAAAAAGATTAAGTGAACATATGATTGCTTCGTTAAGAAATTTCGATAAGCAACTTTAATTATTTTGGCGCTTTGTACAAAACCAGCCCGTTAATTTTATTTGTTCAATAAAATAACCGATCTTTTTTAAATATATGTACACAACTGTTTACTTTGGTTGTTTTCCAAGAACTTTCTACTACGTTGCCACAATGTCCCTGCTTAACGCGTCTCGACAGCAACAGAATAATGACGTGGCAAGTATTCCGACTCTTCATAAATAATAAAAGGTTCAGTTTCATGGCATTATGCAGCTGAAATAGCTTTATGCTAGGGCATATTTTAATTGCTTCTCTTTAAGACGAGCAAAGCTAGCCAAGGGGATTGCATAGCAATCCAGGGGGTTGGCGAGCGTCAGTGAGCAGGGGGCAGAGCCCCCTAGTATACTTATAATTTAATAAAAAATCAAGTTTGGCCAATCCCAAAATAATCCTTTGATTAAGTACTAATTTGATTGGTATTGAATTTCATAGTTCAATGACAAGACATTAAGAATGGCATTCAAATTTAAAGTATCAGCTTTCCTTACTTTGTTCGTTTCTAAAACGACTTCAGCATAGGCTACTTGAAGCATAATTACTGTATAAACAATCAAATATTCCAGTAACTTTCATTGCAACGTTCATACATAATGCTACACATGTGTCACAAACCTCTGAATATCAATTGATTTTAATTACAAAAGCGCTTGTAACACAATAAGAGGGTGTCCCATAACAATTCACAGGGTTCCTCAACTTTTCCAGGCATTTTAATTAAATTTCCAGGTTTCATTTCAATTCGAAGTAAACAGTTAAAATTTTAATTTTAAACAAGGATTCTACAGAATAAAAAAAAAAAATTACAAGATCTTAATACGCATTTTCATCAATTAATAAATAAAAAAAAGCGGAAATCCACGAACATAAATTCATCAGAGATACATTCTTTTTCCCTGACAATTCCAGGTACGTGGTCACCCTGAAATCCCATTTCATTATAATACCAATTTCAAACGGGAAAATAACACAATTCGTACTACAACTACAGACCGTTCCACACTATTCAATTATCGCATACTGACAATGCGCACAATACGCATTTTATTTATGCATATATAAGCAAATTCATTATCCTATGTTTACCCATTTCCATTATACACTTTAAGAATTAATTTGATACTTGCGGGTTTTATTCTTTTCATTTCTGTCAAGGATGGATGGGACATCATATTCACATGCAACCTAACTTAAAAATATAAATGCTGAAAGTCGAAAATGTACTTTTTTACAAAATTCATTAACAAAATCAAAGGATTGACAAATGAATACATGGAATAAAAACTTCAGGCGGCCATCTTCATTGAATAATCAGACAGGGACCTACAGCTTAACGTGGATTCCGAACCACCAAAAACATCCACGTCCAAATCTTCGGGATTTAAACCCGGCACTTTTGGCATGTTCCAGAGCGCTAACCACACAGCCATCAGGTGGACTTGCAGTACAACAGAACAATGAATTAGCATTTACTTTATATTTCTAAATATTTGTTAGTATTACTTATGTAAAAACAAAAGTTAAGTATGTACATAGAGGCAGTGCAAGAATTTCATTCCCGCAATGCATCTACGAATGCTTGAGTACGTGTTGTACAAGAAGGCCATTAAACATTGCGGTCAAAATGGTAACTCATCTTAATCGCCAAATTTGGCGACACTTTCGGTGTACACTCCAGGTACATGTACTTCTGGCTTTTCGAATGCAATGTGGAGAATTCTCCTAATTACTATCTACGGAAGATTCACAAAGGAAGGCCAATAGAGCGGGTGATCGAGTTTGTACTTTGTTGCCAGTCATCGAGCATTGAATCTTTAGCGTTCTAGTTTTTAACTGCTGTTTGCGATACATTGTTGTGTAAAGAACTGTATCGAGTGCATTACAACAGGAAGAACAGAATCTGCACCGAGTCATGCATCGAAATAAATCTCTTCCAAGTTTTTAATCTGCTTTGGCTACAAACTATCTTTCGAAACTAGCCGTTTGTTTCCGAATTAATAACGCACTTACATTTCTCTAATGTGGTAGATATTAGTCACGGGAAATTTAACAAACTGCTTTTACAATTTGTTAAACACAATTGCACGAGATAGTACTTTTAAATAGTGAGGACAAGTGTTTGGTTTTCTAGTTAGTTTTAGGAGAAAGAAGCGAAATGGCAGATGTATGTTTGGACATTTTTGCTAACATTAACAAAAGGCAGCGATAGATATTCAAACTCAAATTACAATTACCATTGTTGTGCATTAACGTAAAACTAAATTTACTTCAGTTGTATATATAATATTCATTCAAATTAATTTTTTTAAAAATGATCGTTGCATTAATCACAGTTTTCTTTAAAAATCCTTTCCCATTCATTGTTTACTACATATTACATGGAAGATTATTGATTGATTGGTTTACAAAATCAGATTACATTTGTATATGCCTATAGTATTCATATATATTTAATTTATTGCATTTATTACGTAGTATAACCTCGATCCAAAAACAAAATTACTCATTTCGCAGAAAAATCAAGATGAAACACAAATTCACAGAAACAGCTGAAGTTTTTCCTTCTTCATCCAGGGAAAACCTGAAAAATATACAAACATCAGTCATTACAACGCTCGTCATATAACTTTTATCAAATGAGACATTCATTATAGCCCAAATATTTATTATCGTCTCCTCCAGCATAAAAATATAAGTCTTTTAAACAATTACAAAGCTCCACCACCTGGTGGTTAAAATATAAATTTACATGTAAAAAGATATTTCTCGAGCGGCACTGCACATCGGGAGAAATTTTAGTTAACAATTACTATAGTCCTTTAAAAAAGGAAAAGAAAAAAAAAAAAAATGACTGCTTGACAGCAAGCATTACATTTCATAATTTGTCGTGGGACAAACCCGTTGCGTTGCCTGACCGCTGCAAAGCAATGGCGCTGCGAGCGTAGTTAGGCTGTTGCGTTGCCCGACCGCTGCAAAGCAATGGCGCAGCGAGCGTAGTTTGCTACAGTCTGGCCTTTAAATCAACAATAAAATATTAGTTTAAGTTATGCAAAATATTGATTTTTCAAAGGGTTCGTTCAAATTCAACGACCGGGAAATCATTTAGTAATCGTCACCACTAAAAATTGAAATCCCGTACAAACATAACTATTACTCTGCCTGGGTGGATGGGTGGGGGCTTGTGGGATGGTTTTTTTCGAACTAATGACACAGTTTTTTCGAACGAATGACACAGCATCAATTAGCATAAAACTAAATGGATTCAGTGATTTGAAAGAAATTTGAAAATTTTTTCGAACGAATGACACAGCGTCTGTATGGTAGGCGAAGAACATATGGTAGGTGTTGCAATTAACCTGTTAAGAAGTAAACAATTCACTAACAAATCGTTAAAAAAAACACGCGTCAACCGTAGACTACAACATTAGAAAAATTCAAAAACGGAATAGTAAAACCCGCTTCTTCAAAAGTGGGAGAG
>CAXBTE010000141.1:0-89000 GCA_963978545.1 Linyphia triangularis | reverse complement strand
TTTAGGGCTCTAATATATTTTATTGACAAAAAACACAAGACAAGAAGAAAACAATCATATCTGTAAAGAATGCACACAGATTTAAGTTTGAAGATTTTTTTAACAATAATGCGCTGGCGGTCGCGAAGCTATAAGATAACCAAAAATCTAACAGAAATAATGTGTAAATAATTGTTCCAAGAATTACAATGATCTCAGAAAGTAAAAAGAAAAAAATGGGGATATGAACATGCGGTTGTGGGCCGAGGAGGTGATGGCCAGTTTGGCTCAGCTGCTGAGAGTAGAAAAAGGTCGGAAACTTCATACCCCCAAATCGGCCAACTAGCCAGGTATGACTTTTACGAAAAAGCACATGAAAAAAAACACCTGTATTTAATTCAACGCACCAGGCATCCACTTCTTGTGTTGTCTTCTTGACCAACCACCAGGTCCAACTTTTTGCGAGCCGGGATAAATGTCCGCACGGGAATGCGAGAAAGGAAACTAAAAAATTTCAAAATTCCCTGACTAAAGAGTAATTTTACGAAATACCTTGACATTTACCTGAAATCCCGGTTCTGTCGCCACCCTGTTTAAGCTACATTCAAAGTAATTAAATTGCCTCAAAATTTAAATCATTTTATTATTTATAAATTTAGCTACAACATTGAAATTCTAACATTCTGCATCGATTGACCTACACGGCGAAATCATTCATCACATCAGCACCAATCTCGGACATAACGTCTATATAACATCAATACTGTCCATACTGATAGCACTTTCTTCCGGCGTTCACCACAAATTAATTTTTGTTAAGTAAATAAAGCGAAATAATTTGATATTTCAGTATATAAGTATATAACAGTGTATGCTCTAGCGCCTTGCAGAGCAAAATATAAAACATAGGAACCTAACAGGCAGGCGAAAATGACCACGGTTGCCGTCAAAAACAACTCTCGCGTGAGCGATTACTATCGTCGGACTAACAAAATAACCTCTGTACCCGCGAATATATTTCGGTAGTATTTGCTCTCTCTTCTTCCCCCCCCCCCCTCTCCTTAAAAAAATCACCGTTTTGAGAAGATTGTTAATAACTTAATGCCGATTTATTTTCGTGCTACTATCGGACAGTATCCAATTTCTTAAAAAATAGTCGCCTCAGCCCAAAAATAGTTGAAGGTTTTGTTAAAAATAGTCGTTTTGGAACCTTTTTTCATTGAAATAGTTGCCATAGTTGCCTGGCCACTAAAATAGTCGCTTTAGTAGCCTTTTTAGTCGCCTGTGGCAGCCCTGTTTTTATTTAACTGACGCCTCCATTCTGAATAGTTAACCACACAAATCAAACAAAACTTGGATTGCAGTAGTAACTTCACTAATATATATCGCTTTTACACGCATTTATTTTGGCAGATATCAAGCATCTACAATTTGGCAACATTACAAATTCTCCAGGTAAATGTCACCAAAATACGGATGAACGGTGAAACGTTCAAAAGAAATAAAATTTCTCCGATTTTCGTGAAATTTTTAAAAAGTTCCCTGATTTTTTCCAGAATCAGAAAGATCCCTGACATTTTCCTGATTTCCAGGTTCTGTGTGGCCACTCTGTTAAAGGTATAAAGGTTTTATTCCACAATCCAATGTGTAAATATTAACCAACTGCAACTCTAATTTATTTTACATTATAAAATATAGAAACTATTTTTTGAGTCCTAAAGAGACTCTCAAACATGGCGTCCATCTTGAATTTTATATCGTTATTTAACAACATAGATGTATTTTGTACTGTCAAAAAGGTATTTTGTTTCCAAAAAGTTTCTCAACCGCCAACTAGTTGTAAAGAACACTGAAACGTCATTACTATGAAAAGTTAAGATAGCGATGCAGATGCCATCTTGAATTTTTAGTTTTTACCTAACACAGATCCGAGTAGGGAAAATAGTATTGAAACTCTTCATTTGACCTATCACGTGGTAGGACAGTTTTTGTATAAATTTCTTACTACAATAGTGTGTGGTGCAGGCATTAAATATGGCTTAAGATAGAAATAATACCTCTAAAGAATTTGCAGGGGACGCAGTGAATTTTCTAAAGTAGGAATTTTAGGGATAGTTCCAAAAATGTCAGGAACATTTTTTCACCTACTATGTTCAAATGTAGTGAGCGGGTTGGTGGTACACCTACCATTAAGGTTTTCATCAAAATCGCTTAAGGTTGAAATTATGTTTTTCACCAAGTGTTCTAATAGTCTCCACCTTCGAAATTTTAGTAGAAAGGTGGTAAAAGCATGAAAAGTGGAAAAACGAGTGTCTTTAACACAGAGCTCACTGTCCTTGAGCATCGCCCATCAACTATTATTTTTTTTTCCTGTTTCACATACAAGTAATGGGAATGTAATGTTCATAATAACGCTAATCAAGATGGAGATCTTGGCATGTGTAAAAGTTATAGCCAAAAATATTGCCAAACGGGCCATTTTTATTTAAATGAGGAAAAATATAAAAACGGAAAATAACAACAAATTTTAATGCAATGACCGATATTGTACAGTAATTGAAAGTTGTGCGATGTTCCACACCCATAGTTCACACTAGAGCAAGAAAGTTATTCTCCCGCACTACTAGCAAAAAAAAAGTGCTACTTTCGCCTCGATTTTTTTATTCAAAATAACTGAAAAAAAAGTTTCATTTTTTTGCATGTTTTGTTATTAAAAAAATGTTTTAAAATATTGATCGTACCTTCGAGTGCTCTTTGAAGCGGTCCTTTTCTTCTCTGAGCTCTTCAACGCGCAGGAACACTTCTTCAGAGATGGGGCTAGAAAAAGAAACATTACTATACTAAACATTATTAACATTACATTACTAAACATTATATACTACAGCATAACGCAGGCTTCATAACGAGTTTCATATACAGGCTTATCCAAAAAGGAGTGTTTCCTTCCTTTAAATATTGAATATCCAGAGTGATTTGCACGCAGAAGAAGAAAAAAAAAGAAAAAAAAAGGGGAGGGAAAATGTAAGGAAACGTAAGAATAAAATCCATAAAAACAAAGTTTTCATTATAATTCCTTTATAAAAATAGCCAATTTCTATATTCATTTACAAATCACTGTTTCTGTTGCCAGCGTGCGCTTGGTGTTGGCATCTAAATTTTAAATATCAAAAACATTTCTATCAGCAATATGTGCAGCAAACAACGGTTCAAAATTTATTGATTAAAAATGAAAGCGAATTTATGCACTGGCATCCTTTTAAACATCTTTTATTTATTCTGATTAAAAACAATTTTATTCTTTATTAAAATAATTTTTTGGCAACAGGAAAAAGTTTCGGTTAAATGCTCTTTCAGCGCGATTGGATGACGGCAAATTGGTTTATTAGTATTCCGTAAAAGCGTCCTTTTAGTGACAGTGGCAATGTTTTTATAGATACACAACCTGAAAACTTAAACAAATTTTACTCGAGTTCCACCACCCTCCAAAGAAAAAAAGAAAATAATAATAATAATAATAATTTAATCTAGATCTGGTTGAAGAAGCTATTGATAATTATTCAATCACGTTTTCTTGGTTTCTGATTGCAGGGGTCAAAGTGACAAAATAAGAATATTTAGGATTTTTTAAAAAAAAATATAGGACAATTTAAAACATCAAATAACTGCACACAGTTGCTACTAAACTTAAAAATGTAACTCGTTATACATTTATATAGGCGTTATATTGTATTTAAGAGAATGAAAACACACCTTTAAAAAAAGAAATCGCCTGATTCTGAACATGTCATCCGTTACTGTCTCAATATTCCATCCCTAAATGAAGTTTTATTAATTACATTATTTGCAATCTTGAGTCTTTTGCTTCCAGCATCTATAACTGCTTGAACTGCTCCAATTTCTTTAAGTATTTTCTTTTTATCTCTGTTTGCAGTCTTTTGTTGGTTCAGATTTATTGTTCAGTGTAGGTTGGATTAGCGGCGAAAATTGGGAGATTTAGCGCCGAACCAGGGACTTGGTTTTCCGGAAACCCTAGCGACCGTTTGGATTTGACAACACAACGTATTGACGTCATTTTAAATTTTAACGACTTTTATGAAAAAGTTGGCTTGATTTAAAAACCACTCCCACACCTCTTCCAGAAAAAGCAAAAGATTGATGAGCTGATGTTGAAATACTAGTATGCAAAATCTGAGAGTACAGCCAAATCTACTACACATATCTCTCAAGGGTTCAGGCAAATAACAAACCAACAACTTACTTTGTTCTTTTCCAGGTATCCTTTCGTCACATTACAAATGATCACAGCAAATTCACCGTTTAGGTGCCTCCTTCCTGGTGCCGGTCAGAATAGTCTCTACAGAAGCATTTCAATTGCAAGATCCTCATTTTCTTCTGTGTCCTGTACTGACTGTGTTTCCTGTTAGAGTTGAGCTTTTGGTGCCTCCTTCCTAATGGCAGTCATCATACCCTCTATAGATGCAATAGAATTGGAAGATCACCATTATCTTCTGTTTTCTGAACTGTGTTTCCAGAGCTGACAGTAGTTCCTGCCAGAGCTGAGCTTTTGGTGCCTCCTTCCTAATGGCGGTCATCACTCTCTAAAGGTGACTTGCAATTGGGAGATCATCACCTTCTGTTTCCTCAGGGTTCCCACTCAAATCACAGAATGAAAATCCATGACTTTTCAATGACTTTTAAGGGCCATTGAAAATTTGTTTTCAGGCATCATGTCTATATATATATTTTTAATAAAGTATATTCTGCTAAAATAGTTATAAGTTGGTGAATGCATAACACAAATATGACGGTGCAGATAAGTGGCGGTCACTCGGGAATAGCAAGTCCAAGTTGTATTCTTATAAATTTTGCAGTTGGACACACAACATCGGCATAAATTAAGAACTTTTAAGGACTTCTTAGCATATTCAAGGACTTTTAAGCACCTCTAAGCATTTCCAAGCTCTTTCAAGGTCTTGAAAATAATTTCTAAAATATTAAGCACTTTTAATGACTTTCAATTACCGTAGGAACCCTGTTCCTGAATTACTGTTTTTCCTGAGTTCATTAGAACTGTGTTTCCTTCTAGAGCTGAGCTCATTACAAACATCTACCTTCTACTTTGGTTTTACTAGCACAGCTTCCAGCGATGCAACCGTTGATGCCTCCTCAGATGGCTTCTTGGGGAATTGTTTTGTTCTTGTGGTCATCCTTGGGAGCACAAATTCTCTTCTCCAGGTCAGTGTCTTGGATGTTATTAACGCCATATTGTCCTGATGCAGCTCTTGCAAGCTCTCTATATCATATGCCCGGATATCCGTGGAATTCACCTCCCACGATGGTCACCAATCACGTTACCAACAGAAACCCTAAGTCCTAGGTTCAACTGAAACAAAAACGATGCCATTTTATATATATAAAAAAAAACTACTTAATCATAAGTTAAATGTTTTATGAAAAAAATTCAAAATTCAGCCAAACTAAATATGAACTGCCATCCACATTTATGTGCCTTTTGAGGAATTCCTAGCAAGGCTCATTCCCTATACTAGCTGTGTTACAATCTCCTAACCCAGTGCATTTAGAAACTATTTTCTATAAAACCTTGACATCTGGCGAGTAGGTAAGAAACAGATCACTTCATGAAATGACATGAATTGTTTTCATATAATGCCTATTTATTAATTAAAATAGCATAAGACAACACCAGATGGAGCCACAGCATATGCATTGACTTAAAGTTTCCAAATATATATAATATATTAGACGTTATTTTGGAGTTTTTAATTTCATGAAATAATAATTTTCGTTCCTACTCACCAAACGTCTAGCCAAATCTTTTCTATAAAGTGGTTTTTAAATGCACTGGGCTAAAAGATTGTAACATAGCGAGTATAGGGAATGATCCTTACTAGCACTTCCTCCTAATACGAAAGGACAAATTATTGGACTGGGACAATCACTGTTTCAGAAACACCGTTTCTACAAGTTAAAGGACATTTGAAACTGTTTACTGCAGAATGGGATTGATTACGTCGGTTTACTAAAAGAGTGTGCTAAATAAAAACATTGTATACATTTATTATCTGTGTATCACAAGAAAGGCTCAAATCACTTTGTCTAGCCTTGTCTGTTGCTGTGGATGAGACTAGCTCTCTAATTTCCACCGAAGATTCTAGGAGGAAGATATACCAGGGGGCTCAGTGAGTTTGCTAGAAAAATACTTAAGGTAGGAATTTTAAGGATAGTTCCAAAAATTTCAGGAACATTTTAGGGATAATTCTTAAAATTTCAGGGATATTTCTTTTGAATCCGATATAGGCTCCTAACACAGGCAAATTCTTTCCAAAGCTTGTTAACTGACAAGAACTGCCAATAGTCAAAAAATTAAACAAAAAAAAAAGTAACATCAGTTACATAATTAAACAAATGTATTATTTTAGCTAACATGAGAATTTAATTAAACCCACTTTTCTCGTCTGTAGGAATATCAGATTATTTTATTTATTTTTTTTGCGGAATTTAGAGGGAAATCATGGAACTTTTGAGATTTTTTTTAAAAATTAGGAATTATCAAAAAATGCAAGGACAATTTTAGGAATTTTAGAGACAAAAAACAATTTAAAGAAAACTAGGAATTTTGGGCGAATGCGACACTTGGAACCTGAATTCTGTTTCAAAGGAAATAGATGCTACATTGGTTAATCTAGGCATCACCTCATGCTATAGCCAGAGTTCATCCTAGAAATGAAAAAGGGCAGGGTGCTATTTTCCAAAAAAAGGGCACTTCTTGTTTACAAGGGCACTTTTATGGCAAATTGCAGAAATACGCGTTTTCTGCCACAATTTCAATATTGTTATACTTTTCTACCACGATAAATAATTTTCAATATTCTGAAGAAGAAAAAATAACAATGCAGAAACTTAAAAGATATCAAAATACTGATAAAATACTTAAGTCCTGATTCTGCTGGAATGAGACTGAGAAAATTATTAAAATTAAAGTGCAATATACACAGTTAAATTGTCATCAAACAGTAATTTTTATAAGAATATCAATTTATAATACTGTAAAATTAAGATAAGAATGTTTTAGTATAATGAAAATGTGTCAAGATAAGAACTTTTCACTCTTTCAAAATTTTCTAAAGTTTGAATGAATCAACCTTAAACTTTATCTCTTAGTTTTGCTATTGTCAGATAGAGAATAGAGTTTCTCCAAATTTAACATTATTCATTATGGGATATCACAAGGAGTATTCCGACTAAAGAACTTGGACTATGTCCTGAAATTTTGCATTTTTTTTTATTTTCAAAATCGGATCAAATTTACCGTCAAAACGGCGATTTTTTTTGCCGTGCATGCCGCTATTATGTAAGCTATAATAGAGTTTTATTTTTTTAAAATTCGGAAATAATCTGGGATTTACATACCTGCCAACATTGGCATTTTCAAATTAGTACAATTTTTACGGAACAAATATTTGCATTCCTATGACTCATGGAAAGTCAAATAGCGACAATATTTATGAATGTAATATAGAAATAATAGAAATTCTATTACAAATGCAAAAAAAAAAAAAAAAAAATTTAAAAATTGCATAGTATTAAATTGCTCTCAAATATAACAAATTGTTACATTTTAGCACAAAATGGAAATTATAAAATAAAAAAACTTACTTGGATTTAAAAATAAATCAAATTTAAACTTTACAATGAAATCTCTCATGAGGTTTAAGATTTAGTCTACATTACACCTAAATAAAACATGCTTTATGACACAAAAACTCTAGTGAAACATACAATGAGTTGGTGGTATTCAAAGTGTTTAATCACACGCACAAATATCAGTTATGCAGGCTTTCAAATTCGTATTATTACATTTGATGTTGTCACTGTGCTTTTTAGAATTGATATGAACTTCGACATCAGTAAATCCTCCATGAGAAATCTTAATATCAGATGCATAGATAGAGCAGAATGCAAAATTTGTTTCTTTGTTTGAATTTCTGATGATTAGAAGTAAACCGCTTGGTTTGAAGTAAACTCCAAAAAAACTTGATATTTTCTAGAATTTTACACCAGGATTGTTTAACTTGGATATTTTAAAATAAATAATTCAGACTAACAAAGAAGCTGAAAACCGAAAGTGCTTTAATCTCTAAAGTCCGAGAAAACGAAACGGTCGTTCGGTGAGTGCCGCCAAAACAATTGAAAACGGCGGCGTCGCGATTTAGTGCGCAGCGTTGGAGTACGGTCCAAAAGAAGAAAGAATAAAAAAAAAACTAAAGCACTTTCAGTTTTCTACTTTATTATCTCTAAAGTTCGAGACAACGAAACAGTTGCTTGGTTCGCCAAATCCCGTCGGCAACACAGATGAAAACAATGAATTTCCGGCGCCGCGCTTAAGTACTTTTATTATATACGCGCAACATTATTGTACGGTCCAAACAGAAGGAAGAACCAAAATCTAAAGCATTTTTGGTTTTCAGATTCTTTGTTAATCCCTTAAGTCTGAGGCAAAGCAATAGTTGTTTGGTTCTCCAGGTCCCGTTGGCAACACAAATGAAAACAGTGCATCCCCGGCGCCGTATTTAGTGCTATTATTTACGCGCAAGTCCAGTACTATTATTTACGTTTTGGAGTCCAGTCCAAAAGAAGGTAGAATTAAAAAACTAAAGCACTTTCGGTTTTCTGCTTCTTTATTAATCTGTAAAGCCCGAAAAATCGAAGCAGTGGTTTGGTTTGCCAAATCTAGTCGGCAACAGAAAAGAAAACAATGCATCCTCGCCAACGCGCTTTAGTGCTGAACATATGCGCAATCTTGGAGTGTGAATAAATATTTTGAAGACGCGGCAGCTTTGGAAAATCGTTTCGATTTCGTTGGTGACTTAAAAAAAATATTTATAATAAATTATTATTAAAAACGAGATAACAAAAAAAAAAAAAAAAAAAAAAAAACGGTTTTAGAGAAAAAACGAAAAGTACCGTGAAATCCGTACGATTTTTTTAGCTGTTCGTACACCCGTACAAAATAGTAAAAATCCGTACATTGTACGGATGATTCGTACAAGTTGGCAGGTATGGATTTAGTTTGCATTCCTGTTATGTTTAATTTTAAATATGAAACGGATGTTTAGAAATTAATTGGTAACAGGCAAATTACCAAAAACACCCCCTAAATTTAACAGGAGGACATCGCGATTACGTGTGTCCAAACAGAAATATTCTTTTTAAATTCTTAGTGTAAACATTTGATAGTTATAAACCTTTAACTAAGTTATTCAAGTCTTTCAAATTCCTTTCTTCACTATTTTGAAGGAGGCATGATAAAAATCCAGCGAAATGCACTTAATCAAAACACGTACGAAACGGCCATCCGAGTTTACTAATGTGCATTTGGGAAATTGTAAGACGTAGCCCTACAATCCACCTACTAATGGCGCGACAGCCGATTTCAGTAGGAGTGATCCACACATTGTGTACTGTTGGGAGGGAAAAAAACGAAAGTTTTTCGAATTCTTTCAGGATGACATTTTTTTCCGAAAAAGGGCAAGAAGGGCGCTATTTTTATAGAAAAAGGGCAGACAGGGCGCGCCGCCCCTCGAAAAATGCCTAGGATGAACTCTGCTATAGCTACAAACTTAGTGTTTGGTGTGCACAATGAATCATACACTGATCGCCTTTATTGAATATTATAGAATAATCAAGATACCAATAGAATAATCAAGATACCATTATATTCAATTTATATTAAACCCAACGATATATTAGTAGGAAAGAATTATCAGAAAGGAACTATACCTTCAGCAAAAAGTGTCCTCTCTTCCATGGAAAGGAACATCCTTAGGTGTGAAAGATCCAATTCTGTCTCAAAAGAACTGAAAATTCATTGTAACTTGAATAATTATTAATAAATTTAACTTATAAAAAAACTATAAACATAAAACTACAAATAAAACTTATAAAATTGAATATATATAGTTTCTGGAGATAATATTACTAAACACAATATATGTACAATTAGAGCCAAAATTTGAAATTTAAATATTGAAACAAAAACTAGATTTTTGAACAACCAAATACGCATTAATCACACACAACAACCACCACATTCATTCACACACAACGGCCACCACAATCACACACACAACGACCACCACATTCACACACACAACGACCACCACAATCACACACACAACGACCACCACATTCACACACACAACGACCACCACTATCACACACACAACGACCACCACTATCACACACACAACGACCACCACAATCCTCACACAACGACCACCACATTCACACACACAACGACCACCACATTCACACACACAACGACCACCACATTCACACACACAACGACCACCACAATCACACACACAACGACCACCACAATCACACACACACAACGACCACCACAATCACACACACACAACGACCACCACAATCACACACAACGACCACCACAATCACACACAACGACCACCACAATCACACACAACGACCACCACAATCACACACAACGACCACCACAATCACACACAACGACCACCACAATCACACACAACGACCACCACATTCACACACACAACGACCACCACATTCACACACACAACGACCACCACATTCACACACACAACGGCCACCACAATCACACACAACGACCACCACATTCGCACACAACGACCACCACATTCGCACACAACGACCACCACATTCGCACACAACGACCACTTCAATCAGGGTGGCCACAAAATTCAAGAAAAAAGTTCCCTGATAATGCTCTGATTTCCCTGACAGATTTCTAAAAAATTCCATGATTTTATGGCAAACTTTTTCCGAAATTTCCCCAATTTTCTTAGGTTTTCCAGATGTCTAGACACTGATATTCTAGTGACTAGAACATATATTCTAAAGAGATAATATGCAATTTTTAAAAAAATTGTTTTGCTGGTAATGGAAAGTTTAAATTATTACGTAACATAAAACTTCTAATGCAGGGATGAGTTTGGTAAAAAAACAAAAAGCTGAACACAAAAATCGAAAAATTTTATGCGTGAAACACATTTGACAGGGTGCATACACTTTTTTGGAAGAGAAATTCAAGGACTTTCAAGGCCCTTTTCAAGGATATTTCAACAAAAATCAAGGCCCTATTTTATCGTTGCAGAGTCGATACCAAAATTGAATTTTTATATATTTTTTTTTAATTAACGAAGTTGCAAAAAGAATTAAAATACTTATTACTTAACAGCTAAGATGCAACCACATATATTTATTGATAATTATACCTCTTACCAGGATAAGGAAAAAACTAGGTTAAAAAAAAAGAAGTTTTGTAGTGGTTTGTTTTCTAACACTCTCCATTGTCTAAATGGATTATAGAGGGTTCCCATGTGAAATCTCAAGGTCAATGGAAACAAAATGATCTTAAGTCTGTGGTTATTTGGTTAGTTTTTTTTTGTGAAATATATGCCAAAAAAATAATCATGCACTCTTAAAATACTAAGAAAAATATTTATTATTTTTACTTACAAACAGGCAAGAAAAAAATATCCAAATTGGATGCATAAAGATTGATTTCATGCCTTCTACAATTTGAATTTAAAGCGCGAATCCCTGGTTGGTTGGTTGAAGTTTAACGGAGCAAGGGGCATACTGCCGCGAATCCCTGATCTTTCCTATCGCTAATTTAAAGGAACAAAAGTTTGTAAATACAAGAAATCCTTACTTTTTTTAAAAAATAGAGATATAGCTTAAATCCCCCCCCCCCTCCCCATTCAAGTTCTTCGTAGAATTTCTAGTCTACCTACGGTACGACTTGGCGCTTTTTCTGGGAATTGGCTACAATAAAAGAATGACGTAATATGCGTTTTCCCGTTCGTTGCTAAGTCAAAATCATGATCCAACATCCAGGGTTGCCAAAAAATCATTTACTAATAGTCACCAATCCTTCCAGATAATCAAAAAGGCAAGTTCAAAATTCAAATCCCGTTTTACCGATGACTTAGAAATTAAGCCTGGAAATGTTTGGGAAGGGGGGGCTGTCAATTGGATTAAGTTTAGAAATTACAAAAAATATTCGCGTTTTTTTTAGCTTAAAGAAAGCTATATATTTCTTTATTATTGAAACCAGGCAAGAGTGCAAATCTAAACCAGATGCACTAAGATTGCTTGTGTGAAAAATACAATACTTGTATTCTATTTTTAGCACGGAGTCTCAGTAAAAAAAATTTTAAAAAATCATGTATTCTATAAGTATAAAAAAAAAAGTATTAATTTTCTATACCTAAAATCAGCCAAGAAAACAGATTTAAATCAGATGCACACTGATTCATTTACTACTTCTTTATAGTTTGAAAAACCTACAACAAAACTGAGAGACTGTATTTTCAAGTGCGAACCTTTTCCGGCACGTTAACTGACGAAAAACGCCCTTGAAGGGTAAAATACTTTTTATCGCTTTGTTGGTGATGTTTCATGATAATTTTGAAAAATTTCGACACAAAATTCTCGCCAAGTAGTTTTTCAAGTCAAAAAATGATTTTTTGGCGCAGTTCGGCGCAATCTTAACCGAAAAGAGGTTTTTGTCGCAGTTTGGAGCAGGGTAGTCAGTTTGGCGCACTTCGGCGCAATTGGAACAGCTCTTACATCCCTGTAATTAGAAATTTTTTAATGAGCTCAAAATAAATTTAATAAAATTGGAAGGTTTTTTTCCAGCAATCTTAGTTAATAACTTTCACGGCTTTAAAGTAGGCCATTTTAGTAATTGATATAAAAAATTACATATCCTTCCCCTTCTACAGAAAAAGAAATTCTTCTTTCTTGAAATAGGAATCGACATAAATGAAAGAATGATATAAATCATAATACAATACCGAAGCGTAACTGCTATTTTCTCTGTAGGCGATATACTCCTCCGATAGTTAGTGTCGGGTTTTTGCAGTCTGGAACATAATTTCTTCACTAACTCGTCGAAGCTCTCAATCGACATCCGGAAAAAGTTTAAAATTTTTACTTTGTCTTCTCTTAACTGCGGGTAAAGACAGAAGAACATACCGAATGTTGATCGGCTCTAAACAATGGGATGAATCCACATAGTGCGATTAATTCGATTCTTTTTCCTTCGATATTTTATATACAAATATGCTAAGCGTGCTCTTTTTCATTCCATTTCAAACAAACACAAAATCCTCTCAGAGGAAAATTTTGGTCGTTTGAGAATGCACCTAATGAGGGAGAGAGAGAGAAAAGCGAAAATATCCTGCATATCAAATTACACCCTCTTTCCACCGGATACTCATCATGCAACTTTTTGTCTCTTTAGGGGAGAGGTCAAAGGTCATAGCGACCGTGCCGTTCCAGGGCCGCTCGGGAGGAACCGATTAAGTGTGATTGACAGATCCGCCAAAAGTGAACCGGCTAGAAAGTGTGAAGTCAGAATAATGGTAATACGGGAACGAGAATTTTATGGTTTTAGAATTGAAAAGGGGAAATTCAAGGACTTTCCAGGCTTTTTTAGAAATAATCCTATTTTTCCAGGCTATTCAAGGCCTTGAAAAAAAATAATGAAATTCAAGGACTTTCCAGGTTTTCCAGGCCGCGTACGCACCCTGATTTGAAGTTATATTTAAAAAAAAAATTATGTTTTTCCATGCGCATTGATAACACTGCGCCATCTATGTCCATCCGTGAGCAAAAATGGCTTAAAATAGCGGCACCTAGACGTAGGGATAAACTTTGTGCAGTCATCAGGCATGGTATAGCTCCAAAGAGGATTTAAAAAAAAAAAAAATTAAATCCAGTTTTCTAAATTTTTAAGCTACAAGTGTTAAAAATCTTAAAATCTAGATTTTTATTCATATCATTAAGCTTGTTTAATAAAATAAAAAGCTACAAACAATTGCAGTTAAAATAACAGTGTTAAACACAGATTATTTAGAAAAATTACAATTGGGACTAATTTTCAGAATATTTTTATACAAAATTATATAAAAATTTGAGTAATTCTGCATAAATTAGAATCAAACGGCAAAATTTAACCTTAACCAGGCACTAATCACGAATATGGCGGCTATCGCATTAACGGAAGTCAAGATGAATGGCAACAATTCGGTGTTGAAAATCTCGGTATTGTATTAGCGTAAACCTCAGCGAAAATGACCATCAATCTAACAAAAGTACTATAGGCAATGTCACTTACAATACCGGCAAAAATCTAGGTATCGGCAAAAACGAACATCACAACAACGTGCATATCGGCGATAGCGTCCACAATATCAACACAAATCTCGGTAATATCGATCTTTTCTTGGTAATACTAGTGCAAATTTCGGTATCATCGGATGTTACTACAGTATGGCTTTCGACGAAAATTACTCTCACGTCAGCAGAAATATCAAACTTAGAACCAAATATACAGGGGCAACTCTCACGAATAGCGCTAATGTATTGGCGTAACTCTTGACGAAAATTACAATCATAACAACTTAAATCTCGGCATAAAATCTAGGGATCGGCAAAAACGAACATCACAACAACGTGCATATCGGCGATAGCGTCCACATTATTAGCACAAATCTCATCGCACATCATCAATAATGCACATCAACGAGAGCGCAGTTCATCACGGTAATATCGACATTCTTTCGGTAACATCGGTGGAAATCTCAGATTTTACAACAAGGTAGCACTCAGCGAAAATGACTATCAAATAAACGTAAATATCAGAATTAGCGCCGAATATACAGGAACAATTCTCAGCAATAGTGCTGTTGCATTGGCATAATACTCCGCGAAAATGAAAACCACAACAACTTAAATCCCAGCGATAACGCACGTCATAGCCACACAAATCTCAGCAGAGTGGACATTGCACATCAACGTAACGATTAGCGAAAACGAGCTTCACATACCAACGTACGTTTAGACGTTCTACAACGATAATTCCGTGGATGTCAGACTTGAAAGCAAGCACATTATTCGTATACGTTAATAGCGTGAATTAGTATGAAGGAAATTACACAAAAGGATCAAATTTTGGAGCAGTTGAAAAAGTCTAAAATGCGAGTTTAAGTGCCAACCTAACAAAAAAAAAAATGCATTCCAGTAGATTTTTGTATTTGGAGCAGGATTGCCGTAGGTTTTCCACTCTTCCCGATCGGGAGGAAGGGAAGCTGCTTCGCGATTCAGCCTTAGAGAAAAGGTTATTTTTCTGTGGGATAGAAAAATCGTGAAAAAACGATTTTTTTCCAAGAAAATTAGAAAAGCGGAACTTTCTTTGAAAAAGCGGAATTATTTTTTTTCTAAAAAATTAAAAAAGCGGAATTCCGCCACATGGCGGAAGAAACTCATGCCTGCTAATGGCTTACCACTACATATCTTCATGTAAATAGCGCCAAAATATGGATGAACATGCCTTAAACAATACAAAATTTCCCTGATTTTCATGAAATTTAAAAAGTTCCCTGACATTTTCCTAATTTTTTCCAGAATCAGAAAGCTCCCTGACTTTCAGGTTTTCCCGGTTCTGTGGCCACTCTGACAATTAACAACCCATGCATACACTTCAATCATGCACATACTTTACCTCTCATACCATTCATTACATTACCTAAGCACCAATATCAAGTTATAATTATTATTATTATTATTTTATTTTCTTATTCATTTTCTTTCTTGGTGTTGAAACTAAGCGAATTTTGCTGGAAGAGAAAACATGAGAAAGGTAATAAAAATCATTTTTAAAATGTAAATTCATCATAAACAAAAGCCTTCATGAACACTTGCATACAATAGGAGTAACAATAAGTAAACTTTCAAAACAAAGTGAAATTTTTTGCGTACCAACATTAACAAGTAAAATGCTATAGATCACAAATTAGGTCAAACAGGCAATATTAAATTTTTAATTAACACATTGAAGCATTTAAGTGTGCGACAAAAAATTACACAATTTAGCGTAATACAAAAAGTAGAAGTGTTTCGATTATATTAAAAAAAAAAAAAAAAAAACGTTATCCAAACTTGTAAAATACTGTGAAGATACAGTTTTGCAAAGTTATTTTCAAATTTTATAAATTTCCTACCGAATGGATATTTTGAAAAGAAATTGTTTATGGTTAGTTATATTGTACTGTTACTGTACCGTCTTGTTTATGCATGCTTAGCAAGCCTAGATAATTTTTAAGTAAAATTTTCAGTTGTATTTTATCTGCAACAAAACTATTTCACTCGAGATTTAGCGCATTGACAGCCAAAAGAAAGAAGGGAAAAAAAGGAGGGGGGGCGGGGGGAACTCATTAAACAGACCTGGTCAATAGACCTCAAGCTAAAAAGCTCAACTTCATGCAAAAGGGATATTTAGGGGATATATTTACGGGTTTGCTTTTTGACAAGCACACATCTGTTAAATAAGTCCTCCTATATAACTGTGTACTTATTTTTTCATTTGATATAATTAATTTAAAATACTTACGTTGGAACAGTGTGTCACCCCTCAACTGCCAGGATTCCATTTTTGTAGGGGCACAAGTGTCCGTGCCCTCACCACCAAGAAGGCAATCACAAGAGAGGAAGCAAAAGAAAGCAAGGGAAAAAGTTAGAGAAAAGAGTCACTAGGGTACCTCGGGATTGTGACACCCGTGTTTACTTAAAGAAAGTAAACCCCCTGAGGGATCGAGAAGATCGATGCACATAATAAAAAAGGAAATACAAATGTCTCAACATTTGCAGTTCTAAATAACACTGTTAATGGAAGAATTAAAGCTGGTGGAAGTATTGTGTATAAGAAAATGGTCATAACACTCATTCACACTGACACAACAGTCCCCTCCCTACAACATGAGAATACGCTTCTTGTATGAATGTGAATAAACTTCTTAGGCAAATATTTTTACTTTTTAGTGAAAAGGAAATAACAAGAAATAATAACTTACACATTGAATGCCTCAAGAGCACTGAATAGGAAGAAAAAGTGATTTTATCTATTGCTATTCTTAAGATTATTCTAATTCTCATGCATAAATATTTTTTTTAATTCGTAAAATTGTGAGTGGCGATAACTTTTTTAGTCAACCTTGTCAGATACTTGTAATTTTGTATCATGCAAAATGGTGGTAATTTAACTATTCAAGAAACTTAAATAACTGTTTGACCTAGTTTGCGAACCATATAAAGAATAATAACTTACCTTGCATGACTCGCAAAAGAGCTAAATACTTTTGGGAGTAAATATCATTAGAACATCTTAAGGCATTTTCATTATTACACCAACGTGAAAATTCAAATCATTCCATCTGCTCGAAAATCAAGCCACCAATTTTTTTTTTTATTCTAAATTTCAAATGTTGACTTTAGTGCTGCCCATTTCACACCTCTCAATACTCTGATAATTTGTTCACGAACATCCAAACAAACTGAAAGCCAGCAAGAAAAAAAAAAATTTACACACTTCAAAAATCTTCCTACGTAATTATGCTCAAACAACGTCGTTGACGAAGAATTGCAACATCTATCGTGATTTTGGTGACGAGAGTGACATAAGTTGATATAGATGATTAGTTGATATTATTAAGAAGAAGTCCTAGTAAGGATCGTTCCCTATACTCTATATGAAACAATCTCCTAACCCAGTGCATTTAGAAACTACCTCCTTGACATTTGGTACGAAAACGATCTCTTCTCGAAATGATAAATTAAAAACTCAAAAATAGCGTCTAATAATATTTATTTTATATTTGAAAACCTTACGTCAATTCAATTCGTACAGTGACTCCGCTTGGTTTGGCGAGTTGCTATTTTAATTTATAATACATTAAATTAAAATAATTTATGTCATTTTACTAAGTGATCATTTTCGTACCTACTCACCAAATTTCAAGGTTTCATTGAGGAGTAGGTTCTAAATGCACCGGCTAGAAGAATGTAACATAGCAAATATAGGGACTGATCCTTACTAGGACCTCCTCTTAATTTAAATGCAGGATTGTCAGTGGCTGTTCAGCTTTGAAAACAGTTGCTTTAGTAGTCTCCTACGTTAAAAAATTGTAACCAAAAACGTTCTCATTTTTCGTAACTTAATTTCTTCAATCCTTTTTTAATTTCTTTAATAACATAACAGGTTACATAACTGGAATAAATTGAGAAATGCATTTTAAAATATTTTCCAGATTCTTCAACTGAATAAAACAGATGGTGCAGTTCTCAAGCAAAAAAATCTTAACTTCACGAGAAAGCCAACGAAAAACTAAAGCATTTTATATTTATCAAAGTTCTACTCAGGGGTCAAAGTGACAAAATAAGAATATATAGGATTTTTTCAAAAAAAATATAGGACAATATAAAACATCAAATAACTGCACACAGTTGCTACTGAACTTCAAAATTAACTCTTTATACATTTATATACTCGTTATATTGAATTTAAGAGAATAGAAAACACACCTTTAAAAAAAAGAAATCGCCTGATCCTGAATACGTGATCCGTTATTGCCTCAATATTCCATCCCTAAATCAAGTTTTATTAATTACATTATTTGCAATCATGAGTCTTTTGCTTCCAGCATTTTTAACTGTTCCAATTTCTTTAAGTGTTTTCTTTTTATCCCTGTTTGCAGTCTTTTGTTGATTCAGATTTACTGTTCAGTGTCGGCTGGATTGGCGGCGAAAAGTGGGAGATTTATCGCCGAATGTGGGGAACCTGGTACTTGGTTTTAAAGCAACCCTAGTGATCGTTTGGATTTGACAACACAACGTATTGACGTAATTTTCAATTTTGGCGACTTTTATGAAAAAATCGTGGCTAATATTCCGAATCCGGTACGAATTCTGCGCCAAGGCGATTTTTGCCAAAAAATGGCAGCCCTGCCATTTTTTAAGAGCAAGATAACTAACTGCCTATGGTTGCCATAATTTGGAGCGGTTTGATGTAAACAATTCGTAGCGCAGAATCCGGAATAAAAAAATCGCCATTCGACATCATACAGTAAATCTTAACCCTTTTGTTTCCTTCATCAATTATTGACTGAGCACTCAAAATGTTCTTTAGTAGTCCTTTAAGTTAATCCCAAGTTGTTTTTATTCGTTTTTCCCTAGTCAGAGTTTTGTTGTTGCGTCTCTCTCTGCATTATGGCCAATTAATTTATTACGTTGGTGGATAAATCGGATCAGAAATTCAAGACCGATTGTTATGGAAATGTTCACATGTTTACAACTCCCGCCGGTCCAGTAGAGTTGAGTTGTAGGTTATGCAGCACGTGACGTCACAAGAGATGAAACGCCGCGCCGCCGTTAGAAACATCGTTTTTGTCAGGTCTTTTTCACCTACGATCGCGCCAAAGAATCCGAAATATTAAAAAATGGCAATGAACGGCGCCGTTATTACGAATTCGAAGAAAATATAGATCGAATCAATGTAGAAATATAGGATATATAGGACAATTGTAAAATATAGGACAATATAGGACGTTTTTACCGATTTTTAAAAAAATATAGGATTTATAGGACATATAGGACGTCTGCGACCCCTGTCTACTGCAAAAAAAATATTACTATCACACTATTTAAATTGTAAAAAAAATTAATGTCTCATAACTAGACATTTTTATTGACTTTCTATAAAAATATAATTTATTATGAATGTTTATGAATTTAAATATAACTATCAGCAATTTAAATAATTTTAACAGCATTAGCCTCATAATTAAGTGCTTCCCAAAAGTACAGGTCCGTCACAACTTACATTTATTTTGCAATTCTCAAACGCAAAAGCAATTTTTGCTTGCCCGATAGCCCCATCAAAGAAAAAAATTACGAAAACTGATTGGTGCATTTTGATTGGTTTAACAACGTGCATTATGAAAATTCGTGAAAAACCCATTCACCAGTAGCACATATATACAGGTCCAGTGCATATTTCTCTCGCAAATCCGTAGGTGGTCAACACCGATTTGGTTTATTTTGTAATTCCTATAATGCCAAGAGGCTTAAAATTGACGGATTGGGAGAAAGGAATAATTGAGGCGCATAATCACTCAGGCAAAGGTGTAGAGATATTGCAAATGCGATTGGAAGATCTCATAAAGTTGTTGGAAATTTCTTGCGTAAAAAATCTGAGTATGGCAAGAAAAAACGTTCTGGACGTTATTCACTACTTTCCGAGAGAGACAAACTAATAATTTTGAAAAAAGCTTCTAATTCGATGGTCTCAGCACGTGAAATATGAGTGCAACCTTAATGTTTCTTCTGAGACTGTTAAGACGTGTTATAAAAACTTGTCCACGCATAGTTAGCGCAAAATTGAAGAAGGCATCTCATCTGACCAGTAAACACAAGGTTAAAAGGCTACAATTTGCCCGAAAAAACATGGACAGAGATAGAGGCAAGGTATGATTTCCATTTCTTTTTCTATCCTTCAATAAATATCACCTCTTTATCAAATTTATCCTTATTTTCATTTAAATATATTTAGGTCATCTTCAGTGACGAGAAAATTTTTAAACTGGACGGCCCGTATAGGTTCAATTTCTACTGGCATGACCTCAGAAAGGAGAAGAAATACTTCTCAAAGAGGAATTTTGGAGGAGTTACTGTATGGTCTGGGAAGTCATTATTGCCCGATTAATTGTCTCATTGGATTTCGTGTCATCTAAAAGGCATATCAAATCATGCTTTAAAAAAAATCTTTTGCCATATTTACGTCGATTTCGACGAAATCGTCCTATCTTCCAATAAGATAATGCAGCAGTACATGTCAGTAAAAGCACGAAGCAATGGTTGTCTAGTAACAAAGTGAATGCAATCGATTGGCCAGAATGCTCACCTGACTGCAATCAAATTGAACATGTTTGTGGCCTTCTTGTGCGCAAAAATTTATGCAAATAATAGGATTTACCAATCGATTGCTCAATTAAAGCAAACTATTAAAAGTGTATGGGAGAATTTGGACAAAAATATATTTAAAATCCTCGTCGATAGCATGAAAGACAGAATTTTTGCTGCAATTCGAAAAAATGGTGGCCCCAATTAATTAATAAAACTACGTGGACCTATAATTATGAGGAAGGTGAAGTGATTTTTTTATGCAATTGTAAACAAAATATGTATTTGTATAGGGCATTCTACCTGCATTTCATTTGATTTTGAGTTGTTTTCGTATATAGTTACCTTCAATAATTTCAGGATACGATTTTCTGAAACAGACCTATAGTTTTGTGGAGCACTTTATTTTTATTTACTTTTATTTTGAGAATTCTTATCAATTAGATCTTTTTAAATTCGTAGTCGCAAAGGCAAGAGCTAAAGACATTATTAGGCAAAGGAAAAAAAGATTAAAAGTAGATGGAAAAGTCAGCTAAAGAAATCGCAAAGATTGTGAAAGATTCTTGCGTAGTATTTATAGAGTTTTATCGTCCAAAACTAAATGGAAGTGAAAAAGACATGCTGGAAGAACTCTAAATGGAGAAAATTGCAGCCGGTCGGTTAGGGCCATTGGTCCGGTTAGGGCTATTGGTCTGTAGTTGTTAGGATTTTGTAGGTCTTTCTTTAGGATTCAAGATGGAAACAACATTTTTGGAAATGTTTGTTCATGCCAAATCCTGTTAAGAAAATTGAGAAGAGAGGATAAAGGTGATTTACTGAGAAGATTCAACATGTTCTTACGTATAAATTCACGACCAGCTGATGTTGGATGACATTCAAGTTATACATTTTTTAATTCATTAAGAATACAATTAATATTGTAATCTTCAAAGCATATAAGAGAGTAACTGGAGACTCAATAATGTTATGCCTAACAAATCTTCAACCATTATCAAGATACGATCTCCAAGAGAATTTTTTGCTTTGACCTTTGGCTGTCTTAAAATCTGTGCTGAACAACGAAATATTTTTCCAAGCTTTTATCTGTTATTTTAAATTTAGTTCAACATTCTTCGTTCCACTAAGACTTCAGACAGTTGATGAATTGGGAGCTGCTGTGCTTGCAGCCTTTATAATCGTATTTTGGGTTATATTTACTGTAAAACACAACCAATTGGCTTAACAAACTATAGTCGAACAAGGGCGGAGGGAGGTTCATTTTAAGTTATGCAAATAAAAAAGTTGTCAGTATTGCTACACTGAAATCCCAGAAGAAACGGAGATAAAACTGTATAAGGTCTAAGCAGTGGAAGGTCCGGGTAAGTTGGTGAAAGTTGAAGTATTTCTTCCGTGAGGCTATGGTATGAAACTGCTCAATATGTATTCCACTTGAGTTTGTATTTCTGCTACCATATAATATTGTGTCCATTCGTGTCGCCAAGAATGATAAGTGGAGTTGGAAGCTGGTGAATTAAATCCATTTCAAGTATTTCCTTGTAATGCAATACCTTTTTTATTTTTGTGTATATTGTGGGAGTTAAGGACGTTTCTTGTAGATCGAGACAAACTGGATGGTATCATCAATCAAGGTTTTGATATCACCAATATGGGTTCGACATCTGTGACAATTCCTATAGAAAAGTAACTTGGCGAGTTAGCTGTTCTTTTCCATTTTATACGTTTTCGTAGGTTCTTTTACTGCACTTGAAGGATTTTTCCCTTTTTTAAAAGATCTTCAATAACAGAGGAGCCATCATCAATCAAGTTGATGTTTCAGGAAATTGAAATTTTCAACTTTATTCCGACTTTTTCCTTAATCGATCAACTTTTTTTCAAAGATTCTGCAGATTTTGTTTTTTACTTGCGTATACGACTTCTTGGATGTAACTCTTTGTGAGGCATCACTGGTGTGAAGTTAGTCTAATTGTGCCTGCAACGACGGAGGAAGGAAAAGAAAGCAAGTGAAAAGAAAAGGAGGATAGGTCACTAGGGTACCTCGGGGTTGTGAAACCCGTGTTCACTTAAAGAAAGTAAACCCCTTGAGGTGCCGAGAAAATCGATGTATATATTAAAAATGGCAACAATCTGAAATATCTGGCACAAATTGCCTCAACTTTTGCTGTTTAAAAAAAACAAAACATAGTTAATATAATTATTAATTGTTTATATAAAATGTGAAAGCTGTACACGTCCATAAGAAACAAAATTTTCTTTTTTTTTCCAGTAGAACTTTAAATGCTTTAATACCAATTTTTTTTATGGTTGAATTTAATATGTTGCTTTAAGAGTTGTAATTTTTTTACTGTGTCTACAGTTTTGACTCTTAAAATAATTGTTAAGTAGCTGTTTTAGTCGCCACTGGCAGTCCCTGTAAATGCTCAATTTCAAGAAATTAAGTGGATAAAAACTTAAGAATTGTTTAAAAATCAAATAAAAGATTGAAAACAAATTGTCTTTATATATAAAACTGTACTTAAGTTGCTGATTTACACAATTGTGAAAACTGGACTGAGGGCACTTCATCACCAGAATCACAGCTGACAATTCATCAACAATATCACAATATCAATTGAGTATAATTACATGGACATTTTCTATTATACAAGTCAATTTTTTTTCCTTGCCGACAAGAAAGAAAACCAAGCGTCGCCTTTTTGCATTAGAATAGGAAATTAAACAGCTGACGAGGACTTTTCCCGCATGCTTCGCGGCAGAGTCAACGCAACGCATATCGAACTGAGGTCAATTCATCAGGTCATTGTGCATTTCCCGACTCGGCCCCAGAAACACCTTGCCATTTCCAATGCAACATTTTTCTGATGTCAGCACGGGCGGAACTCTGCGTCAAAATGATCTGTACGCAGATTTCGAAGGATAAGAAAGGAAGGGAGCAATTTCGGGTGACTCCGGACAAACCCCGAGGTGCGATTTGGAATTCGGGGGGATTCGGGGAGCAAGGGATGAGAAGATCTCGAGTGCTTTCATCTATGACATAGGAGTGGTATCCAATTCCAAAATGTCGAGAAAGAAAGCTTCCAAGTTCTTCCCCATCTTGACGCTTGCTTGTTGTATGGCTCTAACTAATTGGCTCATGTGAAGTAAAACTATTTGATGTGTGAATCAATGACTAATTTAAACATTCGATTTTTACAAAATCTATTAACGATATTAGGTAAAATTGGATGCTGGTTTTGCTACTGGTGTTAATTAAGGCTGCTATTTTGGTGTTAATTTTTATTTTCAGATTCCACTGTATCTACGTTTCGGGATGCGAAGTCCCCATTCCTGCCCACTAAAACCTCCAAGACAGCGGTTCCAACACATGGGCCGCAAATAGCCGTGGACGCTGGTCTAGAATTAACAGCAAATTAAACACAATTAAGTTCCTTTATTTTTTTTATTGTTTAATCTTTCTTGTACAGTATGTTTTAATACTGAAGCACGCACATACACGCGCATATTCTATAAGCTATTATGCCTCAAAGTCTTTTTACAAAATAGGTGGTCCGCACAACTACAAAAGTTAAGTCATCAAAGACAAAGTCTACTCAAGGAACAATCGTGATGACCTTTATTCCTCAATAACCGCTGCTATTGCTACTGTGACCACGGAAAGGTTGCATGGCTGAAAGTGGACAACCACTTAAATTTCCTCAGGGTTACTAAGGGAGATCACATTGAAGTGCACTGATTTTTTTTTCCTAAAAACTTTGGGAGTTCTGGTACCTAATTTTATATTTTTCTTATTCTTTTTAACTCTCCTATCCAAATTAGGGACATTAGCTTCGAACACCCAGTAGTAATAAGAGATGTTGCTGCTCACAGATATTGTGCTCCAAGTGTCCAAAAACTTAATATTAGCGAGGTTTCCAAGGGTAAAGAAAATAAGGACGGTAGAAACGGCGGATATTATTCTGCACTACCATTTTTGTGTTAACTTGAAGGAATATTTCTTTGGTATATGAATGAATACATATTGTTCGAGTGGAAAGGATTTGTTACGACTCATTTGAGGGTAAAATATTCACTGCAATATTAAAATATATAAAAAAATAATAATAATAATAAAAAAAAAACTTTAAATATCCCAAACTCAATTTGTGTCCAAATCAATTGTATTAGACATGTACAGCAGCTCCACTGCATTTGACAAGATTATGTTAATTTGAGATTTTGTATCAAACTTGATAATAACAGTACAATGTCAATAACAGCGAGAATTTTCTCTTCTGTAACATAATAATAGATATGAATGAGTTTTGGGGATTGACAGGTTGGTTGTGTGGGTTTTAGTGGCACAAGAGCCTATATTTGGCTAAGCTGCATCATGGGGATTGACAAGAATAAAATAGTTGGCAAGAGTCTACTCTACTCTACTCTACTCCTCCTACTGCAGTTATATACACTTGAAACAGCTTAACGTAGGTAGAGTAAGTCTTCTTTTAAATATATCTATCCATGTAAACAGGACTTTGAACTGTTTTTATTTTATCCTTTCTGTGAGCCAAGTAGCTAGAGCCAGACAATCTGAACAGATACCTTTCGATTTTGCTGGGTTTCATTCTTCCGGCTGAACACAAATAGTACACAACTTTGCTTTAGCTTTACCCTAATATTTACAGAAATAAATAATTCCCTCATCAGGGTGGCCAGAAAATTCAGAAAAAAAGTTTCCCGAATGTGCCCCGACAGATTTATAAAAAAAAATTCCCGATTTTGGTGATAATGAAAAGTTTAAATTATTCCGTAGCACTAAACTTCTAACAATTACCTACCACAATTTTCTGGTGGAGGGGAGGGGAACGGCGCGAAAATACGGATGAACAGGGAAACCTAACTACAGAACAAAGAAAATTTCTCCGATTTGTGAAATCTAAAAAAAAAATCCCTTACATTTTCCACAATCAGAAAGCTCCCTGGTATTTCCAGGTTATGAGACCACTCTGCTCGTGCAACCCGCTCTCCCCAAATGATGTTCCCTAACCTAGACGAGCACGCCCCGCTTAAGAGGAACATTAGCACCCGACTATTTACTTAATAGTAACACTGCATCATTCTTACTTGAACATGGACAAATATTATCACATTGGTTATTCGGTAAAAATCTTGCATGTTATGCTAGTTTTCTGCAGAGCAAAAACGCTATCTGAGCCTTTTAACTGAAAACCCGAACAAATTCTGCTACAGAAGATATCAGTGAGATATAATGTAGGACAGCGAATCTACTTTTAGCAGTTACCAAGTATTTTTCACCGAGATCTAGGTTACCACTGTACTGAATTGTATTCCTTATACTGTACTGCATTGTTGTTGCCACTGTACTGCACTGCATTGTTATGTCGTAAGCTAATCATCATAAACCAGTAGCGTGTTATCACAAGCCACAATTTAACTTAAAATAAAATATAACCTTAGCCTCATTTTGACAGTGAAAGCACGCAAGTGTAGAAGAACCTGAATTAATAAAAAAGCATAAGAGTTTCAATAATCGGAATTATGACAGACCATTATGTAGGGGATTTTCTGAAATGGTTAGCAACGAATAGGCTCAGCAACCCGACAAAAAGCAGTCAAAAATTGAAATGACTCTTAGTTTTTAAAAAAATCAAAAAGGACATTATGGAAGTACTTTATAAAAAATATAAAAACATTTTAAAAAAAGAGTTCCCTAGATAGAGTGTAATCAGACTATGTCCTAGATGTTTATTTTGTAAAAAGTCACTGGTCCTACTTTATCTTCTCCATGAGTAACTAAGGCAAGATGGGGAGAGAACCGAAACAAGCAAAATGTTGGGTTTTAATAATATAGGGTTATCTAACTTCTGGAAAAGTAAAATTCAGTTAAGACCAAATCTGAAAATAAGTAAATAATCCTAGTCCTTATTCTTTCACCACTTTCGAAACAGTTTTTTAAAAGTTAGATGTACTTGCTGCAACTAAACAGTATAACATAGTAAGCTCAAAGCAAGTTGAAGGAAACGACTTGTCTATGAACTATTGAGATCGAAATTTAATGTATAAAATTGTTGATCCCATATAGCATGTATAATCATTTCAACTGATTTGTTCAGTACTTTCCATAAATATTCATGGTTAATCAATTAACACTCTGGGATAATTATGCAAGTTTCTCAATTAATTTCTGAATTCAAAGAGAGATTGTGTTAATTTTTCCACCCACAATCACACTTAATTTTTTGTGCTGTAATTAAATAGAAAGTTATCGCTAGAGAATATAGCTGAAAAATTAAAAGTTATTTTTATGGAAAGTAAAATAATTTTTAACTGAAATACTTCAGTTTTGAAAAAGTGGCATACTATACAAACTGCATCTTTCGAAAAAATGACGCGATCCGACAATAGATACAACCTAATGATATTTCATTTATAAGTAAGATATACAGTGACTACAGAAAAATATTTGTGCCCAGGGGATAGTGGTTAGATGAATTGACAGGGGAAAAAATGTAATACATAATTTGATGTCTTCGTATGTTTCAATCAAATAGGCTTCGAGTATTATCAAATGAATCTTGATAATGTCAAGTAAAATTTTGGCAACAAATATGCTTTCGATTTGCAAAGAGAAATATCGGAAGATACATTTTTATAAGCTCCGAAACATTAACAGGTGATGTAGCATGTAGCTGAAGTATTTAAATGAGTGTCCAAACAGATAAATGAACAAAATAGATTGACTCAAGTTAAAACAAGCTCACGTCAACAGGCTAATAACTGTAAATTTTTTAATTTTTTTAGTTGGGAGCAAGACAAATATTTGCCGACCCTAAACAATGCCCATAGTGAAATCCACCCTGAAGCACGGTAGAGAAGGAAATGCGCAAAAAAATTTGCTAATGGATTTAATTCTAACTTTTAATTAAATGTGTGTATGTATATTTATATGAATATATTTTTAAATGTGCAAAAATACATTTTTACTTATTAATAAGGATTTTAAATTACTTTATTAAATTTTGTTCTAATTTTTTATTGCATGTAATACGTCCATTTCAGAATACTTATGCTTTTACTTGAAATTTATAGTGAAAAAAAAAGTGTGCAAACATTTTAACATCCAAGATTTTTAAAAAAGATAAAATGCAGAAAGTGGTATTTTATTATGTGTGCATTTTATATTGTGTATTTTTAGAATTTTATTTGGATATTTAGTATTTTGGGGGTATCGTAGAACGCAATTTTGTCTTTAATAAATTAAATTTTGTGTAGGCTTCGTTGCCAGATGCCTAACTGTATACATCCCCAATTTTGATGTGTTAATATTTACCAACAATATAGTTGAATAAACAAATTATCGATATATATATATTTTTTATATATATATCTGAAGTTGCACTCATACATCATTCAAAAATAAAGATGGTAGCTAAAAGTAAAGATAATACGGTTACTTCACTAAAGTATTTCATGTCTCAACACATTAAAAAAAAAAAAAAAAAACTAATACAAACTCTTGCAAAAAGCAAAATAGATTCCCAGAAATGGCGTTGATATAATTTTAAGCATCAGCACTTGGAAAAAACAGTTTACTAAAGTTAATTGTCACATTAAATATTAGTTACTCAATAAAAAAAAATAAAAAAAAAATCCTAGATACCATGCGAAAAAAAAATTGTAATAATTAAGGGGTAACCAAACGAAACACCTCTCTTCACAAATAAGACAGCCATCTGTGGTTGATGGTTATCTGGGAGAGTTCAGGAAAGTGGTGCTTTAGATTTTAAATCAGTGTATTTAGGCAATTTTTTCAATTACAGGGGGTGCAGTGAGATTTCTATATAAAAAAAAAAAACTTGAATGGGAATTTTAGGGATATTTTTAATTTTAAATTTGATATTAGTTCCCAACACAGCTATATTCTTTCCAAATCTTGTTTCAAATTAATACTTCAAAAGAGAAAAAAAGTGTGTCAACTTTTAAACCAATATTTATGAATTTAAGTACAATTTAAAATAATTTTGTCAATAATGAAAGATAAATAACTTTTTTTTTCTAAAGACTAAATCAATATACCAGAAAAAGCACGGACATAGCGGATTTTGCATCAGCGAAAATGACGACTACAAAGTAAATCTCGCGATAGCATTCACCATACCAACATAATAATCTCAGAAATAGCGGCTATTACATCAGAGTAAACCTCAAAAACAAAGGGGAAAAAACAGAAAATCTTAACCACCTCAGGGAAATTAAAGGGGTTTTGAAGGAAAATCAATTTTTTAGGGGCGTTTCATTTTTAATTTTCTTTTTCAGGAATTACCAAAACAATTATGGAATAATTTTCCACTACCATTTCTTTTACACAATACCACTGCTAATTAAACCAGTATGCTATTATACCAGTTGGATCAACACGGTAAAAGGTTTCGGGTTTTAACGCAATCAGCTCTTCACAGCAGCGGGTTTCTCTCATTGCCATATTATGTCTATATTGCATTTGCATCAGCCACCAGATTTCTTTAAATTGTTCTCCTAAAATTCGTTTAAAAATATTTAAGTCCAGTGGCGGGGGTTCGCAGTCTCACATTCAACAAATACTCTACATTATATTAACTATTTTTTTCTACAACTTGAAATCAATTATTACTTTAAAAAAACTTTTCGTAGTGTAATTTTTTTATTTTTTTTACTTTCATACATCAAATAAAATTGGTAAAAAAATTAAATATTAATTTGTGTATTCTAAAAAATTGTCTTCAAATGCGGCTGGATTGAGGGAGTTGCACCTTTTCCATTTTCTTTTCAGTTTGCATAATTTTACTGTCCAAATTGTTCTATTTCATCATTTGCAATTTTCTTTTTCACATTTGTTTAAGTTCAGCTGCAGCCACTGTTTCGGAAAAGTATCCAAGGAAAGTTTTTAAAAAATGCAAAAAATTTAAATTTTTAAAGAATTTTGCATACAATAGCAGTTAAAATTATAATTTTAAACAAGGATATACAGTAAAATTGGACATTTGGGGACAATTTCTTGCCCCCAAAATTAAATAAAAACTCTAATAATTCTGCACCGACTCGAACCAAACTGTTCCGTTTGAATTCTGTTTTAAATTCTTTGTTAGCTGTTGAAAAACATGAACTTAAAAGGAACTTTTTCGAATAAGACACTACCGTAATTGTCCATTACTGAAAATAAAAAAAATAAAAATATGGAAATCCGCCGAAATACTTAAAACTTCCACTTATGATCGAAAGTTTGGGGAAGTCTGAACGTACGCAGGTTCCGTGGTAGTCAGACTTGCAAGTAAACTCAATAAAATAGTAATGTAGATCTAAGGAATGATCGAAATTTCAGCCAAATAAGAACTGAAATCTGTGTTTCAGTAGAACTGTGCCATGTCTGACAGGTGCAATCGTTGAAATAGTGTCAGAGACTATTATATCATAACACCCTGCGAAAATGATAACACAATAACGCAATTCACAGCGATAGTGCCCGCCATTATCACGAAAATAACGGCCATTTTATCGCCGTAGCGCTCAGAAAAATGACCATCGCATACAAACGTAAATAATACCGATAAAGGCTAATAACATTAGAGGAAAATGAGGGGGGAAAGGTAATCATTCCAATCAGTGATTTGGGGTGATCCGAACGGATGCAGTTAAGTGATTGTCAGGAAATTTTAATGCGAGAAGTTGAGGTCGGTCTTGTGGTTCGAATTTTTGCCGTTTTTATTTTTTTAACATTTTCTAATTTTTTTTGTAAATAGTTTTTGGTATTTTACTAGCGGTATTAAAATTAGCGAAATAATTACTAGGTCCATAAAAACATAAATTAAAGCTAATTCCGACACTTGGACTGGTCTACAGGCAGGGATGTAGTAGGTGCGGTAAGACGTACCGATACCTTTTTGAGAGCTGAAACGGCGAACTGACACTTTTCGAAACTAATTAATAATAACTCATTAACCCTTATGCATGTATTGTGATAAAAGTTATTGAGAATATAATTAAAAAATTCCAGCAATAGTTTGGGTTATCGCCACGATTGGAAAGCTTGGGTAGCGGCAAACATTTTTTTAGCACTACATCCATGTGTGTGTTACAAAACTGTTTTTGATCTTTTACACTTTTTTATAACTTACAGCAGCGTCATATTCCTTCCTAAGTTCCTAAAGTTCGTTATTGTATTTTTATTATTTACCAATATATTTCAGAGAAAATCTCACCCCCCCCCCCCTTTTTTTCAGTAAGGGGAAGTGGGGGATCCAGTTTGAATTTGAGATGCCTCTTTAGTGTGTTTCATATTGTTAATTAAATTATCTATTGATAACAAAATTATGTTGCCGTTCTCACATCTTTAATTTCAATTTGATACAATTTGTATGAACTGTATTAGAAGAAAAATTATAAGAATCAAAAAAAGATTCATTTTGAAAATAAACTATTGCAAGATGTAATTTATAAAGTAAAAAAAAAAATTAAATTTGCTTTCAAGAATTAATGATCATTTCGTGTGTTACTAACTAAAACCTTAGATTTGTATGTTATGATGATACATGAAATTTAAACTGGAAGTTAATACTATTAATGCACATTTTACAAGTGCTAGTTATAATTCATACAGAATAATTCTTACAACTATTGTTGCGAGTTATCTCAAGGTTGAGATTACAGTGTTGTGTATGAGTGATTGTCAAATTGCAATTAATTATATTACAACAAAAAAAAAGGGACTTAACCTCAAAATGACATCTGTCAAATTCACAAATTATGTAAAATATTGCTCACTCTGTTAACGTAAAACCGAATATATTTTTACCAAACGTCGAAATTCTACAATTTATCTCAATATTTAATTTGGTGAGAAGGTCAGTTTAAAAAAGACACCTTCAAATTTACTTTACTAATCCTTCGCGCTTGAGCGGCGCCTCTCAGGCACCACATGATTGGATGCCGCAACTCGAGAGGACCACTAGGTTTGATGCGGAAATCCGATGCAAAGCCAATGACTGTTTAGTTTCTATGAAGCGGACCGAACCAAAAATGCAACGAAACTTTGAGTTGGTGGTACCTTCGCTCGAAAAAGGCCTTGAGTACAAAGGGTTAAATGTTTCGAATGAATGCGTCCAAATACTGTGGTTGGTTGGTTAAGTGGTTTTTTATAGCACAAGAGCCAATGTTGGCTATGCTGCGCCACCAAATACTGTGGAAAATTACTCTGGTTGGAACTATCGCATCACGGCATTTCTATTTATTAAATTTATGAATTGCGTTTTCTAACAGCAGAGATTTTTTTAAGTAGGAGTTTCGTTACAAAATAAGGGTATCTTGTTATAAGAAAAATTAAGAGAGAAAAAAGAAAACATTGATTCAGAATGAATAATTTTTATCTTTAGAAGTATTTATACTACATACAGGGTTTCTGCCAATCTTAAATGTCCCAAATCCCCGACTTTTCATGACTTTCCATGACTGAAGCAAATGATTTTCCATGACTCAAGAAATCGCATAAAAAACATAGAATCCGACTCATGAATTTTATTATTTTACTAACGCAATATTAAATAATCAGCTAATAATCAAGTATAGTATAATAATCAAGTAAGTTTTCTTACTTATGGATGCCTAAAGATTTGTCGCACACCTGTAATCAGAGCTATTAAAGGTAAATAAAACCGAAAAAAATCTGATAGAATCAATTTGAAATATTAAGAAATTCAGGCTTCTAATATATTCTGTTAACAGAAAACACAAGGCAAGAAAAAAAATATTCATGTTTGTAAAGGATGCAGTTAGATTGAAGTTGAAGAATTTCTTTTTAACAATAAAGATGCGAGCTGCCGCGCTGCTAAGTTATAGAATAACTAAAAATCTAACAGAAATAATAAGTAAATAATTAGGGTTCTCATACACTCTGTTGACAAAAAACGAAAGACAAATTAAAAAATAATCATGCTAGTAAAGGATTCAGTCAGATTGAAGTTATACGAACGGCAAGCGTAAGCGACTGTCGGCAGAACAATGGAGCGGCACCGTTTGCGTTAAGGTGTGCATTGATTACAACGGAAGAATGGGTCCGGCCGGCAATGATGAACATGAGCGTCTGGGCCGCTTCATCTTACCGCTACACCCAGACATTAATTTTCGTTCACCGTCCATTACAAGATCTCCGTGGCTTTGATTTCCGAAGTTCAATATATTCCATGTTTATGGAATGACAAATATAATGATTTTAAAAATATTGTTTTGATTTTACATTAATTCAAAAATGTTTTATTTGACGTATAATCACTTAAAATGAAGCTGTACAAATTCAATTGTACGCAATTCCCTTATTTTTACAGAATAGTGAAATTCCCTGTTCTGTCGCCACCCTAGATATCTACAAGAGATTTTCCCAATAAAATCAGAGGAATAGGTACTCACCTTATAATTAGTAACGAAGATACGTCGAAACCAGAAGAAAAAGCGAAAAATAATTTTTCATTCTTTAATATTTCAGGTGTTAAAGCTAATCAATCTTTAATAATAAGTAAATATTTGAAGAAGGAATAAGTCAATTTAAGTAAATTAAATTATATATTTAAATGTTTTGGTATTCACAATGTAAACCAGCAGCATACGGAGTTAAAAAAAAATTTAAACCAGTAGCATACGGAGTCAAATCAAAAGTAAAGATTATCAAATTAATTTATTTCAGTTCTTACATTATGAATTTTTTTTCACCGAGACCTACTTGTGTGGATGTCATAAGTTTGGAGTTCGGAAATTCTTTTCATTGGCCGGAGTTTTTAACTGTAACCGTTGTTTCTATCAATAAAGTAAATAAAAACGCAGATGAATCTATGATCGTCAAAGTAACAACGAATCGCGATCATGGCGTTTATGACGTCATAGACACGTGATTTTACTTAAGATTTTTCGGAATCCATGCAATTCACTGTTTTTCCATGACTTATAGACTTTTTTTGCTCAAAATCCATGACTTTCCATGACAAAATTTACCCAATGTCGAAATTCATGACTTTCCATGATTTTCCCTGACTTTCCATATGCGCGGAAACCCTGTACATAGAAGCTCAAAATTTAATTGAACATTAAAAATTCGTTTTTCGAACGATTGAAAAGAAAATTGGGGGGGGGGGGGGGCTTTAATTGCTTAGAAATTTTTTTTTAAAAAAAAAGACGAAGTCGAATAAATTACAACAAATTCTGAGACTAAGATTAAACAACCTACAAATGTTTCACTAGAATGCTGGCTTAATACGAATTGTCCATACATCTTCAACAACACTATACCCTTAAAAATACAAAATCGTGTCACTTTTTTTTTAATTTAACAGCTTACATATTATATATTTTTCATTTAAAGCATTTAATTAAAAAGCTTACTTAATATACATTTTTCATTTAAAGCAATGTCAAATTTGATTATTAGACAATTTCTTCACATTTAATCCACTATTTCATAAAAATCATGGAAAATATCTGTATAAAGAAAAGTTATAAAAATTAAAGGAAGTTATTTCGCAAATAAACAGTGTTCAAATAAATATCACTCAGTTCCTCAGCTATGTGTTCAGCTGATAAAGATTAGAAATAAAGACTGAACTATCAGCTTGATTACTACATTTAAAATACCTTAAGTTGATCTCAACATTACACATACTTGTTTGTTTTTTAACTTTGCCTTGATAAAAGAAAAACAACTCAGAATTTTATTAAATTAGTTTGTCCTTAAATTATTTGTTTTCCCCAACTAAACTTATTTTTGCCTCGAATCCCGAACATTCAAATTTGTTTCCCAAATTTAAGTTTTAAATATTTCCTATAAATTTATGAGCTAGACAACTCTTCTATTGCCTTCACCATTACTATCAGAGAAAGCAAACCTTCAAATTTAAACTTCAAACACAAAGTATTTCACACTACAAATAAAGCCACTGGGCGTGTTAAAAAAGCATAAATATAATATTTTTTTTATATTTGCCTCAACTCAATTTTTCAATCGTAGGTAACTAATTGCTGTAATCAGTTGATAAGTGCAAGTTAATAAGGACTGGATGATCAGAATTCGTCAAATGCTATTTATTTAAAAAGGACTGAATACTTTTTTATTGTAACCGAAACTTATATTTTAATTGTAACTAAGTAAACTATAATCATTTAATAAGGACTGGATGATCAGAATTCGACAAATGCAATTAATTTAAAAATGACTCAAAACTATTTTATTGCAACCCCAACTCATTTTTTTAATTGTAGCTAAGTGAATCAGTTGATAAGTTAATAAGGACTGGATGATCAGAATTAAACAAGTTTTCATAGTTTAAAAACGACTAAAAATGGCCTTAACAATGCTGATTTCAAAAATTCAAGGCCCCGTATTTTTTCTCAACACCATAAACACAAAATTAAACATAGTTTAATTGCGGAACAGGACAGCTCAACAAATGGTGAACAACGATGAATGAAGTATCATAGAATAAAAATAAAACAGTAAGAGAACAGAAAAAACTGTTAAAATGTGTTGTAACAAGTGCTATTTATTTAAAAAATGAATTTGAAAATGGCCTTAATTATGCTAGTTTCCAAAATTCAAAGCCCCCTTGTTTTTTCTCAACACCAAAAACACAAAATTAGACAGTTAAAGTGGAGAAAGTTCAACAACTGGTAAACAACGGTCAATGAAATATCATAGGACAGATATAAAACTGTGGAACTTTTAAGATTTATTACCAATTGCATCTATAGAGTAAAGAAAACAATTTTAACCCCCTAACTAATTGTGACGAAGTTGGGAGTTTTTTCCTATAAGGACTTTTCAGACTGCATCAATGATTGAATGTGCAATAACCCCAAATGATGAAGGTCCATAGCACGAACATACACAAAGAATATAAAGTTTTCAACTATTTATCCAATTGATCGGGATGGACGCAGTGATTTTCAAATTAAAACAAAGATTACCATAAAAACAAATCTTTTAATATAAATTCTTTATATGCATTGCCAATGTCTTACATTCATTAACACAACGTTGTTTCTTTTGCAACATATGCTTGGTTTTAATACTTAAAATTAGATGCAAACACACAATATAGGTAAAATATGCAGTAAATTACTTTTTAAATTTTATTTCATTAAAAACGAATGCGAATTTATGCACTCTCATCCAGATATCTTTTATTTATTCCGATTAAAACATTTTTTATTATTTATTAAAAATATTTTGGTAACAGGAAAGAGTTAATTCAATGATCGGTTAAATGCTATTTCAGTGCGATCAGATGACGGCAAGTTGTTCATTAGTATTCCGTAAAAGCGACCTTTTAGTGACAGTCGCAGACTTCGAAATTTGATAAAAATGAATTGTCGTCGAGTCTATCTGCCAAGTTTCAGACCGATTGGGTGACGTCAATGGGGTTAGTTAGGTTGTCGCAGATTTGCCTGCCATCGACAAACATGCACACAAAATCGAAGTTAATGTAAAGGATTTAACCCTTTGTGCTCGAGAGGCGCCTCATGATTGGATGTTGCAACTTAAGAGGACCACTACGTTTGATGCGAAAATTCGATGCAAGACAATGACTGTATTTAGTTTCTTTGTAGCGGATCTGATACCACAAACCGAACAAAAAGTTTCGAGTTGCTGGTGCGCAAAGAATGCCTCGAGGGCAAAGGGTTAAAAATGACTAGAAAGAAGGGCTTCACTTTCAGAGAGAATCAACAACACTACACACCACAACCTCAATTAATGAAATATCATAGGATGAAAATAACTGAAATAAGATGAAATAACTGCTTTGACTTGTTGACATTTGTATGCTAGAGCAATGAACATTTCATTCCTTTTATTTGCAATTTTAATGTGCGATATTAGATTTTTTTTTTTCCCCTTTCAATAATAAAAAAATTATTTGCCATATCATAGAGCATATTTTACATGATTTTTTTATTTTATTTTTTATTAATACTCATTTAAAAAAAATCACATTTCTGGAAATCTGCCTTAATATTAACGTTTTCTAATTAAATAAAAATCTGTTTACTCTTGCCATGCACAATCAAAAAGAAAATTTTATAGAAAAAAAATTAATAAAAGCTTCTAAAAGAAGATTATAGTATTGCATACTTAAGATATTATACATTAGAGCAGCGGTACCCAATCCATGGGCTGCGACCCACTTATGGGTCGCGAGTGTGGTACAGGCCGTGGACCTTGGTCGACAATCTAAGGCAAGATAAATATTATAGGAGATTCAGGGGTAGAGAACAATCGAATCACTCGATGGTTAGCAACAACTGGTAAACTGTTTGGTAACCTTTGAAAACGATCACAGGGGGGGGGAAATGAATATCTTCAATTCAAGCGACAATTGAACTAATCATGTGACCACTCTAAATTCGTTTTTTAAAAACGACGTCATTGGTCCCGTTCTGGATAAATATTCAGTATCTAGCAATTGACAAAATTACACTGATACGCTTTTCGACAACCTATCTATGTGAACAAGCCTTTTCAACTTCACTCTTTTTGAAAAATACAGGAACAAATTGATTGTTGTGAGTGATTTGAGGGTAAAACTATCCAGTTCAGATATTGACTCTCATGAAAGACAAACAATGACAAAAATCCCATTTTAGCTATCTTGTAGTTGTGACAACAAAGGTGAATGCAATGAAATTCCTTTCTTTATAAAGAATATTTCATTATTTTTGTGGAGTATGTTTGTTTTTTTTAACTACTGACACGAACATATTCTATTAGTTAAAAAACCTGAAACCCTTTTCTCTTTTTCTTTTTACAAAATAGGTGGTCCACACAACTTAATAGGTAAGAACCTCTGCATTAGAGAAAATGCTACAAATGCAACAAGTTAACCAACTGGATGGAAGACAAGTTAAAAGGTTGTAAAATATAAAATATGTTGAATGAAATAGAAGTTTGTTTTAAAACTTAGTGACAATCAGTTTTGCTTGCAACTTTGTTTCTCATTACTTAGTGGCATTTTTTGTGACTTTCTTCAAAGCTTATAAAATAAATTAATAAAACCAGTTTTGCTTCTAGTTGAAATTATTGTAGTTAAACGAATGGTCAGCAAAGCGAGCTTCATGGGCTGATTTCAGGTATGCTAAAGTTAGAGATAATATGATAAAATTGAAATAGAAGCCTATAAAATTAATATTAGAAACAGTTGACATTACATTGTTTATTGTGGCTAATAATATCAAAATTCATACAATTTTACAAGTAGCTGAATTTGTAAAGGGGAATATGGTTTCAAAGTTCAAATTAAATAATTCACAGAATTAAAAAAAGAACTCGATCAATGAATAAAGCTTGTAGTACTATCATTACTACAAGCAACATTAGAAATTTACCGCAAATAAAAAAAAAGTTATAAAAACAGTAACTAGAGTAGAGGTGAGGACACTTTTTTTTACAGGATTCATTACAAATGACCGAGAAGAATCTTAATCACAAATCAAGTGTACTATCTATTGCTTTCAGGACTTTTTTTACATAGACTCATTTAGAGATAAACATTAACCTCAAAAGATGGGCAAGTAATTAAAGCATGAAAATAAGATTGCCAAAAGGCTTCGATTTATTGGTGATTGTGCAAAAGAGTAATAAAAAATCCATGCCTCTTTATTTTTAAGGAAAGTATGTTTACTTTTAAAGAAAGCAAGATAACCGTTCAATATGGATTATTCTCAGGGTTGTTTGCAAAAACCTAAGAACTCCCCTTAGCGAGAAGACAATATTTTAATTTTAGTACAGAGGGTTACTGAAAGTCATTTAGGCACTGGTATTATGGAAGATGCATAGCTTTTTCATTCCTGATAAAGAAATAGTAATTCCTATAGCAATAAATTCTTGAGACTTATTATTTACTCTAATGAGGATTACCAATTAGACCTTCAACCACAGGGGTGTATGGGTCAAAATCACTCTGGAAAATACATTCGTAATACTAACTGCTAAGGCTTCATTATTAATACAGTTTATTAACTTAAACAGGCAATTATCATTCAAATATGATACAGTGCAACAATTTTATTTGCTAAGTTAAATTGGGTTTTACAGCGTAATGATCATAAGACAACCAAGCTGTGAAAGTAAACACTATTCATAAATCAAGTTTAAAATTAAGCAAAAATAGCAAAAATGCATGAAGTGAGTAAACCAACAAAAGAAAAAAAGAGGTTTTGAAACGTTAAAAAAAACTTTACATGATAATGATGCTAAACTACGATAAATGGCAAGATAAGTTATGTAATAAATAACTTGTCAGATGTACACAACAATACAGAGGTGAAAACAGTCCAAATATTAAAAAAAAGGAGGATATATACACAGCGTAGACTACAAAAGTAGCCAAATATATATATATTTGTGCACTAATGTGTTTACAGTGGTGCAGCTAATTCCAATGGAGATTTAGGCAAGTTTAGTCTGATAAAGCCTTATAAAGTCCAGTAAAAATAATAAAATTACAGATAAAGCAGATCTCAGAAAAAAGCACTAATCCGTGTAAACGCGGAGGATTTTCACCCGACAATATTAAGTTAAATGAAGAGAAGAAGTGAAGTCCAAAGTAACTAAGACAGACAGTAAGTACAATACTCAACGATCAAGTGTCCATTTATTTTTTTAAATTTTGGGGGCCATTTCTATGATGGAAATATCACATAATGTGACGCGCCATCATATAAATTTGATAAAGTAACAAGGCATGTACTTGTAGAAACTTTTAACACAATAGTCAAGAACTACATCAACCCATTAAAATAATTGGAGATGGTTTTAATTACACATGACACAAATGCCGTCATAAAATAGATCTCGAGAAAGCCCTGGACAAAATTAGAAACAGTTCACCCATGAAGTAGTTATTGCAACAAGAAATAACATGTTTAACAGAAGTAACACAAAAAGTGGTTTAAAAAAAAAAAAATAATACTGAAGGTAGGAAAGTTGTTCAAACAATTAGATATAGTTTCTTTCTATCCTTTGTATAAACAATAATCGTAATTTTGATATTAATAATCAAATGGACATTAAGAGAAAAATTGAGCATTATCAATTATTTGATTAAAAAATTTTAAGAATATTCGCAAAATCATTTTAAGTAAATAAAATCAGTTATTCAAGTATAATATTGAATTCATTTGCATCTATCTCAATAAAAACTTGCAATTGAAGGAAAAAGTTTGCCAAAATAAAATAGAATAACAACCACCAATCAGAATGAAGACGTAAAAAATTTCTGCTCGCGTTTATTCTACATTCCATCCTCAACAATTTCTTAATATCTTGTTCTTTCAAATAGCATTCTCATTTAACCAAAATCCATCGAATAACTTTTTTTAAATAAAAACTTGATTGCATCAATCATTTTAGTTGAGAAAAGTTGCTCATTTAAATTTAAATCAGAGTGATAAGCATACAAAAAAAATCTTTTTTTTTTATTTTACAAATCCCGAAACAAATCTTTGATTTGACACTAATTCACTCAAATTACTTAAAGATTATAATTTCGGGTGGGAAAAAAAGGAAAAAAAAACCTTCCAGGTTAAAAATGTATTACTTAAAAAGAATGAGTATGTAAAAAAAAAATGAGGGCACACCGGTTGTTTCAAAATGTGAGGAATACTTTCAGTCCCTGTTTTAGTCAATATTTAATGAATAGCTATAAAAATCCAATTTTTCGCAAATCTCGAATAACCGAAATGATACGTGCAAAGGAAACATGTGTCAAAATAAAAACTATTTACAAAAGAGAATGGATTACACACACAAGCAACAAACAAAAATTAAAGGGTCTACACATATATACCATTTATGATCAAAGTATCCTGTTCATTTCACAATAGTTTTCAGGGATTGATTGGTTGAAGTTTAACGGTGCAAGGACAACATGTAGACTACACAGCGCCAACCAATGGTTGGTGTTAAAATGACGTTGTCTGGCAATATTAAAAGACAGGTAGTGGTTTTTTTTGGAAACCTTTTAAATAAACTTACATTTGACATGGGACAGTAAATGGACCCTATTTTATCCCATGCTAACAGAGAAAAATGTGACTAGCATGAGATTTTAAAAGAGGTGTCCCAAAACTTTATTCTTGAGATTAGATAACATTGTAAACTGTTCAAAATAAAGAAATAAATCATACTGATAGGGCAAATTTGATAGTTAAGTTTTGTTGGTACTCAAGTTAAGGAAAATATGAGCAATTTACAGTACAACATGTATGACGAGATGTAACGACTGCAAAATTTACCTTAAAGATACCATAAGGCCAATGTTGTCCTAAGTAATGCTAATACCATTAAGAACACCATTTTCCCTTTCATGAGAATATACCCTGTTTTTAAGGTGATTGAAAACTAATCAAAAGATGAAGCGCAATTTAGGGACAAAACACGTATTAAGAAATAAAAAAAATTCAAAAACAGAATTTTTAAAAAGGGAACAGTTCTTTGCTAATATGGATGAAACCGATTTGTGGGGGTTTCTTGAAGCAGAATTTACGAATTGGAGAAGTTTGCAACAATTGTCTTAGGAAGAACATTCCTATGTAATAATTATGAGAGCCAAGAAAAGATTTCTTGTGTATCCTTCTGGTTAACAAAGAACAAGTTAAGGATATTAGGAAAAAAAAAATACAAAAACAGAATTTTTAAAAGAGGGAACAGTTATTAACGAATTTGGATGAAAGAAATTTTTTTGGGGGAGGAGGGTTCCTTGGAGCAAAATTTATGAATCTACAATCATCTTAGGAAGAACGTTCCTATGTAATAAATATGCGATCCATGAAAAGATTTCTCGTGTCAATCCTTCTGGTAAAAAAATACAAAAACAGAATTTTAAAAAAGGGAATAGTTCTTAGCCAATTTGGATAAAATTGATTTTTTTGGGGCTCCTTGGAGTAGAATTTACAAATAGAAGCAGTTTGCAACAATCATATTAGGAAGAACATATGCAAAGAATGTGCGATCCATGAAAAGATTTATTGTGTCTATCCTTCTGGTTAACGGAGAACATGCCGATGAACTTTAACATGTTCTCTCTTCCTATTTATCGAGCAATGCCTTCAGCAGAAACTTTGAAAGCAGTGGGTTATTGACAAAAAACATAATTGCGATGGATGCATTTTTAAAAATATTGCAGTTGAAATATACCTTTCCTTATGAAATTGAAGTTATCAAAATTGAAGTGTTTACCATTTGAGTAATATCATTACTAAAAGATACTAAAATAAAATATTATTCATTTTTACTTTTAACTTTTACTATGGTTTGTATTTCCAAGATGTTACTCTAATAAAGTTATCTTTTCTCGCCAACTCTGTCGCAGATTTCAAGTTTATGCGACACTGAAAATTCCTTTCGTATGCTAAGAAACACTAAGGATGTAACTTTGTTGAAAGTGTGTAAAAAGCTTTTAAATCATTCAATTGTTCTACAACGATACCTTAATGGGGGGGGGGGGGGGAGAAACGAATGCTCTAATGGAATAGCTTCTTCCTAAAAGATATTTGATTGTTTGTAATTTTATTTTACAATTCAACTCGAAAAAAAATCCCCTTCCGTGTTTCGAAAGAAGTCGCCGAGTTCTCTTTCAAGAGGGCTTGTGGAAAAATTCTAAATACTCTGAGTCGACAAAATGCTCAAAATATTGAAGTTCACTAAAAAACTAGCCATTTTTAACAAATGTAAGAAATTGTAAGGGATGTAAAAATAATAAGTATATTTCAAGGTCCTTTTAGAACGTTCAGCACAAGATTATATGGTATCTAAGAATCGTAGTAACCCTTAAACTGATGGAACACAGTGATCACACTTATGTTAAGCACCAATAGAGAAGATTTCAACATTATATACAGCAGCACATAATCAACGTATTTGATATTAGTCTGAGAGGGGAAGGGGCCATACCTAGGCACAATCGCACCTTTATGAATTTTATAGGGCTGCCACCTATTGTTCAGACAACACAACTCTTTAGGAGCTTGATGTGTTTAAAAATGCTTATTTAGTCAATATTTTAAACCACACTGATGCAGCAGTACAAAATTGATAACTAATCGAATAAATCACCACACACACAATTGCACTTTCAAAATCTGAAATTAAGAAGCTTAAAGCGAAATTGTAAATTACTTTTTTTGAAAAACAGATTAAAATAGCCATCTATAATTACCACTATAAAGATGAAAGGGGGTGGGGGGAGGGAAAGCCAGTTATTTGATATGGAGATACTTTTCCAATACAAAACAATTTTTCAACATTGTATAAATAACACTATTTTCCTTGAAAAATTAAATATTTTTATCCTAAAGTTAAAGGTTTAAATAATACTTCCTAAGGGTTCACAAATTAAAAAAAAGTTTTCTAATGCTTTGAATTAATGTTGGTTTGTTTTGAAAACTCAAATAATCATGACCAATAACAGTTGAATGTGTCGAATATGCCTATTTAAAGACCTTGCAAGCATGCATTGGGTAAGTGACAGTTCTATAAGGAAAATCACTTTCGGTCTGTTTATAAAGTAGGTTGGTTGGTTCACTCAGCGACCTATTTTTATGCACAGTAACGGCTAATCAGGCCGGGACCTACAGCTCAAAGTGGATTCCGAACCACAACTAACATCCATGCCTAATCCGGGATTCGAACCCGGCACCTTTGCCATGCGAAGCCAGAGCGCTAACCCCACAGCCATCAGGTGGTCATCTGTTTATTTAGATTTTAGTGATAAATAGCGGCACCTATAGTGACAAATAATGCATAGCCCATCCATGATCTTAAGACTAAAAAGAGTAGTCTAAAAATATTAAATTTAAAAAATGATCAGAGTGCTACAAAAAGCATAATTTTTCGACCTATCATTTAAAAAGGGAAGTTTTTATCTTTTAAAATTGCGTTATTTTGCTCTTCCATTATTCAACGTTCATACACCTTTTGAAAAGTAGTACATAAGTAGTAATGACGAACAACCTTAAACAACTTGAAAATACAATTTAATTTCTAACAAGTGGGGCTACCTTTTTCTATGTCTAATGGGTCATCCAAACATTAAGAAACAAAAATCGCAATTGGAATTTGTTATTTTTGGGCCCCAAGATGAAAACTAAAGGACTTTAATGGCCCTTTTCTATAAGACTTGCCAAAAATTAGTATGACTTTTAAGGACCGGGCGAACCCTGTTATTGTTACGATAATTCCTCCTGCTCAAGCCTTTTATTTAATACCAATCCACATTAAAAATAAATTTTGGTGACTGGAAAATAACCAGAGAAAAATGTGAACGATCACTATGTGTATTTGACATTTTCCGCCAGAATGGGGATTCCTTCTTTATGATTATTAAGAAGTTCTAGAGGTTAAATTTTCATTTACTGTAAAACAACCACAAAAGCACAAGATGTGTGAAAAGTCAAACACGACAAAAGCAGAACAAACGTGAGGCAAATATGGACTGCAGAAACGTTTTAAATCGCTAATTATTCCTGCCGTAAACTAGAGTAGTGTTTGTTCTCAATTCGATAACAAATATATATCACTGGACAATAAGCCAAAGTGATAATATAGTGAACGCTCTAAATATAAACTTTTGAACTTGGTCAAAATAACGTTCTTTTACAAGTTATAGTTTGACTCGTTATAGTTTGACTCAGGCTGGATAGCGGAGAGGTCAACCGATTTTGACCAGTTGCTAAGAGTAGAAAAAAGTAGGAATCGTCTTATCATGAGCAAATAGAACGACAAAGATATAACAATAATATATTGAACGTCTTAATGTATAGCTTCTTATTGGATGTAAACTCACTTATGCAGCTTGCTTGGATGTAATATAAATGTTGAAAATAATTCTTTGAATGCAAGTTTAAAAAAATATTTTAAAATGGGTGTGATTAGCAAAATAAGAATTATTAAAAAAAATCATAAAATCTTGTAGGTCAGCATTTGGTAATTTTTTTTTCTGTAAAAAGGGGTGGTCAAAAAAAAATAATTCCAAAACGCATATCTGCCAATATACGATATCGTCCTTCATTATTAATTTCGAAGCTCATTTATGCTTTTGTCTGGAGCAAGAGAAATTTCATTTCATTGGACATTTAATGGTTCATTTAAATGGACATTCATTTCGTTGACGCTGCTCGGCACTCTCCAATTTAAATGATTGGCAACCCTATATATCATTCCAGAAATGTACTTTGTTTCAATCACAAGCAGTCATGGATGGCTCTCTTTTTCGATTTTACCGCTTCAGATAGCCTGAATTCAATAGGCAAACTGTTGGCTATTAATAGACCCATTCTTCAATTAAATATTGAATTTGGTGAAATAAACTATCAAAAAAACAACTCTTATACAGTCCATAGTTCTTTCGAACCAGATTCCTCGAACATAATGGAATATAAAAAAACATAAAAATGAACTAAACTGGGTAATCATCAGACAAATCCAGTCTAAAACTCAATCCCCAATGCAAAGCATGCTGCTATTTTTACAGAAGGCCTCTAATCATAAGCGTTTATGCTTTTACATCAGAGACCACTTCTACTTATTGATTAACGCTGCTTTATAAAAATTATTTTAAAAACTGCAAAAAATACTTGAATTTATCATGAGTTCTTAAAAGTTAACTGTTGTGTGTAGTTCAAATATTCTAAATGGCAAATTGTGTATTGAACTTTTAGGATATAAATTTTGCTGTCTAATTTTATCTCTCTTAGGACGTAAAACTTGAAACGGTCATTGTAACTGCAATGGCCACCCTAAGAAGCTGCTAATAAATACTGATACTTAGAATTTTCCATATTTATTCGATTTTGGAAACCATCAAAAGACTAAGGACTGAAGTTTAGGAAACACTTATGCTACTTACACCGATGATCTTTCGAAAAATAAAAATGGCTTTCTAAATTGGGAAATGTACAAGATAAATACACTAAATTAAACCATTAACATTAATAGTTAAGATCTGAATATTATATTTTACGAATTTTTTTCTTAGACCAAAAATAAAAATTGCAGGCTATCTAATCATATACTTTGAATGAAAGGGAAGTGAGTAGGGAAAACTACAACCACACCATCTGTACAATGCAGAACGAAAACTTTTAGAGCTTTTGAAACTTAAGGGGCTTATACACGAGACGAGTAAAAGGGTGAGTAGGACCTTAACAGTAAAATTCACCATGGATTTCTATGGCGAATTTTACTGTCAAGGTCCTACTCACCGTTTTACTCGCATCGTGTAAAAGCCCCTTTAGAGAGATGCGACTCAATTTCATGCCACGTCCATGAATTCATGTTAATTGACAATACCAATGTGGATATACTAGAAAGAATTCCAAGGAAGGGTTCAATCATCTGAACGACAGAAGGAAAAAAAAAATTCCAACTCCAAATACTATTCTTGATTAATATTAGTTCAGTTAAGATTTTTTTTCTCCACAACAATAAGAATATTCTACATCCATCATATTATGGACACCTGAAACAAAGAAATTTAATTCTGCAAATGGGCTTGGAGGATAGGTTTGCCTATCCCGAAACCCAAAGGTATTTTAAGTCCTTTAAAAAAAAATTGCAACTTTGATACAATTTTTCGAAACTTAAGGAGCCTAGTGAAAATGATGTCAAATACAAAACTTTAAAATACATACATAAAGTATTATGCGCTTGGATTTATAAATCTAACTACAATGTCCCAAGAAAAAACAATAATTTTGCAAAAACTTGCACGTTTTAAGTTGTCGCCATTTTTTTTTTTTTTTTTTTTTTTTTTTTTTTTTAACAGAAGTTATTTACTTAGCCCCCCAGAGTGAATTAAATAAAAATATTCAATAACGAAATTATAAATTTTCAAAAAGAAAAATGTAAAATAAAAACATTGTTTTAACTTAAGAGAGCAGCTTATTACTTTTGTGATTTAAACAATAATAAAAATGACTATACATTAAAAAATATTAAAAAAAAAAGATATTGTAAAACAAAGCAATATTAGATGACAAAGAATACAGATAAGTAATACTTTGAGGGCAAAAAGTATACAGTTTTTATGCCCAAAAAGATTCCAATAAATCAAGCAACTACCTAAATAAAAATTATTGCATAACTATTATTGAAACAAATTCTTCTGGCTTCATTCTAAAAAGAATTTAAATACTTTTTTAATTTGCATCCCAGTGGCTAATTTAAAAATATTACAATATTTTCTTAACAGATTTATTCCACAAGATTAAATTAAAATTAAGTTTTTAATTGGAGTTCGATTTTAAAATGTCAAAATCAAGTATTTTATAAAAAAAATTATAATTTCATTAAATATTGTTTAAAAAAAGAACTCAATTAAAATTAATTTCAAGATACTCAAAATGTATCCTTATAATAAAAAAAAGTTAATATGATTTTACTTAGTATTTTTTAACTAGTAATATTTATTTAACACACTTACTATTAACCAATTAAGAACTATTAAGATTTAATATATTTCAATTTGAAATAATTTTTAATCATTTAATATCAAAAAATTATATAAATGTAAAAAAATTAAATGAAAACCAGAGCTTAAATATTAAATTAAAAAGTACAGAATACTAAAGACTTTAAATTTAGACTATTTGTGAATTAGCATTTCAATGTAATATTTAATTGGACAAAAAATACAGAAAAAAAAACTACTTAAACTTCTTAATATTAAATGTTAATATAAAAGAGTAGGTGAAAAATACAAATGCATTTTGAAGATATCTTAATACAACCAACTTAAAATCATAGACTTGACTCATTCTATAATGCAATGTTTAAAGTTTTGAAATAATTCAAGTATAATACAAAAAAACCTTTAACTGTTAAAAATCACTGTAAATTTAGACTTAATGATAAAGCAGGAAGTGACTTTATCCTGTCTATGTTGGTGTGGAGAGATAATGGTCTTTCATAGTTCAAACATGTGATAAGAAAATGCAAAGCTCATGAGCATGTACTGGTTATAGCCATCTGATCATTGCAGTAAGTCATTGCACATTTTATAGTATTGAAATTCATCGTGGATAAAACTTTTTGCGATAAATCAGAAGAATATTTGACCCGTCAATGTTGAAGTGGAGAGATAATGTTTTTTCATAGTTCAAACATGATAATAAGAAAAAGCAATGTTCACAGGCATTTACGAGTTAAGAATGACGCACACGTTTTTCTCTCTCTCACTGATTTTTTTCAATGGAGTTATCTTCTCACTCTGACACAAGTAAGATGATTTCCAGAAAACTGTCCAGGCTTTCATTGAGACAGTTACCTCGAGTGGGGGCAAAGTTGTTTTCTCTCTGCCTAAGACTGGTTTTTAATGGAGTTCTTGTGTCACTCTGATGCCAAGAAGATGATTTGCAGAACACTGTCCGAGCTTTCTTTGAGATGAGCACCTTGAGTTGTGAAAAGTTGCTTTTTTTTCTTTTTTTTTTCTTCTTTCTGTGTACATTCTCTGCTTAAGACTGGTTTTCAACAGACTTATGGTGTCACTTTGATACCAGAGAGATGATTTCCAGAACACTGTCCAGGCTCCAGCCATTCTTTGAGACAGGTACTTCCAACAGTGCAGTGTTTCTTCTTTTTTTCCCTTCTCTGCACATTTTCTGCCTGACACTGGTTTTCAATGGAGTTTTAAAGTCACTCTGATGCTCAGGGAGATGATTTTTTGAAATCTGTCCAGGCTCCAGGCATTCTTTGAGACAGGTACCTTCAATGGTGCAGTGTTGTTTTTTTTTCTTCTCTGTACATTTTTTACCTGACACTGGTTTTCAATGTAGTTTTAAAGTCACTCTGATGTTCAGGCAGATGATTTTTTGAAATCTGTCCAGGCTCCAGGCATTCTTCGAGACAGGTACCTTCAACAGTGCAGTGTTTCTTCTTTTTTTTCTTCTCTGCACATTTTCTGCCTGACACTGGTTTTCAATGGAGTTCTATTGTTTTTCTGATGCCCAGGGAGGTGAATTTCAGAAAACTGTTCAGGCTCCAAGCATTCTTCGAGACAGGTACCTTCAACAGTGCAATGTTTCTTTTTTTTTTCTTCTCTGCACATTTTCTGCCTGACACTGGTTTTCAATGGAGTTTTAAAGTCACTCTGATGCTCAGGGAGATGATTTTTTGAAATCTGTCCAGGCTCCAGGCATTCCTTGAGACAGGTACCTTCAATGGTGCAGTGTTGTTGTTTTTTTTCTTCTCTGCACATTTTCTGCCTGACACTGGTTTTCAATGGAGTTCTATTGTTTTTCTGATGCCCAGGGAGGTGAATTTCAGAAAACTGTTCAGACTCCAGGCATTCTTCGAGACTGACCTTCAACGGTGCAATGTTTCTTCTTTTTTTTTTTTTCCTTCTCTGCACATTTTCTGCCTGACACTGGTTTTCAATGGAGTTTTAAAGTCACTCTGATGCTCAGGCAGATGATTTCTAGAAAACTGCCCAGGCTGCAGGCATTCTTTGAGACAGGTACCTTCAATGGTGCAGTGTTGTTTTTTTTTTTTTTTTTTTTTTTTTCTTTTCTGCACATTTTCTGCCTGACACTGGTTTTCAATGGAGTTCTATTGTTACTCTGATACCCAGGGAGATGAATTTCAGAAAACTGTTCAGGCTCCAGGCATTCTTCGAGACTGACCTTCAACGGTGCAGTGTTTTTTTTTGTTTTTTTTTCTTCTCTGCACATTTTCTGCCTGACACTGATTTTCAATGGAGTTTTAAAGTCACTCTGATGCTCAGGGAGATGATTTTTTGAAATCTGTCAAGGCTCCAGGCATTCTTTGAGACAGGTATCTTTAATGGTGCAGTGTTGTTGTTTTTTTCTTCTCTGCACATTTTCTGCCTGACACTGGTTTTCAATGGAGTTCTATTGTTTTTCTGATGCCCAGGGAGGTGAATTTCAGAAAACTGTTCAGACTCCAGGCATTCTTCGAGACTGACCTTCAACGGTGCAATGTTTCTTCTTTTTTTTTTCCTTTTCTGCACATTTTCTGCCTGACACTGGTTTTCAATGGAGTTTTAAAGTCACTCTGATGCTCAGGGAGATGATTTCCAGAAAACTGCCCAGGCTGCAGGCATTCTTTGAGACAGGTACCTTCAATGGTGCAGTGTTGTTTTTTTGTTGTTTTTTTTTCTTCTCTGCACATTTTCTGCCTGACACTGGTTTTCAATGGAGTTCTATTGTTACTCTGATACCCAGGGAGGTGAATTTCAGAAAACTGTTCAGGCTCCAGGCATTCTTCGAGACTGACCTTCAACGGTGCAATGTTTCTTCTTTTTTTTTCTTCTCTGCACATTTTCTGCCTGACACTGATTTTCAATGGAGTTTTAAAGTCACTCTGATGCTCAGGGAGATGATTTTTTGAAATCTGTCAAGGCTCCAGGCATTCTTTGAGACAGGTATCTTTAATGGTGCAGTGTTGTTGTTGTTTTTTTCTTCTCTGCACATTTTCTGCCTGACACTGGTTTTCAATGGAGTTCTATTGTTTTTCTGATGCCCAGGGAGGTGAATTTCAGAAAACTGTTCAGGCTCCAAGCATTCTTCGAGACAGGTACCTTCAACAGTGCAGTGTTTCTTTTTTTTTTCTTCTCTGCACATTTTCTGCCTGACACTGGTTTTCAATGGAGTTCTATTGTTTTTCTGATGCCCAGGGAGGTGAATTTCAGAAAACTGTTCAGACTCCAGGCATTCTTCGAGACTGACCTTCAACGGTGCAATGTTTCTTCTTTTTTTTTTCCTTCTCTGCACATTTTCTGCCTGACACTGGTTTTCAATGGAGTTTTAAAGTCACTCTGATGCTCAGGGAGATGATTTTTTGAAATCTGTCCAGGCTCCAGGCATTCTTTGAGACAGGTACCTTCAATGGTGCAGTGTTTGTTTTTTTTTCTTCTCTGTACATTTTCTGCCTGACACTGGTTTTCAATGGAGTTCTATTGTTTTTCTGATGCCCAGGGAGGTGAATTTCAGAAAACTGTTCAGGCTACAGGCATTCTTCGAGACTGACCTTCAACGGTGCAATGTTTCTTCTTTTTTTTTCTTCTCTGCACATTTTCTGCCTGACACTGATTTTCAATGGAGTTCTATTGTTTTTCTGATGCCCAGGGAGGTGAATTTCAGAAAACTGTTCTGGCTCCAAGCATTCTTCGAGACAGGTACCTTCAACAGTGCAGTGTTTCTTTTTTTTTTTTCTTCTCTGCACATTTTCTGCCTGACACTGGTTTTCAATGGAGTTCTATTGTTTTTCTGATGCCCAGGGAGGTGAATTTCAGAAAACTGTTCTGGCTCCAAGCATTCTTCGAGACAGGTACCTTCAACAGTGCAGTGTTTCTTTTTTTTTTCTTCTCTGCACATTTTCTGCCTGACACTGGTTTTCAATGGAGTTCTATTGTTTTTCTGATGCCCAGGGAGGTGAATTTCAGAAAACTGTTCAGACTCCAGGCATTCTTCGAGACTGACCTTCAACGGTGCAATGTTTCTTCTTTTTTTTTCCTTCTCTGCACATTTTCTGCCTGACACTGGTTTTCAATGGAATTTTAAAGTCACTCTGATGCTCAGGGAGATGATTTTTTGAAATCTGTCCAGGCTCCAGGCATTCTTTGAGACAGGTACCTTCAATGGTGCAGTGTTGTTTTTTTGTTTTTTTTTTTCTTCTCTGCACATTTTCTGCCTGACACTGGTTTTCAATGGAGTTCTATTGTTACTCTGATACCCAGGGAGGTGAATATCAGAAAACTGTTCAGGCTCCAAGCATTCTTCGAGACAGGTACCTTCAACAGTGCAGTGTTTCTTCTTTTTTTTTCTTCTCTGCACATTTTCTGCCTGACACTGGTTTTCAATGGAGTTCTATTGTTTTTCTGATGCCCAGGGAGGTGAATTTCAGAAAACTGTTCAGGCTCCAAGCATTCTTCGTGACAGGTACCTTCAACAGTGCAATGTTTCTTTTTTTTTTCTTCTCTGCATATTTTCTGCCTGACACTGGATTTCAATGGAGATTTAAATTAAGTACCTCCAACGGTGCAGTGTCTTGTCTTTTTTTTTCTTCTTCTCTGCACATTATCTACCTGACACTGTTTTTCAATGGAGTTTTTAAGTCATTCTGATGCTCAGGGAGATGATTTTTTTGGAAAACTGTCCAGGCTCCAGGCATTCATTGAGACAGGTACCTTCAATGGTGCAGTGTTGTTTTTTTGTTTGTTTTTTTTCTTCTCTGCACATTTTCTGCCTGACACTGGTTTTCAATGGAGTTCTATTGTTACTCTGATACCCAGGGAGGTGAATTTCAGAAAACTGTTCAGGCTCCAGGCATTCTTCGAGACTGACCTTCAACGGTGCAGTGTTACTTTTTTTTCTTTCTTCTCTGCACATTTTCTGCCTGACACTGATTTTCAATGGAGTTTTAAAGTCACTCTGATGCTCAGGGAGATGATTTTTTGAAATCTGTCCAGGCTCCAGGCATTCTTTGAGACAGGTATCTTTAATGGTGCAGTGTTGTTGTTGTTTTTTTTTTGTTTTTTTTCTTCTCTGCACATTTTCTGCCTGACACTGGTTTTCAATGGAGTTCTATTGTTACTCTGATACCCAGGGAGGTGAATATCAGAAAACAGTTCAGGCTCCAAGCATTCTTCGAGACAGGTACCTTCAACAGTGCAGTGTTTCTTCTTTTTTTTTTTCTTCTCTGCACATTTTCTGCCTGACACTGGTTTTCAATGGAGTTCTATTGTTTTTCTGATGCCCAGGGAGGTGAATTTCAGAAAACTGTTCAGGCTCCAAGCATTCTTCGAGACAGGTACCTTCAACGGTGCAATGTTTCTTTTTTTTTTTCTTCTCTGCATATTTTCTGCCTGACACTGGATTTCAATGGAGATTTAAAACAAGTACCTCCAACGGTGCAGTGTCTTGTCTTTTTTTTTTTCTTCTTCTCTGCACATTATCTACCTGACACTGTTTTTCAATGGAGTTTTTAAGTCATTCTGATGCTCAGGGAGATGATTTTTTTGGAAAACTGTCCAGGCTCCAGGCATTCATTGAGACAAGTACCTCCAACGGTGCAGGTTTTTTTTTCCCTTCTCTGCACATTCTCTGCCTATCACTGGTTTTCAATTGAGTTCTTGTGTCACTGATGCCAGGGAGACACTGGTTTTCAATGCATTTCTTATATCACTGATGCCTGGGATATGATTTCCAGAAAACTGCCCAGACAGTCTTCGAGACAGGTAGCTTGAGTGAGTCAAAATGTGACACAAAATGTCATGCACATGGTACACAGTCCTTGCAACAATTAGAACTGTTCAGTTGCAAACGTTCTGCAAAATGGCAATTGATGATAAACTGGGGATTAATGTGGTTAGATTACAAGATTCAGTATCACGTGGAATCTTTCAAAAAAGTTTGTTTTTAACTCGGCAAACAGTTTTACAGCAGTAGGTAGTTATTGAATGTACTAACCTTTTGGAAAGTTCTCTCAATGCATTTTTGTATAATAGAGTTCAATCAGGTCAATAAACAAAGGCCGCTTTTATCTTAACTTTCAGCACCATCAAAGCCAGTGACCATCACTATCCCGGTTCGGCGACACAGAATAAATTGGAGGATGTCAATCTCATAGAATGGTATGCCTCCTTGCGATCAAGCAGACCTAAAAATGACTAAGTGGTCTGTCCTGCTTTTATGAATATCAGTTTTTTTTTTTTTTTTTTTTTTTTTTTTTTTTTAATATCAGTTCTTGGTGTTTCTTTTCAATGCAGACTGTTCCACCAATACATTTTGATTAGCTACTCTACGGAGGAAATGTTTAATGGTTTCCTTAAATATTGACACACAAATTGCAAAATGATGTTTGATATTTTCACACCAATTGCTAAGAGTTATTTCTTGTTACTGTTTTAGTTTTTTGTATTTTGGAGGTTTGAGATGCTTTGCATTTGAGTAGAAGGGGAAATTTTCCACCTTAGTGGAATTTTTTTCGTGACATCTGATATGCGATAGTTGTACCAGTACCAGCCAGAATGGTTCTTGTGGCAAGAACGTCTCTTTGATTTGTGAGCAGATCCCAGGACATTGGAGCGATTCTTTGGCACTTGATATACATGTTTATTCCTAAATGCCCCACATGGACTTCAGGCTTGGTGAAATGATGATTCTGCAGCCTGTTGTCACAGAATCCACCTAGAACTGAAGTTTCATAGTGATGTTGCCAAAAAACAAATAGCAAACTGGAGATACATCTACATATTAAGACTTTGCCATGTGTTGTAGTGGTGGAAGTGTTCGTGTGCATGTGAAATGGCAATCGAAGGGTTCAAAATTTATGTTGAACGTAGTCAGATAAGGTGATTCACTGTAGAGAGAAATCTTCCAAAAAGAGGGTTTGCTTGGAAAACACTTTTACAACAGTAATTCGATCGAAAATGTACTTTTCTTTTGGCAATGGATGCAGTTTTCTCAATACATTTTTATTGGGTTGAATTCAATCAGTTCTACATAAATACCGCCATTTCCATCACTTTTTAACCCAATTACAGCAGGTGACTATCACTGTCGGTGGTAGAATCACTTTGAATATCAGTTCTCTGTGTTTGACTTCACTGCAGCAGACTGTTGCACCAACACTTTTTTTTTAGTTCTTAATCGACGAAGTATTAGAAATGTTTGACAATTTCTTTCAAAATCAAACACACAGAAAGCATAATGATGTTAGGTATTTTCATACAATTTGCCAAGTCCTTCCTTGTTGTTGTTTTAGTTTATCGTAGCATGAAGGTTCAAGATGTTTCATTAAAATGAAGGGGTTTTTTTCGTGACACCTGATGTAGCTGGTGAACTCATCTCTCAGTAGTTATTCAAGCGAATTTGTTCACAATTCCTCACAATTGACATTTGTTCACAAGTTTCAGAATTGAAATGTTCCATTGTGGTACTCGTTACAGAAAAGAACAAGTTCTAAAGCAAAATTAGTCAATATTTATAGTTTGTAGCTAGCTATTCAATCAAGTATTCTCAACAGTATGGTATTTCAAACTGAATATCAAAAGTTGTACGAGTCTCTAATTTATCTCTCCACTTTCCAACATGCTCTTCTACTATTATAGTAAAACAGTAATTTACGAAACAATATTGTAATTATCAGTTAGCACTTGGTTAAATTGAACTAGAAGCACATTAGTTAGCACACAAAAATTAAATAGTCATGTCTCAAATTAAATAAGAATAATAAAAGCCGAAATAAGTATGCAAACTCATAAATAGGCTAGTTTTGAAATAAATTCATAAAATTAACTACGTTTTTATATACAATGGTATAAAAACAATGTAAAAAGAAAGGTAAATAAAATCATTTAAATATAATCGTAATTATATTTAGTGGACAGTGATCTTTATATTAGATTCCACAAATTTATCAGATTAATTTATTAGAATGGTATGTATAAATTAAGGATGAATAAAAATATCACTTTCTTAAAATTTTTAACTTATTATTGCATTAATAAAAATTATCTTTAAATTAATGTTATTACTCTTGAAATTAAAAAATCATATTCTTGTTTAAAAATTTCAACTTGTGGTAAAGAAAAAATAAATAATTTTAAAATTAATAAAAAATTTAAAAATTAAAATGAATAAAAATTAAAAAAATAAAATTAATAAAAATTTAAAAAAATAAAATTAATAAAAATTTAAAAAAATAAAAATTAATAAAAATTTAAAAAAATAAAAATTAATAAAAATTTAAAAAAATAAAAATTAATAAAAAATTTAGAGTTACATTTTAATTATACTTAACAATAAATTGCAGAAAATGCTTTGAATTTTTAATACGAAACTTTATACAATTCCGAGAAAAAAATTTGAGACAAATCAAACAGTATCTACAATAAAAAAGAATACATATTATATACAAAAATAATAAGCTGCCACTCATTATAGGTGGATTGTACCAAGCTAAGAGTTAATGCTGTACTTTGTTTCAGATATCCATACTACAAATGAAGTTTTTTTTTTACTAAGGTTTAATTTGATCATGGAAATACTGATAGGTTAAAAATTTCGTGCTTGACACATAGAAATAAAATAACACCTTTACGAATGAAGAACGGAGTTCTGTGTAGTGAAAATATTGCCTTCCTTTAATATCGAAAAGCTTATTCATGTTTCGTGCTGCATTGTGCAAGGATGAGCCAGTTATCCACATTAAATATGAAATTGTGAAGGATACAAATATAGCATTTATTAGTACCACAATTGACTTTTAAGCGACATAAGGCGCTTGTATCATTGAAGAAAATAATTTGTTTAATTCAAAATCTGAGCGAGTTCGGATACACAAAAAAAAATTTCATTCTAATCCCCTTTTCTTTTTTTTTCGTTCTTTTTTTTTTTGTAGGGGGAGTGGGAGGGGTAACTTTTCAAATAGTTCTATGAAACCTTTTAATTTAGAGAAGAAAAATATATATTACTTTTTACTTCACTTCGTGGCTAGGGATGGGTTGGTTGTTTTCAGATTATCTGGCGCCGTCAGCAACACGAGGGCTATAATGCACCGAAACATTCGTCATTAGACAAGCCAAACATACATTTACAAACACCCATGCCTAACACGGGACTCGAACCAGCAACCTCGTTGTCTAGAAGCTAGCACACTAACCACTATACCATTTGGTCGGCGGCTAGGGATGGGACTAGTGTAAATTACTTATAGAACTAATCAGGATCGATTCGTTGAATGCACTATGAACCACACAAAAGTGCAGTAGATAAGCGGTCTTAAAGCTGGATAAGTGTTTCCCAAACACATTGGGACAACTAGTTTTTGATGGTTCTCAAAATGTGATTTAATGGAATTAAAGAAATTAAATAGTTTACTATCATCAGACCTACAGTCTCGCGTCTGACAGGTATAATGAGAAATTTAAAATTATTTAATCCTTACCATGTATAACCAGTGGAAAAATTGAAGTAAGTGACTATAATAGCAATTGTTTGCATTGGGGAGGAGGAAACGCCAAATCAGTCTTAGTTTGGGTCTGAAGAACACTTATTTTTAACTTAACACAATGTAAATCTCAATGAGAGTTCAGGGTACTTAGATAAAAATCCATTTCAAATTTTTCAAATTTCTTGGTTGGTTGTTTTTAGATTATCTGGCGCCGTCAGCAACACGAGGGCTATAATGCGCCAAAACATTCGTCATTAGACAAGCCAACATACATTTACAAACACCCATGCCTAACACGGGACTCGAACACGCTAACCACTATACCGTTTGGTCGGCCAAAATTTCTTGGTACATTACACGTTTCTAAATAATAAACAGTTTGATATAATATACAATGGGAAACATTCCCAAATACGTGGCTCATTATTAACTTAACACAATATAAATCTCAAATAATGCGAGTTCAAGGGTGCCTGGATAGAAAAATCTGTGTCAAATTTCCAAAATTTCTGGGGACACTAATAATAAACAGTTTGATATCCTATATAGTACTTGCTCCACTAAAAAAGATAACTTAATAAAGTGCTGAGTGGTGGGGTTTTTTTTTGTAAATAAAAAAAAAATTGGGTATCAAAGGGTAACATTCCCAAGTACGATACTGCTACATCTCGCCTAGTATATAAATTTCAGTACTGTCTCAGTCAAGCTGCACTTACATGTACTTAATACACATCCAAACTGCAGCACAAAGACATCCAATAAAAATGCACACAAAATAGAGTATTGCATGAACATTCATTACACCAACAATACCCTTTTCTTGTAAACTAAAATGACTTTTAATAATCAAATATTTCAGAGTAATGGCAATCTTTTCGAAAGACTCCACACAATTTTAAACAAATTATGTTGCGAAAGATTAATTTCAATTTATATATTCATCCAACCGTAGTGTATTTAGTTTACGTTTTATGGAAAAACAGAAGTTAAGCGCACCTGATAATTCTTAATAATTTTAAAATAATAAACACTCCATAGAAATACCGATGACTATAAAGAGGAGATCTATATGTTACATTTTCATATGGGGGTTCTGTGTGGACCATGAATAATCGATACATTCTCACTTTTATACAACATTTAGGTAATTATCCTTAGAAACAATAATTTTCGTTGAATCTAGATTAATAAGTTAAAATCTACAGTCCATGTAAAATGCCTTGTAAGTTAACAAGTATAAAGCTATAAGAGCAAGAGGAATTTTTTACACAATTAACTTTTTCAATAACAATACAAGGGAAAGATCCCATACTATTATTGATTTTAAGGATAGCATTTAAATCTAAAGTTTTTCAAAAGAATTTATAATTATTCATACGACTTAATAAAATTTCTGCCGTTTTTAATCAAAATAATTTCCCCTTAAGTTCAATAAAAAAAAAAAAAATGGAACACTATGCCAAATTTGTCACTTTGTAGTTCAGGAGTGAACATCTGTTGAAAAGAAGGTCACTTAATCAGCTGTTGCATTTTACAACAAATCCGTGTAAAAAAAAATAACACTCAAATACTTTATACATTATCAATGCATGTTTAAGATATTGATTGTGAATGTGCTTAAAATACTTACAGGGAACAATTTGCAAAGATATACTTTTACTGAGGGAATTTAGTTAAAATACTACTTGCTTTCGCAATCAATGCACTGTATAAGAAATATTAATAAAAGGCTTTGAAGTGTCGCAACATACAGTATTGCAAGTTTGATTGTGCATAAACACAATGCAAAAATAAGAATTATAGTGCAAAGAACTTTACTTAGTACCATAATGGTAAAATTTTATTATTGGAAAAGAATCTCTATTCAACGTATGACATTTTAAAATTCATACGATGGCAAGAAACAGAATTCACAATACCGACGTTCGAAATGGTATTTTAAAATATAATTTTATTAATAAAACGCTCGAAAGTTTTTCCTCGTGTGTATAATGTACATAGTGGGAGGTTTTTTCTCGCAGATTTTGTTGATAAATGACAATGTTTTCTGTTACCAATAAAATAAGTATCATCAGAGTGAGTAAAAAAATTTTCAAGATATATATGTAGAAACAATCTCCAGATCCATTTGAAATCTTCTCTTGGAAATTATAAGCATGATCAGCGTGTGCCAATGTGATGAAAAAAATAATTTATTCGCTATCAAGCAGGTTACAAATAAATCTACTGATGAAAGCATCAAATGTTATCAAAGCTAGTATGTGTTGCTTGAAATGAGACACAATAAGAGTCTAACACATCTAAATCCAAGTAACATCAGTTTGCCAAATCCGAAGAGGATACTTTTCTAGAATAATAAGCATACCTCTTGTTGTCTTTACATGAAAACATTTTGCAACATTTGACAATATTTTTTCCTTCCTTTCTAAAATTGTCCCTTTTCCTTACGACTCCTTGGTTTACTTATATCTCCCCGAGCTATCATTACACACTTTGCAATGCCTCAACAAAAATGTGATGTGATGTTTGAAGTTTCGATGCTTTGTGTTCTGAGTATTTGTGAAGTGAAGTTTTAAAAAGCCCAAGTTTGCATACGAAAGGATTTTCTCAGATATGGGAACCCTTATGAGAAAGTGTTGAAACTATATACAATGTGACTGTAAAATATCCAAAGTGAAACTAAATCGATTTTTAGTGAGATTGGATTATTTTGAACTGCCAATTCAAAAAGTTTGCAGTAAATCCTCTGAACATAACAATTCCAACAATAATTTTGCATCAAGTCACTTCAACTGTCGGATATAAAAAAAAAAGTTATCCTGCAGAATGGGGTTTCTTAAAAGTTGTTGTTTTCAGATTATCTGGCACCGTCAGCAACACGAGGGCTGTAATGCGGCGAAACATTCGTCATTAGACAAGCCAGCATACATTTACAAACACCCATGCCTAACACGGGACTCGGAACCCGCAACCTCGTGGTCCAGAAGCTAGCACGTTAACCACTATACCATTTGGTCGGTGTCTCTTAAAAGAATGAGCCTATAATATGCCAAAGTGAATTGATCTAATTCCACTGGAAACTCAAAATTTCAGAAAGAGTGATATATTCTACACATACATTAGTTTTGATATTCAAAAATTCTATTGAACTAGATGAAAATTGTTCAGTAAGAGCTGGAATATCCAATATAAAATATTCAAGAAATCTTGTCAATGGCTCTCATTCAGAAGGTATAACCAATGAATTCTGCTTTTTAAGAGTTCACAAGATCATCCGACTACATAGAGGGGGAGGGTAAGAAAAAAAATTCAAAATTTGATAGAGAAAACTGTGTCAATATCATACAATTAAATGTTTAATTATAATATAACTATAATATAGGGAGATTAAATTTCTTTCTTAGTTCAAAAATTATTAAACAGAAAGTGACTTTGTTTCAAATAAGGCCAATTAAATTAAAGCATAATCAAAATATCTGTATATAAAATGATATATGCAGATAATCTGCAAAACACTATTTCTTTGAAGAGTGTAACAATATTTATTTGGATGAATGGAGCTTATACCCGGATGCGATAATTAGGTGCATCAAAAGGGAATTAATCTAAGCAGTCTACTAGAATGTTCTTTTTAAATGAATAATTTTAGCTGTAGTAAGTTCAAAACTTGAATTATGACTATTAGGTATATAATAGTGTTATTTAGAGATTTCAGTAACCTGCTCGTCAACGTACATTGTGGTCCAGTTCCTGCACAGTACAAAATTGCAGACCAATAACTTTCCCAAGTGTGGAAAATCTACCGAAGTCTGTTTTAAGAAGTGACAGTTGAAAAAAATGTTTTTAAAAATGGATGTTGCCAAAAGTAGGATTAAATAAGTGGCAATTACAAAAGCGTTTTTAAGAACTACCAGGTACCATATCAATATGTACCCAAATTGGGAGAAAAGTTAAAATAATGTATAGGTCAGTTCTAACCTTTCCTACAACTAAGTTAACAATTTTTAACTACCCAATCAATTACAAGCACGCACCATTTAAAACACAAATTGCCTAAACTGTGATGCCAAAACAATGGAGATAATTTTACTCATAGGAGGAATTAATAACTACAAATCTAAATCATCCAATGAAAAGGGAATCAACAAGGTTAGATTTTAATATTTTGAGTTTTGGAGCCTGTGTGTGCCCTTTTTATTTTAATAGATTTAATCTCAATTATGAATTCAATATCAAAAATTAATTGTATTCAATTGCTTATAAGGAAGGTTGCAACAACATTTAGAAAGGAAACTAATACCTAGATTCCTGAATCAACAAGTAAAAAAAAATCCTAATTATAAATACAAGTGATATATTTATAGTTTTTAATCATTTCAAACTGAATTATTAGTCATTCTTTTTTTTTTTTCCTTCGAAATATAAGTTTGGTAAACTCTTGGAAATATTAAAAATCTTGAATAACTTTGTTTTCGTATGTTGTTGGATCCAATAAGAAAAATTAAATTTATACATAAATTTTAAAGATTTAATTTAAAAAAAAAAAAAAAAAAAAAGGTAAGGAAAACTAAAGTAAAAGCAAGGATGAATTTCAGTATGTAAATGAGAATGCAATATCAAAACCTCATGGCTATAAAATAAATTCAGACTCAAAATGTCTAAAATTTCAATAAGTTAGGCATAACAGAAAATTCCTTGATCTTGAGACTGGCTTTGACTGGAGACCTGAATAAATTCAATATTTAAGAGGTAAACTTATTCTAAATTTCTAGTCTAGCAAAACCTTGAATGAGCATAAATTTGCCAAAATCCAGTAATGAATTTTTAACTATCTTTTTCATTTAAAATTGCGCATATTCTTCTACAGTCAACAATAAAAAATTTCAAGGGATCACAATGTCATTATTTTGTTTCCAATATATAATGAATAATTTCATGCAACATAGTAAATAACACATTTAAGGCATACAAATAATTGTTTACCAATTTACCCAATATAGGGAAAAAATAGGTATATAAATGAATGAAAGTAATTTTATTCACAATTTTAATCGTAAGTACTCTTATATTAAAATGAAAGGACCTAATGTTAAAATATAACAATAAAAACAACAGCAAATTTGAGTTATTTCCTAAGTAGCATAACTCTTAAAAATGGCAAAAACCATTCACACTTAACAGCACCTTCACACTAATGAACTCAAGAGTAAAACATATTTAAGTCAGTAGTAGTATTTTGTTATAGTTAATTAGTGACGATTTCATGGATCATGCAACTCTAATGTTAATTAAGGTCAGACAAAAGTGTTACCAAATAATTAAAAAAAATAAAAAATTGGAAGAATATTAAAATAGTGATTATTTGCAATAACATTATGGGTGAACATTTCTCTTTTGTCCAGATATTTCATCCCCCAATATTAGATACTGCGTATTCACAAATTTCTCCTTCAGTAAAATCTACTGATAAAAGTGATTGATTGTAAAGAATTGAATAGGATTACTCAATTGATGAACCGAGCAAATTGAGGTGAAAAAATTAAGACAAATATATTCAAGCAACTGTTCAGAAGAGAGGAAATACAAAATCATGTATTCCACACAATTGCAATTTCAAACAACCAAATGCTCTCAGGCAGAAGAAAGAAAACTAAGAAAATGAAAGCATGACACTTATTATTAAGAGCCTTTACTTAAGGGGAATAAGTTATAAGGGATGTGGTATTTGGAGAAAATGAAAAAGTTTTTCAAGAATACAACCTGAATGCCATTATACAGGGTGGTCACAAAATTCAGGGAAAAAGTTTCCTGATAATTCCCCCGACAGATTTCTAAAATATTCCCTGATTTTAGGGAAACTTTTCTAAATTTCCCCAATTTTCTTTCATCAAAAAGAACATGTATGCTAAAAAGATAATATAAAAAATTTTAAAAAATAGTTTTGCTGGTAATGAAAAGTTTAAATTATTCCGTAACATTAAACTTCTAATGACTTACTACAACAAATCTTCATGTAAAATATGGATGAACGTGCCTTAAACAATACAAAATTTCCCCGATTTTCATGAAATTTTGAAAAGTTTCCTGACATTTCCTTGATTTTTACCAGAATCGGAAAGCTCCCTGACATTTCCCGGATTTCCCAGTTCTGCGGCCACTCTGTTATAACTTCTAATTGATCTAAAATATATCTCTAAATATGTCTAGGAGAAACTTTTAAAGTATGCGTGGATTGATATCGATATTTTCATAAATCATTTCATTAAAAGAAGATCCTAAGTTTTAGAATATTTCAGTTGGCAACTCTATCAGGAATGAAAATCTGCACATGCACAATACTGGTATTAATTTACATAGTTATGCTAAGACATTCAAAGTTCTGTTTGACATCATAATTGTTAATCACAAATTGTCTCTATGATTCTTCAGAATTTAAATAGAAAAATCTCCAATCCCCCCAATGAGGTCGATGTAAATATTCAATGATTTGTTGGTTTAGCCATGGAAACTGTTTAGCAAAATTTCACTTGGAATGAGATTAAGATTCCATACTGAATCAACCATTCTTCACACATTAATAAATCACTATTCTTGAAGAATCTTTTAATAAAAGTTTGCTTTACTACACTTGTGTAATTGAGGACTAGAAATGGAAAACTACTCAAGTACCTAAAAAATTGAAAATAGTTTTTTAACGGAAAAATGTCATTAAAACTAAGCTAAACAAAGTGGAGAACACTCAAAGTGCGAACTCTAGTAGTAATAGTTCAAAAATTTGTCTAAAGATCACGCTGGTTGTATGTGCCAAAAGAAGTGGAGAATGTCCCAAGTGCAATAAAAATAACAATAATCTTAAGAAGGTATTTAAGAACTAAACATAAGGAAGTTAGACTATGAACCGGATGGAGCGAAATAGAGAACGCCCTAAGTAGCAGATGCGAGTCTCGTTCATTTTTCTGCTCTCCTGAAAAATTTTCTTTTTTAGACTTGGGTCTTTTTCTATTTCTAATCCTCAATTGTTGATGTACTTGCATTAGCACAGAATTTTTTTAAAAAATTGGATCTTTTCTATTTTATCTCGTACAATGATGAAAAAATTATTCATTGAAAAACCTATATAAAAACTGGTAATATAATTTTGTTTTACAACTTTTCAAAAAAAATTTAAAGGTCGCAAACAAACAAAAATTTAATGCCACACATTTAAAAAAAGTTCCTGTTACACGACATATATTGTATTTAACAACTTTGTGACAGAAATCTGTTACATAACATAGTTTAAGAACTTTTCAAAATAAAGTTGCATGTAAAATTGAAAGTTTTGAAGTTTCAAACAACTGTTACATTCAATAAACTTCATGGTTTACAACACCTTAACATGTTTTCCATCCAGTTGGATAACAAACTTGCACTCAGTTCTGTGTTAGTCAGTGGCATGCCGACACATTTTTCAAAAGGGAAGCAAAATTATTGATAGCTAAATTTATCTTATACACTGAAGAGCCAAAAAAACTGGTATAGGTGTGCGTATGCAAATAACTAGGATATGCAACTAATAATTTTTACACAATGCGATCGAAAGCACCTATGTTAGACTACAGGTATCTGACAAAGCTGTTAGATTGATTCCTACTGCTACAATAGCAGGTTATCAAGATTTAAGTGACTTTGAACTTGGCGATATAGTCGCCACACGAGAGATGGTACATAGCACCTCCCAGATAGCGAAGAAATTAAGATTTTCGCGCAAGACCATTTCATGAGTGTCAATTATCAGGTAAAGTTTCAAATCTCAGACATCAGTGTAAAAGACCTTGAAAGAACGGGACCATCAATGACTAAGGAGAATGTTGCAAGTCTATCTTGTTTAAGCAACTTCCACAAATTGCAGCAGATTTCAATGCTGGACATCAACTAGTGCCAGCGTGCGATCAGTTCAAAGGACCATCATTTACAAGAGCTTTTGAAGCCGAAAGTCTGCATGTGTACCGTTGTTGATTATACGGAACAAGGCTTTGCGCCTCATCATTGCCCGCCAATACCACCACTGGACTGTTGATGATTAGAAACATGTTGCCTAATCTGATGAGTCGTTTACAATTAATTGGAGCAGATGGACATGCGCAGGTATGAAGATAACCTCATGAATCTATAGACCCTACATATCTACAGTGGACTGTTAAAGCTGGTACAGCTTCTGTGATGATATGGGACAAGTGTCTAAAGACGACTCTGAAAGGTGATAGGTATGTAAGCATCCTGTCTGATCACCTACACCCATTCATGAAAATTATGTTTATAGATGTATTTTATACTATATAAAGGAACCTGACTAACAATTTAAAATATATATATATCTATATATATGATCGCTGTTTCACTGTAGTCAATAGGAAATGAAACCAAAAGCACATTCCGACGAAATGCTTGACAAGACAATCTCGGAGGCTTCGTAGCCACCTGGCAGAGGAATTTTTATGAAATACAACTAATGAAAGTTTAATCAGACAAATACTGAAATATGAACAATATTATACTGTATTGAAAATTGTTGGTTTAGCAATTTAAATAAAAAGAGAAAAAAAAATGAAATAAATACATTTGCTTTTATAATTTATGCAGAACGTTTCAAATGTTCAAATCTCATTATCTTTCAGCATTTATTAACTAACCAACCTTTAAACACTTTGTGTGCCTTTTAAATTTACCAGCTTTTGGGGCCGGCCAATTTCTGTGCCGCGACATGAATGATGTACAAACATTCGCTAAAACACACACAACTATTGGATAAAATTTCCCTGTGGCCAGAAAAACTGGAGACTAGATAAACATGCATTAATACGCGAGCGGCCACCTGGTACTGGTGACAAAAAACACGTACTAATACGTATGCGGACCTCAAAGTGTTAAAAGAAAAGGGTAAAACACTACCTAACATTATCAAAGCCCTTCTACTCAAAGCAATTACGCCTCCAGTACCTAAATATTTCAAGCAAAGCAATTCAGCTTAAAAGGCCCAAGTTTTATAAGATCAGGGAGTGATTGGTGAAGAATTTCAAATCGGTTAATATTGTGTTCAATTCGTATAGTATACTAAATACAGTTCATTAGCTTTTCTTTTAGATAATTGCCATTAGATTCAAACTAAGCAACAACAAAAAATCATATGTTGAAATGACATTGATGTATTTATATAGATAATACCTTTACAAAAAACAATCATCCAAGTGGAAGTGGTGTTAAAGCAAATTTGGTTTCTAGCATAACAAATGTCAGCAACAGCAGTTTAGGGGAAAGTAAAGTTTAACTCAAGATGCTTCAAAAGTATTCCCTTTTCAGGGTGACCACAAATTTTAGAAAAAAAAATTCCCTGATAATTCCCTGACAGATTTCTATTAAATTCCCTGATTTTAGGGCAAACTTTTTTTTTTTCAAATTTCCCCAATTTTCTTAGGTATTCCAGATGTCTAGACATCCTGATCAAATAGAACATGTATGCTAAAGAGATAATAAGCAATTTTTTAATAAATAGTTTTACTGTAGTGAAACGTTTAAATTATTCCGTAACATTAAACTTCTAATGACTTACTACTACAAATCTCCATGTAAAATATGGATGAGCGTGCCTTAAACAACACAAAATTTCCACGATTTTCATGAAATTTTAGAAAGTTCCCTGATTTTTCCCAGAATCAGGAAGCTCCCTGACATTTCCCCGATTTCCCAGTTCTGTGACCACTCTGCTTTTATTCGAGCCAAAATTATGTGCAACTAAAACAGGTCAATAAATTTTGTTTTTGTGCATAACAAAACAAGTTGTATCATTTTATTTTTCTACGTTAGCTTAACAAGTAATTTTTCAGACCCATTATTGGTTGCACGGGCAAGCTTATTTGTTTAAGACCAAGTGCTATTAAACAGGGGTGATAACAGTCAAAATATAAATAATATAACCCATAAAAAAATAAAGTTTTTCATAGAAATCCTTTATATGTATTTTTATATTCGTTAACACAGCGCCGATTCTGTAAACAGTGTTCTTGGTGTTGGCATCTAATTTTAAATATTAAAAACATTTCTATCAGCAAAATGTGCGCAAGCTACGTTTCAAAATTTCATTAAAAGTGGACGTGAATTTATGCACTCATATCTAAAAGTCATTTATTTATTCTGATTAAAACAATTTTACTATAATTATTTATTTTTTTAATTTGGCAACAGGAAAGAGTTTCTTCAATGGTCGGTTAAATGTTATTTTAGGGTGATTGTAAAATAACAAGTTGGTTTATTAGCATTTCTTAAAAGCGACCTTTTAATGAGGTACAGCCCCAAAATTTGATAGAATACACTGTCATCGACAATGAATTTATCTGCCAAGTTTCAGCTCGATTGGATGACGGCAAGTGGGTTAATTAGGCCTCCGCCCCCCATCGTCACACAAAATCTAAGTTAATATAAGGGATTTAAAAAGATGCAGCATTATTTTGAAATACTAAAGTACCTGAATCAGAATGTTTGTGTACTAACATGTATACAGAACAGTGATGCAGTCTGAAATTTTTTTCTGATGCGGGGTCGTTAAGTCTGATAAAGCCCTATAAAAATTCTATTAAAAACAATACAAATTTTCTTAAGAAATGGGAACATAAGTAAGATAAGATCATAATAACTACAATGAGTCCCTGCATCTGATGTAATGTTTCATTTAGTAAATGAAATATTTTTTTGTTTAGTATTAGTTTGTAATCGTGCCAGCACAAGGAAAGAAAGTGTTTTCAATGAGCATCGAACTGCAAACATTTCACTTGCACTAATTCAAATCATAGACGCGTGAAATAGAATAGCCGAAGAATGCAATGAAGTCGAATGTTCCAAATCAAATAAATTCTCGCAATGATTCCCAAAGGAAAATGTATGACTTTTCTAGGACATTTAAGGGCTAAAGTAATGTATTTTAAGGACATTTGAAAAAATTTCAGGCATCATGTCTATAATGTGCGACTTTCATGCACAATTTGCATTATGAACAAATGAAAAATATTTGCACTTATTCATGTGCACTGTGCTTTAGACACAAAACATTAAAATGTGCATAATATTCGGGCATAATATTTGCAAGTTGCCTCAACTAAAAAAGTCAAACAGAACTCGCTGGTCGCTAACTTTTTTTTTTAATTCCAAAACACTATTCTTAAGTATGTGTTCTCAACGAGTCGGCCACGCAACATCAACGAAAATTAAGGACTTTTAAGAACCTCTTACTATTTTCAAGTACTTTTAAGATCTGGAAAACGAGTACAAAAATATTGAACACTTTAAATGACCATGGAAACCCTATGTTATGCATTTTTAGATTGAGGAAGAAAAAAAAAGTGCAAGAAATCTGAACACGCATAACTTAGATGGAGTAATGAAAAACTGAATGCGTCATCAGACTAAGTACTTTACAAAATGTCACTATAGCATGAAAATACCAAAATTGGTAACAATATTTTTTGTATAGAAGTATTCAACGAAATATTCCAATTAATCAATAAAAATAGCACTTTCATACAACTAGAAATATGGAGAGAAAACACCAGGACTCCAGTCCATACTGTCTCCAGTCTTTTATTAGTTAACTGAATATGTCGTGAAAGGTTAACTACTTAATGCAATGCTACTACAGGTTTTATCATATATACCATTTACATTAATCAAAATACACCATTGCACAAGTATAATTCAGAATCATCCAGTCCAACGAAATAGTTAAGAGGATATATTTAAATTCTTTAATCTCTCCCCAAACCCTTTTTAACAAATATTTACTGAAATAACCTGAATGAATTGAAAAATAGTACTTTCACACAACTGGAAATATGGAGAGAAAATATCAGGACTCCAGTCCGTACTGTCTCCAGTCTTTTATTAGTTAACTGAATATGTCGTGAAAGGTTAACTACTTAATGCAATGCTACTACAGGTTTTATCATATATACCATTTACATTAATCAAAATACACCATTGCACAAGTATAATTCAGAATCATCCAGTCCAACGAAATAGTTAAGAGGATATATTTAAATTCTTTAATCCCTCCTCAAACCCTTTTTAACAAATATTTACTGAAATAACTTGAATGAATTCCATGAAATAGAGGTTCAGATCAAAGATGGGGTATGAACGCAAATGGCAAAAATGCTGAAAAGAAAGTAAAACGTCATAAAAAGATACAGCTTGTCCCAAAAATATAGACACAGATCAAAAATGACATCCCAAGCTACAATATCTTTCATGTATTTTCAGCAACGATTCAAATATATTTTTTTAATTGATTTATTTGGTTTTACTATAAAAAAATATTAGAAAATAAATAAAAACTGTGTAAAAAATTTTGAAAAAATTAAAAATTGCATGTCTCATAAATACAGACGTCATCTGACTTTCCTTAGGAATATTATTTGTTGTTCTTGAAAGTATTTAACGTCTGCTTTTTTTACTTTTATTGGTTTGGATTCATTTTTCGCTTGTTTTCGACAAACAAATCGATGCTTTCACATACTCAACAAAATGCCTAGAGGTAAAGAGATTCCGAAGAGGATATCAAGTTTTGGGTTTAAAACTTGGAGGTACTCATCGGAAAGATATATCCAAGATTTTAAAGAGATCTTTAAGAAGTGTTTACAGAATTTTACATAATGGCAACAAGTTGCCTAATAAAAAAAGACCTGGTCGACAAAGAGTAATATCTATGTGCATTGACAGAATCATTCTAAGCATGGCATCTAGAAAAAATATGCCATTGTAATAAACTGCATTCGATTTTGGAGTGTTAAAAAATACCATTCACAGAAGAATACTGGAATCGAAATGAATAACTTACAAGAAAATTTTGAATACGCCATGCTTAAAAGTACACCACAAAACTGGATGTTTAAACTGGGCAAAGAAAATGATGTCTTATTGTAATAAATGGCTTTTTCTCAACAATATTTAGTGATGAAAAAAAGTGGAACTTGGATGGACCAGATGGATATAAATTTTACTGGCATGATTTAAGAAGTGAACCAAGAAATTTGTTTAGTAGACAGCAAGGTGAAGGATCAATAATGACTTGGAGTGGTTTTGGATTTAATGGAAAAACATTTTTGGTGACTTAGCAAGAAAGTAAACTTCCAGGACTATTAGCAAATATTAGAGATCAATTTTACTCAACCTTAGGATTTACTGGGAGGACCAAACTGTATTTCAACAAGGCCTATTCATATGTCTAACTCGACATATATGTGGTTCAACATGAATGATATCAATCTCAGACTAGTCATCGTTTAATCCGGACTTAAATCCAATGGAGAACGTCTGGGGACATCTAGCACGAAAATTATATGAAAATGGACACCAATATTTTTTGACCAAGGACCTTAAAACAGCGATTTATAAAGTGTAGTATGAACTGCCCCAGAAGTAATGCAAAATTTGGTACTTTCGATGGAAAACCTTGTATTTGAAATGAATAAAAGTAATGGAAACACGATTACATAACTAACATTTGTAACCTATGTTCCTCAACCTTAAATATAACTCATAAAACAAATATTGTCTATAATTATGGGACATCCCAATTTCTGTTTTTCTCAATAAATTCAGCATTTGTTGTTTTTTCTAATAAATTAACCCTAACTTGTGTTTCATGTAGTGTTTATAATTACACATATGAAACAAATTTCATCCCATTCTTATCTCCACTTAATTGTATTTTATGCTTTTGTCTATATTTCTGGGACAGAGTGTAGTAAAGTATGATTTTTAAAAGTAACATATTTTTAAAGTTCGAAATTTTCAATTTTTTTTCAGCCTTTATTGGGAAAAAAAGTCGATTGCTAAAGTGTTTGTGTTCAAACCACATAATTAAAAATAATACTAACACTGTTTATTGAATTAACCAAATTATACACTGCTGCTAATAACATTTTAAAATGTATTCTGATACGCTGCTTTAACCATAAAATTTTTTAATTAAAACTTTCTATTGAATAAAAGACACGCTTCCCAATACGTTCTTTTGTAGGCAAATAATTCATAATCTTCCTAAGAAATATTTGGACAAGTATAGGATTCAATTCATTTAAAGCCAGCATTCGAAATTAATACTACAACGATGTTGTAAAACTATAGTACATACGACAAGAATTTCAATTATGAGGTTTTAAATTTAAATTTTTTTTTTAATTAAATAAAAAAAAGTTTAGTAAATAATTTTCAACACATGGCTTAGACACATTACAATAGTTTTATTTCACGAACGGAACATACTTTGGGGATGTTGCATGTTCAAAAAAAGTGTACGGTTCTTACTTCCTAAAGGTTAAACAACTATGTATTATTTCTTTGTTAATATCTTTGGCTTCTCATAACTTGAAAGACATAATTTTGAGGGAGGAATGTGTACAGAAGTCACAAGTAACTGATGATTTTAGGAAAAGATCGATTGAACTTCGGGTGTAGAAAGTTTCTTATGGGAATCATTTCGAGGAATAAGTACCTATCCCAATCCAAAAACAACTTATAAGTCAGATATGCACTGGGAGATCATCAATGGGCAATAATTTGATTGCACTGGCAAGGTAAGTAACCTATATATTTTGAACTGCAAAATTTACATGCATTTAATTTAGGTTGAGTACTATATTTGGTTATTTAGTGATAAAAAGGGTATTTATATTTACATATTGTTGGACTGTATATAAATTTTGTCAGCTTGCATTACGTATTGTATTTTTCCAGTATGATTGTACAAAGTTGACACTGCTTTTGACAATGTATTGTATTTTTATCTATCACTCCCTATCTCTTCCTTGTGATAGGCACACCAATACCCGTCTGTCCCGACTTGCTAGTGGTCACCTGCGACTTGATCCCGAGACGTTTTGCATGCCAAGCAAAAATTCGGCCTCCCTACTTCGTGCAAGGTGGTCAGACAGTATAAATGTGCTATTGCTGTTGTATTGACAGCATATGTGTAGACAGAATGTAAGAAACAAGGTCAAAGAATCGAATATGGTACAGCTCCCAAGTAAAAAAAAGAAGCTGTGCTTTATGCGAAAGTAATGGAAGCCGGCAAAAATCATAATTTTTCAGATTTCGAAAGTCAAACCAATTATATCATTGGGTGCACAACTTTGCCTCCGCCATTATTCTTTAGATGGGTTTAACAGTGAGTAGGTTTGGTTGTTTTCAGATTATCTGGCGCCGTCAGCAACACAAGGGCTATAATGCACTGAAACATTCGTCATTTGACAAGTCAACATACATTTACAAACACCCATGCCTAAAACGGGACTCGGACCCGCAACCTCATGGTCTAGAAGCTAGCGCTGTGAGTAGGAGTCAAAATAAATAATCAGACAACATGCAATAAACTTGGGTATTTGGCAACATAACCCATAGAAACATTAGTCTATGTGTCTGCATCATAAAGTTATTCTCGATTGAAAATGTCAACTTACGAGTCAAATTCTCGTCAATTGCAAGAGTTTTTTTTTTCTTCTTCAATATATTGAAATCTGCAACTGAGCCTCATCGCATGCTCTCAAATACTTATGGTGAGGTCACTATTAGTGAAAGAAAGTACGATTCATGAACAGTGATTTTAACAACGAAGACCGGCATGGCGGTGAAAGAAGAATTGGCACTGTCGTTGGGAAGTAACTCAACAAGCAATTTCAAAATACCTCAAAGCCATGGAAATCGAATTTTGGAGAAAGAAAAAAAACGGGGGAAGCAAAAATTGTGTACACCCAATTACATGGACCAATAGGTTAATCTAATTAAATCCACTTCTTATTTTTTTTTAAGCTACGTTTAAAGTTCTGAAATTTCAGTCAAAAATGGTTAAATCAGTATTTACACTGAACTGTAGATTGTATGAACAATACATGTACACAAGACTTTAAAATGTTCAGAAAAACACAGAACAAATAAATAATGGGCGATTGGACTCTTTTCAGGAAAAAAAATCCAATAAAAAAAAGTGTTACCGTGTCCTTTAAGGAACTATATAACACTCAATTTAATAAATATTTTAATTAAATGTCTCAAACTCTGAGTGAAATCAATAAAATAGTACAGGTCATCAGCTGTTAAGATTCCCTGCCTTACTCCACTTCCTCTTGCATTTAAATGTCTTAACTTTTAATGTTAACTTTTCTAAAATGATCCCTACAATACACACTTTGTTTACATCATGCCTTAACTAGGGGCAAAGATGAAATGGAGCAAATAGTTGGTTATTTCAACTATTTGGCAGAAATTCTGAAGATCAATAAAAGTTAATTTCTTTAACAAAGCAATTAAACCCCTTGAGTACAGATTTATTTGGGAAAATTCTTGCGTTTTGAACGATTGGTTTGCACGCTAAACGATCTATTTGTATGCACAATAACGGATAATCAGGAAGGGTCCTACAGCTTAACGTGGATTCCGAACTATAACGAACATCGATGCCTAACGAGGGATTCAAGCCAGATACCTCTGACATGCGTGACCAGAACACTAACCACACAATAATCAGTTGGGCTTCAGTTTCAACGGGAGAGTAGAAAATAATTCATTTTAGTTATTTAGTGGAAATTCGTGATCGTCGTAAATCGTTCTAGATGAATTTGTGTGTGGCGTGATATGGAAGACTTTGAATATGTGACCAGAGGGCTTAACCACACAGTCATCAAGTGGGCTGCGTTTCAAACGGATTTAATTTGCTGATGCAAGGAATAGTACATAAAGGATTGCGTGAAAATTCATTTATTAGAGCGATATGATTTTATCCTAGTCTAAATGACTTTAAAGGAACACAGCTAAACAAATTATTTTCTTAACGTATAGGTAAACCAACCTATGTTTGGCTTAACCCATCATGGCTCCTCTGACATTAAAATCCTTCCAATCAACCTAGTTTGAATGACGAATTAGATTCGTCATTATTAACAAACAAAACAAGTGCATGACGAGTCTCGGCCGTCAAATGAACCGAAAAGGTTGAGCTCACAAATTAGCAACGAACACCTCAGTGTAGACACTATACGACTCCTGTAGATTGCTCCCCCCCCCCCCCCTCTTTCCTATAGAATTTCTCAGATTAAGTAAACGGGCATTGCACAAAAAAATACGAGTTTTATGCATGGGCACAGCAAGGAAGGGCCAAGAAGGTGCACTTGCACCCCACTGGATTTTGAAAATTAAAAACAACGAGGAAAATTGTATAGCTCGCATAAAACTGAAGTATGGTGGAGGATTTAACTTCTTAATTTGATCCTAAAATTAATGAATAACTATTAAAATTTTAATAGGAAATCCAAAGACTTATTTCGAAAAATTAAAATTTAACCACCCCAACTTTTGCTACTTTGCATTCTCTTGTATGCGACCCCTGCAACCTCCTGAAAAATTATCCTGCCAAGCACCCATGGTTTTATGATATATTTAAATATACGTCTCACCGATATATTTTGCCCTGTGTGGCAAACGAAAAAAGCTAATTATGTGGCTCTATGATTTGGATTAGTTGAATAGTACTTATAATTCAGCATGCTAAAAAGTGTTTAATATTTTAAATTACACTTTAATAAATTTTTATTATGGGAAATTCGTAATAGTTATTTGCTGGGCAAATGCAATATAGATGTATGGCAATTTCTGGTAACCGACTTACCAATGTAAAAAGATTGATACCCTTGAATTGAAGATCTTTGGTTTAATCGTATATTTTTGGCTAGGCCATCTTAAAACCGTATTGTTGCACTGGATTCCTAAAGTGTAAGTAACCGTCTTTCAAAATTGTTATAAATGGATGCCTCATCAATTACAAAAAATTTAAAGTGTGCATAGTTCATTTAAATTAAATCGCGGTCGGTCGCAGCATAGTCAGGGTTCCCACTCAAATCACAGAATGAAAATCAATGACTTTTCAATGACTTTTAAGGACCTAATTAATGTTTTTAAGGACCTTTAAAAATTTGTTTTCAGGCATCATGTCTGTATAAAAAAAATTTTAAGTATATTCTACCAAAATAGTTACAAGTTGGTGCATGTGTAATACAAATATGTCAGAAAATTACGATATAGTGAGGATAAGTGGCGGACAAGCGGGGATAGCAAGTCTGAGTTGCATTTTTGTAAATTTAGAAGTTGGTCAACATACACAAAAATTAAGGACTTTTAAGGACCTCTAAGCATTTTCAGGTACTTTCAAGGCCTTGAAAACAGGTTCAAAAATATTAAGCACTTTTAATGACCGTGGAAACCCTGATAGTGCATAAAAATCATTTAATCAAGAACGGTCAAGAGTTTGAAATGCTTATGTTTGCTGCAGAATGTTGGTTCAAGCACATTATTTGTTTATTCAAAGATTTCTGGATACCGCCGCATTTTTGAAATGTGGTAAATAGTCGGTTGATTTGTATAAAATTCAAAATGGTTCAAACTAAAGAGAATTGCATAAGGTGCAGTGAGTTGTCTAAAAATATTAGGTAGGAATTTTAGGGTTCATTCCTAAAAACTTTTAACGTAATTTCAAACATTTTAAGGACATTTCTTTTAAAGCTGCCATAGCCTCCCAACACAGACATTCTTTTCAACGTATGTTTCAATACTGCAAAAAACTGCCAGTTTAAAAAAATTTAATGTCAAACAACTTTTCCGAAAAAGAGTCTCAAACAATTGTAGGCTCTTTTTATTCAAATCCACTTATTTAATTTGTAAGCAAAATTTGCAGAGTTTCATACAAGTGTGTTTGTTCAAGAGACAAAAGAATGTCCTGACCAGAACTTGCATTTCAACAGGAGTAAAGATTGACGAAAATCGAAGACTCAAAAACTACTGAAAGCAAAATAATAAGGCAAAGAATATGCCAACCAATCAATCATCTTATAAAGCAATTTCCAGGTGTTCTTGTGCTGAGGTGTAAACTTTCTTCAAAAACATCTGGACCTGAAAATGATGAGGATTTCTCATAGCCACAATATCAATGTCATGTAGATCTCGTAGAAAACTAAAATACACTTCTCTTGCAAAAGTTTTTGACTGAACTAGGATGTCCTATAAAAATGGTGCATTTTAATGCTTCAGTTGAGCTAGAGGATGTAGGATTAATTATGAATGTTTACTCAATTGATAGGTGAAAACTTCAAAGGGAAAGAAAAACGATATGAAAATATTTACAAACAGATAGACTTCGTAAATTGGAGTCCATATATTTTGACGGCAAGAAACAAAACTAAATTCTTTGAACAAGTTAGAGATAGGAGCTACACAAAACTCAAGAGTCCAAGAGCATATATCGCTTATTTCTGAACCAGGAAAAAAATTTCGGCCAAGTTTCTCACAGCACAGGGCCTGCAAAAAATTTAACTCCAGCTATTTTACTTATATGAATGAAAATTCAATTGATCTGCTAACATGTGGTAGCCATTGGATGCGACAGTACCGGTGTTAACCTTGGTGATGGGATACAATATCTACATCTAGAGCAGCAGCTAAATCGCCCCTAACAATGGCATGTAATTGCACACAAATTACCTCTTGGTATTATTTTTTTAAATAATAAGCTTGGATCACAGCAGGACCTAAATAATTTTCCAGTCCAATAAAGAAAATGCTTGAGAAATATGAAACGTTACCAATGGTAATGTTTGAGTCTATTTCCAAATTGGTTCCCATTACTAAACAACCAATCGGCACTTAGCAAGGATCAGAAATTCTTACTGAATATTTGCGAAATACAAAAAGGAATTCGATCTGAAGCTCAGTTGAATAGTAATCTTGGTAAATTTTTTCTAACTAGGTGATTGACCACTGGAAACAGAATCTTTTGAATCGAATCCCGACACCAACCTTAAGATTGGCAAATAGTGTTGAACCAGTAACACGGTGGAAAGGTTTCTTCGCTCATCCCGAAAACACGATTATCACTCGCTTGTGGATAATTGGCCACATATCAGGCGACTAGCCTTACGACAAATTATGATGGCAAAAAAAAAGAGTCGACACTAATAACAAATGATAGTGACAGGAAATTTCTTTCATATATCTTGCTTAACTCTGCTGCAGGGGATTACACTGACTTAATTCACTGGCAGAATTGTAATAAAACCAAACCTCAACTGACAAAAACAAAATCTAATACTTGGAACAGTTGGAGGGAATAGTGGCTATGGAAGATCATATTTCCAATCCTATTGCATATTCAAGCAGTTAAAAGGACTAAAAATCGCAAAACAAGTCTCTTTAAATGGTTTGCGGATTCTACACTAGGCACGGGATGATATTGACCCAACACCATTCTCATGAAATCGTGCCCAAATTTGAATCCAATTGTGATTTATAAGAGATATGGTGTTTTAAAGAAAGAAAACACAAAGTTTACTTTTTATTTCAACTTTAATAGTACAGCGATCATTGTAGCTTATTATATTTACGAAATTTTGATTTTTGACCCGAAATAAAGGACAATTAGCCACCTGATGATTACATTAGAAGTCCAATTATTTTTTTACATGATAAACAACTAAACACAAGTAATTGAAACGTGCTACGTTGTTTCTCTGGGGGGAAATTTTCCAAATCAACTATTTTACAAAAATGTCCAAAAAGTGCAAAATTGCGAATATAACATAAGTGGCGCGGACGCCTGGAGACATAAACTAAAAGTTTTCTTATTTTTAATCCAAATTACAATGTTTTAGGGAAATTTTTAAGTACATTTGTTTAAAAAAAGCTCTTTTTTCTTCTTGACCCAGCCTAATGTATGCGCTGCAGGAGAGAAGAAGAACTAGAGAACATTTAATTCCTTTTTTTTTTCAAAATTATTAAACAGAATGAGACTAAAGATTTGATGAGACGAGATGTCACAATTTTAAATTGTTTAAATAGCAGCTACAGAAAGCAGAACACATTACTTTCAACGATAGGGTGATTGAAGAATGGAATTGTTTGCCTGCGGATAGTGAATTCAATTGTGGTAAGTGTTAAGAGGAATTTAGATAATTTACTGGAGGACAGTCAAAGGCCATTGATTACTTTTAGCTGGACCAATCTTGCTGAGCATCGTATTTGAAGTTGGTAGACTTTTGTTGTATTGTAACCAAGTTTTCCTTGTAACTTAAACATATAAGCAACTTTATAGTGAGATTGAGATGTACAGCTTTTGGCCAGGGGCAAGGGGAATGCCCATAAAGGGTGACGATTTTGATACTGATTTTTCTTCCTAACCCCCAAAATTATAATTTTTTTTAAATATTCATAAAGTTTTAATGAAATAAAAAATAAAAAGGGTGCTGACTGAGACTAATAAATGTCCAAATAGTTGTATAAACATTTATTTTGTTTAAAAAATAATTATTTTTCTTTATTCAATGAAATTCGAACCAAACAATTGCAACTTTAATAGAGTTTAATTTTTAAATAAATTGGTAACTTTTATTTGAGAATAATGTTCTTGCCAAGTGCTGAATAATGCTTAAAATATTAGGAACATTTGCTTGTTGGAAAGTGTAATTAGCAGATGAAGCTATAATATTTCAAACGTACATCCTAGCTCCTTTGAAAAGCGCAATTCACAATATTTTATTTACAAAAGGGGATGCATACAAAAGGCATGTACAACTGCATAACTAATCTTGACAATATGATAATGCAGCATGGTGAACTTATACTTTAATTCATTCATCACTTATCTATAAAATTTGAAATCATAATTATGAAATTGCGAAAAAATGGTAAATAAATGTAGCATATAGAAATTAGGGATGCCGCAAGATTATCAATGTATTCATTTAATTTCAAATTAAAGAATTATAATTTTCACAAAACTTCAACCATATTGTTTACGGAACTACTACTAGTTGCTGCAGCTATACAAGTTTATGTTCTCCAAAGGGCAATAAGCAAACGCAATGTTGTAAAATATTACAAAATATAGTTATTTGAGAACAACTTCAGGAAGCAGCAAAAGCTGAAAAGCAAGTGATTTCAGACAATACAATTAATATTGCATACTGTAGAATACATTAAGAGTATTTCACTCAACTTTTTAAACATTTTTTTTCTGCATAATTTATAATCATGTAGGGCCTAACTGTATGTAGGGCCTTATTTACGGCGTCTTTCCATCCACTTTCCAGGGGTCCTTTTTTTTAATTATTAAATAAAAAAATTTATGTTCACCTCTACTTGTGTAACAATAACTTAAATTCTTAATTTTATTTATATTGTCATTAACATAGAATATTTTATTACTGAAGGTGTTGTATTCTAACTCTGTAAACTGTAAAAAATACTGAACACAATTATACTGCTTTAGTGGAACATATTTATTAAAAGAAAACAATGAGGGTCAAATTTGATTTCGGTTGCTCTAGAGCAGGGGTCGGCAACCTGCGGCTCTTTTGATGGTAAAGTTGTAGCTCTCCAGTTACATACGAAAAAATTCATAATTTATAATCAAAATCCTTAAAAAATAAGTAAATATATTTTTAATTACCTAACTTCTCAATAGCTTCAATTTTCATAATCGCTAATTCTCATTTGCCCCGAAAAACTCGACCACACAATAAGTCAAATTTGGAGAGACTTAACGACAAGACATGCCCAGTTTGTTGATAAATATCCAATCGGTGACGCACGAAAAAAAGCTGTTAAAGATCTCAAAAAAAAAATCAAGTTCCATGCTAAGTAACTGGATGCAATCTTCCAATAATGTAAATCTGGCAAGCTTTGCAGTATCATTAGAAAATGCAAAAAGAGGAAAACCATTCACAGATAGCGAGTACGTCAATGATTGTTTTATACGTGCACCTGAAGAACTGTTTTGGGATTTAAAAACAAAGCAGAAAAAAAAATCAAAGATTTGTCATTATCTACTAAATCAGTACGAGATAGAACTTCTAAAATGTCTTCAAGTGTAACACATAAGCAAGTGGAAGACATTCAACTGGCATCTACCTAATCACTTGCTACGAGTCTTGCGACATAAAAAAGACAGCACGTCGTCCCAAGGTCCAAAAGAAGAACTGCTAGGATTGCTACTGCCCTCAGGGAGAGCAAACTTGTGGAGAAGATATAGCAAATGCTGTGCAAAAATGCCTGAAAGACAAAGGAATAGATATAAATAAAATTGTTTCTATAGCAACTGACGGAGTCAGAAGTATGACAGGAATACACAGAGGGTTAACATCAATTCTTCAGGGAAAAAAATAAACCACGAAATTCTAACGTTTCACTGCATAATTCATCAAGAAGTGCTTTGTGCCGAAACATTTCCTGCCGAAATAGTCGAGGTCACAAAGATAGCCAATTTTCTGACCTACTTCTGCACAATAGAGTGTGATGGCTTTCCAGACGTTATTGCAACGTTTTGCTTTGTGCTTGACTGAAATAAAAATATTCCTCAATGAAAAAAGCATTGACCATCCCAAATTGGAAGAAGACAAATAGCTGCAAAAATTCAACTTCATGGTAGATACCACAATGAAACTAAATTAACTAAATCTAAAACTGCAAGGAAAGGGCTAATCAGCCTACGCCTTGCTTGAAGAGCTAGTTTGTTTTGAAAAAAAATTACTTTTTGTTGAAGACACGGAGAGCGGTAAATTACTTCATTTTAAAAATCTGAAGCAATATCGCTATGAGACCAATGCAACTATTGACATGAATTACTACAATATAGCTTTAAAAAATATGAAGGATGAATTTGCTGAGATTCGTGCAATTCAAAACAACAAAAAAGTACTCTCGCGTCTACAGTAAATCCTCGACACAAATGAGATTAACATTGAGCCATTGGGAATTGATGCTGGATAGCTTCAAATGCAATTGCTGGATTTGGAAACCAAAGACTTGTGGAGTGGCAAGTTCACAGAACTCAAGAGCAAGTTGGAAGTCCAGAAATACATGCACATCAGGCAGCACAAGTGGACAGCTCTAAAAGAAATTCTGCGAATTGAGACCCTCATATTCGGCGCATGAAATAGTCTTCCTGAATGCTACAGTAAGGTGAAGAAATTGGCATATGCAGTGCTGACGATCTTTGTGTCGACATATTCGTGCGAGCAAGCGTTCTCTTGCATGAATATAATAAAAAGTAAAGTTAGAAATCAACTAACAAATAAAAATCTAGAGTCGTGCTTGAAACTTAAAACAACAAGTTATAAGCCAGATTTAATTTTATATGAATAAATAAATATTACTCAATATTTAAAGCCTTTTATTTTAAATCAAATATATAAAAGCAAATATTATAATATTGAAACGAAAATTTTTAGTGGCTTTTTAAAAATTAGGAAATTTTATAAATTGTAACTTTTGGCTCTTCCGTTTCAATAGGTTGCCAACCCCTGGTCTAGGGCCTACAGAAGAATCCTAATTATTTGATTAGCAACAAATAAGGGCTTATGATGTTTTATTCAATTAGCATTAGTGTGCAGAAAGAAATGCAAAATACCTTCAACAGCAGTTTCATAAAATGCAGTTTGTACAGAATGCCACAGTCGAATCAAATGTAATAAGAAATAATTTTTCCTACAGTCAATTTTATTTTCAAAAGTATACCAAAACAACTTTCAGTATTCACTTTTTAGGAGAAAGATTTGTGCAATTTTAGAAACTTGTAACGAGGCAAGGATATTGATATGGAAATTGATTTTGGGAAGGGAGAGAAATAATATCACCACCATTTTAAATGTGTATGTTATGACCATGAACTACAAAATAAAAACACAAAAATTATGTTTCCATTACAGGGTGGCTACAAAATTCAAGGGGAAAAATTCCCCGATACATTTCTAAGAAATTCTATGATTTTACAGCAAACTTTTTATAAATTTTTCCCAATTTTTCCAGATGTGTAGACTCTGATCAAATAGAGCATGTATGCTAAAGAGAAAAAATTCCATTTTTTTTTAAATAGTTTTGGTGGTAATGAAGAGTTTAAATTATTCCATAACATTAAATTCTAGTGATTACCACCACAATTATCTGGGCAAGTGGCGCCAAAATATGGATGAATATGAAAACATGCGTTCAAAACAAAGAAAATTTCCCCGATTTTCGAGAGATTTTAAAAACGTCCCTAATTTTTTCCAGAATCAAAAAGCTTCCTGACATTTCCCTGATTTCCTGGATCTGTATTGAGTAGTTTTTAGACTTCAGATACCAGAGGTTAAAGTGAAGTATGATAATGCAGTAACAGAAACACTTAATGCATCTGCTCTTCGGCCATGTTACCGAGAAGAGGCTTCATTAACACTTTATTTACACGCAAAACATGCTTCGAAAATTAGCTACAAGAATGTAATCATATATGCAGAGAGTTAATTCAAATGTATTTATTGTGCTTTTGCACAAGGGGACTCTGAAGTATTTATCATTTGTGATTCAATATCAACTGTGAACATCAAAGACAGATAAACTTGGCAAGTGCTTGTAACGATATTTACATTTACTGAAATTCCTTCAAGTGTAATTTTGTCGATAAGTCCAAAATTGGAGAAATGTGTGTGTTCAGGAAGTGTCATTGCTGAGCATATTTGACTAAATTATATTCCAGTAAATGAATATTAAGGACATTAATCGAGGAACTAGTGTTTACAAAAGAAATTTCCTCATTTTGGTTGTAGAAGCAATGTCAGGGTCACGAATTTAAAAGACAATAAAGCTTTATGAAATTAGCTCAACTACACTTTCTTAAATAGAAGGCAAGATTTTAAAATTTAGATTTTAAATGTATTTTAATCCCAGCCCATCTTCCTTGGCTAGTCACTCATGGCTTGTCTCAAGTTGGAAGACGCGACATATTTTACAGCAGATGCTTCTTTACATAATGCAGTAACAGATTGAGGCAGTAAGAACACAGTGAACAGTAAATAAGGTGATACACATATGAATAATTTCACTTTCGAAAGCAATGTAAAAAATGATGTGGCATGATTTTTAATTTTTTTTTATGCAAAAAATTGAAACCACAGCCTCTTAAGCCAAAAGTTAAGGTAGTAGTCTGGTAACTTGCAAGGTTTTTTTTAAATATTTACTTTCCCATAAAAAAAATTCGATCAAAATACAATGGATTTGTTTATTTTGTATGTTATTATTGGCATCTAATGGATACAAAAAAAGACATTTGACTTAGAAACGTTTTAGTATTATTTTTATTCATCAAAGTCGAGGCCTAAAAAAAAGGTACGTGGATGGCCCCAGTGATTTCGACTTTTACAAGCAACTGAAGTAAAAAAAAAATCTAATTGATTATCAATCTATAGAAATGTTGTTCTCGTTGGAACTAGGATTATTACATTTTATCTGAAAATAACAAAATGGTAGACTTCGAAAAATAAAAGTGATATTTTCCAGGCACAAATCGGGCTATAAAATGAAAAGTTAGAGATGGAAAAAAAAAAGATACTATTCCAGACAAGAACTACTAATGTGAAAAATAACGTAAAATTTTCAAAGCAAACGGTCAGATAAAAAAAAAAAATTTAACTGGGCCGAATAGGGCTGACCAAAAAAACGTGTTTAAAGTTTCAAAAACACGCTGAACAACAACGAGGACCCCCCCCTCCCCTCTCAAATATTCATTGCAACTTCAACAATATTTCGAATTTCGGTTTAAAATTTTTACAATGTACTCTCAATATGTTTTACTTTCGAAATAAGTAAAAAAAAAAAAAATCCAATATTTTTTCAACCAAGTTGCCAGTCTACTTAACCTTTGGGTTTCTCTCTTTAACATTAACTGCAACGTGATTCGGAACAGCATGAAAAATATATATATATACACAAGCAACTTTTTTTTAACACTTTAGGGTTGATCCTCAAAGAAGTTTCCAAGTCAAAAATATGTTCGAAAACGATCTTATCACACTCGATTTTTTACATTAATAGTGTTCGACATCACCCTTATTTATGGTACCTTTCTGAGAATATTTCTGTACATGCAACTGCTCTTTCACCCAGCAAAGTATCTGTTCAGATATCCTCTTTTGGAGAAGAACTTCCATGGTTCGTACACTTGAAGGAGAAAAAATTTCGAGCGCTTTTTTAGCACTTTTCAAGGATGCGTTATCAACATAAATAAATTTTAAAAATTCCATTTTTTTTTTATTGGCAAACGGTGCATGTTCAAATCGAGTAAATACGAAAAAAAATGTTTTTTTAGGTTTCAATAAAAGAAAATTTTAAGGTTACAATTAAAAAAAAAACTTCTAATATATATATGTCAGAAGCAGTACTGTGTCCTATAAAAACAGAAGTGAAGTAGATAGTACTCACTTTGTAATTACGCCAATATCGGATGTGAACATCCATTTGATTGTCTTGTTTCATCATATTGAGACTTTCGTCAAATAATACAAAAATCTTATTGATTAAACTGTCTTCCTATCTACTCTAATGGCTTGATTACAAATACTGTATAACATGCAATTTTTTTTTTTCTCCACATGAAAATTTAGAATTTAGATGCAATCACGCCATCGGCGAACATGCAGTTACATAATTTATCAACGTTTTCATTTAATTTATAAGAGCCATGATTTTTTATGATTTTCAATGTCCATTGTATTTCAGTACCTAAAACATCGTTTTCAATTACATGGGCATCCTTTGTCACTTTGTTGACCAAAATTTTTTCGAGATTCTATATTTTTAGAAAATAAAATTCAAGCACTTTAAACATATATTTACATAATTCAAGGTTTTCAAGCACTTAAAAATGAAAGATTTTTTTTCCAAGCACTTTTTAAGGTTTTTTAAAAACGTACGAACCATGGTAGCCGTTCCCCAAACATTTCGGACATCACCATCTCCGATAGCATCAGGGAAAAAACAACCGAGACTTACTCGGCCCAGTTCCCAAACAAAGCCTCCCGATTCCCAAAACGTGCTTTGGAATTTGGCCGTAAATCCCAGAAACCACTCCCCCCCTTCTCCGACCCCCAAAATCGACGCACAGAACATTTTGGCACAGAGTTACGTCCAAGAGTGACATCCTACAAAACGATGCATTGGAAGCGGCAGTGGCGATCCTGAAGTCGGGAATTTGGGAAATGCACAATTTAGATGATTTGACCTCGGTTTTATTTGCATTGTATCTCAACACTGCAGTGAAGCACCACAGTTAACTCTCCGCTGTTGTTGAATTGCGAATTCGAATGCAACAAGAACGAGGTTTGATTTTTTTTTTTTTACCCTAAACGATTTGAATGAAGGTGTTGATACATTTCTTAGAGAATTAAAATAAATATTAAATAACAAAACCTGCAGTCACGATCTATTTGAACTATAAACAGCTTTTATGTAGTCAACGTCGGCTCAAGAAGCAGTTTGAAAATGTAGGATGATGCCACATGTGCTTTATCAAATCAACCAAATGAATGAAGCAAGAGTGAATGCACATTTTTTTTTATTAATATTTCAAATAACTTAATCTCAATTAAAAAAAAAAATTAAACTAGTGAACTAATATAAAACAAAAGTTGGAAAATAATAATTGGGGAAATGACATTTGTAAATCCGAAAAATTCTGGTTCTCGCACAGCCGGCGGAGTTAAAACCATAGGCGCTTTTTAAGCAGAAAGCTAAAGAACTTTTTAAATTCTGAAATTCAAGCATGTGATTTATACTCTAATATTTAACTGGAAAACTAGATTACAATTCTGCGAAACAAAAATTTGTCATTGACAAAAAAAAAAAAAAGAGAGAAATTATTGGTCCTTATGCTTTTATTAAAATGTGTACGTTTATTAAAAGTTTTACGTTTTTATTAAAATTGAGATTACGTTTTTACTAAAATTTATTTCATTTGTATATTAAAATTTATCAAGTTTGCATCAAAATTAATTATGGTAGTATTAAAATTTATAGAGATTTCACTTTAAAAAGTTTCTTAATTATTAATGATTCTTTTAGTTTAATCTTAAAGCCAACATTGACTACAAAAAGCTGTCTACTAATAGCATTGAAAGGTTTGAAATTATGGAGGCACAAAAAGTCAATTATGTGGCCTATGAATATAAAAGTTACAAAATAGTAACAGAATTCAACAAATCCTGCATTCAGAAACAGATAGAAATGATTTGTTTAACGTATTTAATGTAACTACACACTTAACACTTACTCACTACACACTTAAGTAGCAATAAATAACCATTGCTAACATTTGCATTATGATACCATTCAATAGGGTTACAAGTTGGAACCATTTTATTTTTTAAATAAATGCAAGCTAATTTGCTGCCACTAGGTCCCAATAGTTGAAAAAATACAAATGTGTTCCACTCACCCACAAATTTCCTGATGTTTGTCATCTTCAAACACTTACCCCAATTGAAGAGTTGATCTCAAGAGGAGCCAAGTTGTCCCACGTAGGAGAAACCTTCCATCGAGGAGTCAGATCTTCACAGTAGTCAGATCTTCACAGTACTGCATACTTGGACATAAGACATACTGGACATAGGGCAAAGAAGAAAAAATGATCACCCATACTTTTTTTTATTTTTGGAACAAAACAAACAAAAAAACTATGAAATAGTTGTAGTAAAGAATATTTTCAAATTTTTTCATTTGGCGATTAGAAAACTGGCCAAAACTAAAAACACAGTAATAACTAAAATAAATTAAAATACAACTTAAAATAAAAGCCGTTGGCAGAAACAGCATATCATCCAGAAAAAAATATCAAACTTTTCAACAAAATTTCAACATAAAACACTGCTTGGGGGAAGAAATTTTTTTCACCATCATTTATCAAATTTTAATATTCGTTAAAAAAATAATTCAAATAATTAATTTAAAATTTAATGTACTTCATTATTTAAATATTTATATTAATTATTAAATAGTTTTATTTATTAATTTTAATAATTGAATTGTTTTAGCCATTAGTTTAATTAAATTATACTATTCTATCTGCTATTTCTTAATTTGAGCGGTTTGTGCACTCAACGACCTATACTTGTGCACAATAACGGCTAATCAGGCCAGGACCAACAGATTAACGGGATTCCGAACCACAACGAACATCCATGTTTAAACCGGGATTCGAACCTTTGGCATGCGAATCTCTATCTCCTTCAATCTTCTATCTCCACAGTCATCAGGTGGGCTTGCACTTTCGAGTGAACTTGGTTAACAATTCTGCAAATCTAAAATGCAAAACAAAGAATGTCAAAATGCATTGAAATCAATAAAATTAATGTGAAATTAGGAGCGATTCCTTAATATGCAAACTGAATATTTCAAATTAAAAAAAAAAAAAAATTGTACCTGGCCGGCTCATATTTAAAAAAAAAAAAAAATCAAAACTCAATTTACATTGCCGAAACTACGGCAATAGATTTAGCACCTTTAAGACGAAGTCAAAAAAAAAAAAAATCATCCTCCCAGTACAGCAAATCTCAAGTTCTCGCCCTTCAAAATCAAAATCTTAAGTCACCCAAACTCACACTGCCTCAATCGAATTTTTTTCATTACCTATCCTTAACAATAGGTGTGCTAGTTAGGTTTAGTTGGTGTTTTATTGCGCAAGGGCTTCACTAGGGCCAAACAATTGCACGTTTTCTTAAAATTAAGATTCTTTAAATAGTGAGATTAAAAACAATCAAGGTATTAAAAGTGTAAGCTAGTTTGGGTATCGGCCCATTACGGAATCCCTGGTGATAATTTTGCAAATAAGATACCCAGCGGTAAAACGTGAAGATCAGATGCATTCCACGGATGGATTATGGGACATTCTACAAGTCCCAATTAAAAAAAAAACTTTCAAAACAAGAAATCTTTATGAAAAATAAGCAAACATCTGGAAAAACAGAAAAAGATTACAACTATTATTAGTAAAACAGAAAAATTGCACGAATACAATGTATTTTGAAAGACTGGAACAAACATCTAGTCCAATATCATACCTAGTAACCTCTCAATTTAAATTATAAGGGCTTGAAGAGTAAACTCCGGAAGACCCAAAGGATCCCCATTTGATAGCAGGAAAACCAAGAAGAAAAAAACGTTTGTTCAAAGGGAAAGTTGGTTGGTTTCAGATTACCTGGAGCCGTCAGCAACACGAGGGCTAAAATGCGCCAAAACATTCGTCATTTGACAAGCCTAATACACTTACAAACACCAATGCCTTACACGAGACTCGAACCCGCAACCTAGTCTTGAAGCTAGCACACTAACCACTATACCATTTGGTCGGCTAAGGGAAAATTGAATTCAGGTCAAAAATGTCTGATGAAATCTTCCTAGTGAGTGACTGTAGTTTTCCCCTTTATCCAGAGATGAACTCCCCAATGACTGGGGAATTCAAGGTCGAAGGTCGGGAACAGAAGAAAGGCCTTTTTTGGGGAGGTACCATTGTTCTTTTGGTTTAACTCGAGGCTAAGAATACAAACACACCAAAAATCAATTAAAGTATTTTTTGACAGGTATATTTAACTTAATATAACCATATAATTGCTAAAATTAATAAATGATATTTTAAGAAACAGAAACATTTTCGATAATATAAAAAAGATAGAATTGTTTTAATATTCTATTACATGAGAAATTTATGTTTTTTTGGAATAACTTTTAGATTAATTTAGTTTGCTGATCTAATACAAAAAAAAAGTTAAGAAAATTCTAAAATGAATTCAATTTCAATATTTGAAGTATAAAATTCTTAAATTATGTATTATTTTGATCTAAGGATATGAAGAAGTATTATTTAATACAATCAAACTATAAATCGGATATAAAAAAAATTCTCATATCGTTCCATTTTTCAGTGTACAAGAATTCAATTTACACATTATTCGTATCAAGTAAAATAAACGAAGATTGAGAATAAAAAAAAGAACATTACATGACGATAATTATTTATCAGAAGTTAAAATAGAAACGTATGAGATAAAGATTCGATAAAACTTTTAATGATTACTTTTGTAAAGTGAGAATTCATCACTAAGTAAATTCCAACTGCAAAATTCAGAAAATTCTAAAATGACTCGGGTTCCTTATAATTTTTATGTACCGTTTCAAATATACTTAAAATATAAAATTCTTTAATTATGTATTATTTTGATCTAAAAATTTAAAGTATAATTTTTAAGTTAGTCAAACTAAAAATAGGCTTAAAAAATTCTAGGATCGTTCCATTATGTGAATTCCGTGCACACAATTTATTGTAATCAAGTAAAATAATCAAAGATTA
>CAXBTE010000140.1:15000-25000 GCA_963978545.1 Linyphia triangularis | reverse complement strand
TGTGGAGATTTCTCGGTTGTATTATTTTGAATACATTGTTAGAATAGTTTTTTGTACTACATTTCCAGCAAAGTTGTTTTCCTCGTTCCGTGTGTCCTGGTGAGTGGGTGTATGTTTCCAAGTTGGAATTTGGAATTGCTGTGATTTACGGATTTTGATTTTTTTTATTATTATTTCCGAGTACCATAGTTTGTTTGTCAGTCTGTATGTTATGTACCAGGGTTCCCACGGTCATAGAGAGTCATTAAGAGTTCTTTTATTTGGAACTTGTTTTCTATTCCTTAAAAGTCCTTGAAAATGCTTAGAGGTCCTTAAAAGTCCTTAATTTTTACAGATGTTGTCCAGCTGCAGAATTTATAAAAATACAACTCGGACTTGCTATCCCCGCGTGACCACCACGTATCTGCACCGTATCAAAATTTTCCGACGTATTTGCGAATCCACCAACTTTAACTTTTTTGATAGAATATACTTTAATAAAAATTTAAATACAGATATGATGCTTGAAAATAAAAACATTATTTAGGTCCTTAAAAGTCATTAATTTTCATTCTGTGATTTGAGTGGGAACCCTGTGTACAAGTTTCCGTGTTTGTACCTTGTTTGACCTAAGAAAAGATTGGATGTACATGCTTTCTGTTCCATTTTTAAGTCGCTTATTTTGTGTCGTCTTATTTTCTCTCTCCCACTTTTGAAGAAGCGGGTTTTACTATTCCGTTTTTGAATTTTTCTAATGTTGTAGTCTACGGTTGACGCGTGTTTTTTTTAACGATTTGTTAGTGAATTGTTTACTTCTTAACAGGTTAATTGCAACACCTACCATATGTTCTTCGCCTACCATACAGACGCTGTGTCATTCGTTCGAAAAAATTTTCAAATTTCTTTCAAATCACTGAATCCATTTAGTTTTATGCTAATTGATGCTGTGTCATTCGTTCGAAAAAACTGTGTCATTAGTTCTGAAAAAAACCATCCCACAAGCCCCCACCCATCCACCCAGGCAGAGTAATAGTTATGTTTGTACGGGATTTCAATTTTTAGTGGTGACGATTACTAAATGATTTCCCGGTCGTTGAATTTGAACGAACCCTTTGAAAAATCAATATTTTGCATAACTTAAACTAATATTTTATTGTTGATTTAAAGGCCAGACTGTAGCAAACTACGCTCGCTGCGCCATTGCTTTGCAGCGGTCGGGCAACGCAACAGCCTAACTACGCTCGCAGCGCCATTGCTTTGCAGCGGTCAGGCAACGCAACGGGTTTGTCCCACGACAAATTATGAAATGTAATGCTTGCTGTCAAGCAGTCATTTTTTTTTTTTTTCTTTTCCTTTTTTAAAGGACTATAGTAATTGTTAACTAAAATTTCTCCCGATGTGCAGTGCCGCTCGAGAAATATCTTTTTACATGTAAATTTATATTTTAACCACCAGGTGGTGGAGCTTTGTAATTGTTTAAAAGACTTATATTTTTATGCTGGAGGAGACGATAATAAATATTTGGGCTATAATGAATGTCTCATTTGATAAAAGTTATATGACGAGCGTTGTAATGACTGATGTTTGTATATTTTTCAGGTTTTCCCTGGATGAAGAAGGAAAAACTTCAGCTGTTTCTGTGAATTTGTGTTTCATCTTGATTTTTCTGCGAAATGAGTAATTTTGTTTTTGGATCGAGGTTATACTACGTAATAAATGCAATAAATTAAATATATATGAATACTATAGGCATATACAAATGTAATCTGATTTTGTAAACCAATCAATCAATAATCTTCCATGTAATATGTAGTAAACAATGAATGGGAAAGGATTTTTAAAGAAAACTGTGATTAATGCAACGATCATTTTTAAAAAAATTAATTTGAATGAATATTTATATACAACTGAAGTAAATTTAGTTTTACGTTAATGCACAACAATGGTAATTGTAATTTGAGTTTGAATATCTATCGCTGCCTTTTGTTAATGTTAGCAAAAATGTCCAAACATACATCTGCCATTTCGCTTCTTTCTCCTAAAACTAACTAGAAAACCAAACACTTGTCCTCACTATTTAAAAGTACTATCTCGTGCAATTGTGTTTAACAAATTGTAAAAGCAGTTTGTTAAATTTCCCGTGACTAATATCTACCACATTAGAGAAATGTAAGTGCGTTATTAATTCGGAAACAAACGGCTAGTTTCGAAAGATAGTTTGTAGCCAAAGCAGATTAAAAACTTGGAAGAGATTTATTTCGATGCATGACTCGGTGCAGATTCTGTTCTTCCTGTTGTAATGCACTCGATACAGTTCTTTACACAACAATGTATCGCAAACAGCAGTTAAAAACTAGAACGCTAAAGATTCAATGCTCGATGACTGGCAACAAAGTACAAACTCGATCACCCGCTCTATTGGCCTTCCTTTGTGAATCTTCCGTAGATAGTAATTAGGAGAATTCTCCACATTGCATTCGAAAAGCCAGAAGTACATGTACCTGGAGTGTACACCGAAAGTGTCGCCAAATTTGGCGATTAAGATGAGTTACCATTTTGACCGCAATGTTTAATGGCCTTCTTGTACAACACGTACTCAAGCATTCGTAGATGCATTGCGGGAATGAAATTCTTGCACTGCCTCTATGTACATACTTAACTTTTGTTTTTACATAAGTAATACTAACAAATATTTAGAAATATAAAGTAAATGCTAATTCATTGTTCTGTTGTACTGCAAGTCCACCTGATGGCTGTGTGGTTAGCGCTCTGGAACATGCCAAAAGTGCCGGGTTTAAATCCCGAAGATTTGGACGTGGATGTTTTTGGTGGTTCGGAATCCACGTTAAGCTGTAGGTCCCTGTCTGATTATTCAATGAAGATGGCCGCCTGAAGTTTTTATTCCATGTATTCATTTGTCAATCCTTTGATTTTGTTAATGAATTTTGTAAAAAAGTACATTTTCGACTTTCAGCATTTATATTTTTAAGTTAGGTTGCATGTGAATATGATGTCCCATCCATCCTTGACAGAAATGAAAAGAATAAAACCCGCAAGTATCAAATTAATTCTTAAAGTGTATAATGGAAATGGGTAAACATAGGATAATGAATTTGCTTATATATGCATAAATAAAATGCGTATTGTGCGCATTGTCAGTATGCGATAATTGAATAGTGTGGAACGGTCTGTAGTTGTAGTACGAATTGTGTTATTTTCCCGTTTGAAATTGGTATTATAATGAAATGGGATTTCAGGGTGACCACGTACCTGGAATTGTCAGGGAAAAAGAATGTATCTCTGATGAATTTATGTTCGTGGATTTCCGCTTTTTTTTATTTATTAATTGATGAAAATGCGTATTAAGATCTTGTAATTTTTTTTTTTTATTCTGTAGAATCCTTGTTTAAAATTAAAATTTTAACTGTTTACTTCGAATTGAAATGAAACCTGGAAATTTAATTAAAATGCCTGGAAAAGTTGAGGAACCCTGTGAATTGTTATGGGACACCCTCTTATTGTGTTACAAGCGCTTTTGTAATTAAAATCAATTGATATTCAGAGGTTTGTGACACATGTGTAGCATTATGTATGAACGTTGCAATGAAAGTTACTGGAATATTTGATTGTTTATACAGTAATTATGCTTCAAGTAGCCTATGCTGAAGTCGTTTTAGAAACGAACAAAGTAAGGAAAGCTGATACTTTAAATTTGAATGCCATTCTTAATGTCTTGTCATTGAACTATGAAATTCAATACCAATCAAATTAGTACTTAATCAAAGGATTATTTTGGGATTGGCCAAACTTGATTTTTTATTAAATTATAAGTATACTAGGGGGCTCTGCCCCCTGCTCACTGACGCTCGCCAACCCCCTGGATTGCTATGCAATCCCCTTGGCTAGCTTTGCTCGTCTTAAAGAGAAGCAATTAAAATATGCCCTAGCATAAAGCTATTTCAGCTGCATAATGCCATGAAACTGAACCTTTTATTATTTATGAAGAGTCGGAATACTTGCCACGTCATTATTCTGTTGCTGTCGAGACGCGTTAAGCAGGGACATTGTGGCAACGTAGTAGAAAGTTCTTGGAAAACAACCAAAGTAAACAGTTGTGTACATATATTTAAAAAAGATCGGTTATTTTATTGAACAAATAAAATTAACGGGCTGGTTTTGTACAAAGCGCCAAAATAATTAAAGTTGCTTATCGAAATTTCTTAACGAAGCAATCATATGTTCACTTAATCTTTTTTGTGATACTTGGAAAATAAAATGAAATCAACCGGAATTTTTTGAAAATCAAATTTGGCGAGAAAATTATCCATATTTCGCCAAAAGTTGTGTTTTAAAATTTTATATGAGATTTTGAATGGTTGAAATTTTATTCGTTATTTTGATAGTTTTTTCGTATTGTGATTGTTAATTCGTATTAGCTGGAAAGTTTTCAATTCGTATTAGCTATTGATTAAAGATGAGTATAGGTTCAGATTTACTGCACAACGCCTCTTAGCGATTTTTTTAAAATTGGCGATTTAGCACTGAATGCAACCCGGCGACCTCCGGAACATGTTCCAGCAGATAAATTTTCCGAAAAGTCTGATTTATCCGGAATTCTAATCCAAAAGAAATGTACACATCTTGGATCTATTTATTCTTGCATCATCATAACTATTAAATCAATACGTTTTAAATAGGCAATAATTTATATCTGTAGATTGTAATAATAAAAACAAAATATAGCGAATCCCAAGTTGTTGCCAGATGTATTTGTCAAATTTCAAAAGAAATATTGTGATTGGCTGGCTGGAATTTCTTGCATAAAGTGCATTTAGAAGATTGGTGATTGAAGTCGTTGTCATTCTGTTCACAGAAATGAAGCCAAATTTTGATGTTTCGCAAGAGAATTATATATATAGAAGGAATACATTGGAAAAATTGCAAATGTTTCTTATTCAGTTTAATAATGATGGGATGTAATAAAAAAAGCTTACAATGGAGGGCTGCAGCAACCTCTACATTTTTTTGAAATTGCCCAACAAAACATGGCAGCAAAACTGAATAGGCTACATTTTTGCGTAAACCCACCGAAACTTCATAAAAAAAATTGCAATGCCTGTACATTTTGAGGAAATCCGAGGTAGTGAGATGTAGCCAATATTATATAGATGAATTTTGTAACAATTTCGAATGTACCGAAAATTGCATTTCCTCCAATCGTGAATGAAATATAAAAGGATTCAAACGCGATGCAAATTTGTAACATGGCGTAACTATGTGTGTTGAGTATCATTTGACATTATAAATGAATTGATAAACTAGTAACAGTCTCAATAAAGCCAATGGCATTGCAATGTATTGAAAGCTACTTAAAATGGAGATTTAGAATTGTAATTTTCAACAAAAGGAACTTGTCAAACCACAAATGACGGGTCTCCGCAACGCTGTGCCACGCAAGTGCATCTAACCGTTTCTCGGTCTCGTCTTGGTTAGTGAACCAGGTACAGTATCGTTTCAGTTTCATTAATTTGTAATTTCCATCAAGTTTGTCTTGATACGCTAATTAAATATGTGGTTTCAAATGATATGAAGGGTGCAGATGCATTATGAGCACCTTATGTTTATTTCTGATGAATATTGTTGGGATTATATTAATAATAAACCTTCCTAATATTAATATTAAACATTCAATTTGAATTTAGAAAAGGCAAGCAACGTTTATTGTTTTGAAACGGAATGTTGGGAACGAAAGCGTCGTTATCTCGATCAGGCAATGCATAAGACACCATTGCTGGATAGTTATGAATATTGTGTGCTTTACAATAACAGATTTTTAAAAGTAAGCATCGTATCATTAATTTAATATGAATAGGTTCCTTATTTATGCAAGATAACGTGAATATAGATATCCAAATTGGAGTGTTTATCCATTTAAAATCTGCATTGCGGACCAGTGGCCTTAAAGAAAGTTGACAGCGTATGTAGTATACTTTTGTCGAGTTTTAAGTAATTAGGTGTAGGTTTGATAAGGGAATTGTTATGCCATATTGTGCACAGGATATCAATAATACTTGAGCACGATTAGCGAAGTTAATGAAGCGTCGCAAACGTTTTTTATTCCAATTTGATGACATCGACATCGCTGCTTACCTTAACGACGTGGTCATGGTTTACACACTCTTATATCTCCTTTGCATTTCCAAATAAATCCTCGCGGATTGTTGCCTTTTGTAGCGCAACTTTCGTACTTTTTGAATATAAATTGCAACAGTTTGGCTTTGTAGGAGGAACGTGGCAAAAGCGATGCGAGTTGTTGTAAATATCCACTTGTTGTCCGTATGCAGTGCTTGCGTAGAGGCTTGTTTCGTGCTTTTCTTGCGTCTTGCACGTTGCACTATTTATGGATCCGATTGAAGAATTTTGAAGCCCGTTTATTCCTCTTCCGATTGGTACTATGTAGAAAGGTGAGAGAAGCGTCGTTTATTTGCAAGTTCCAAATCAATGCTTCGATGTGTTTCTCCGATCTCGATCCGTTGTGCTTGTTCTGGATCCGTTGTGAAGTATTTCATTAATTTGAATTAATTCGAAGTCGAGATTTATTTCTAAGTTTTGATATGTTTCTAAGTGGAAAATTATTTCTAAGTCGAAAAATATTTCAAAGTCGTAACAAATTTCAAAGTTCAAAAATGAAAATAGTTCTAAGTGGAGAATTATTTCTAAGTGGGAAACGCTTTTAGATTCTATGTCCCGCTGATGCGGCGTAAGTACGCAAGTCGCGTCGAGTGAACCGGCGGCGAAAGACACTTTGTGCGGCATGACGAAATCGCGTCCAGCATGCAAGCAAGATTGCGTGTCGGAAACTACTGCAGTTCCGACAAAATAGGCCGAAGTGGTGGTAGTTGGTAAAAAATCGGGAAAAGCTGTGGATATGCTGCGCCTTATATATGTGGACACCTGTGTCTGCTAGGCGAGCCGATCGAACACGTTCTGTGTTGGAGACTCTCGCCGCTTCCAAATTGTCTCGGCCTCTGTGCGAGCCTCTCGACCTCCGCGTCGAGCAGGTGTAACGCAGTCGCAATGAACGAAGAAAAGGGTTCTCTGCCATTGTGCCCTACGCACCGAAAAAGCTCGACGCCTCCGAAAACTCGCCCCGCTGCGAAAGAAGCAGTCGGGGACGTCGTGAGTACCGAACCGTCTAGAGAATGACATGTTAAAAATTCGATTCGAGAAGTGACGCGGGGCCCATCTCGGGCCCCCCGCGGCCTGCCGACACGTGGGCCGCGACTCGAAGAATTGGATTCGGCGGAGAAATCCCCGAACGAAAAGTTTCCACCCTCGAAAGCGGGTCGGTTACGAAAGATACCTGGTTGATCCTGCCAGTAGTCATATGCTTGTCTCAAAGATTAAGCCATGCATGTCTAAGTACATGCCGTATTAAGGCGAAACCGCGAATGGCTCATTAAATCAGTTATGGTTCCTTGGATCGTACTTTACTACTTGGATAACTGTGGCAATTCTAGAGCTAATACATGCAGCAGAGCTCCGACCTTCGGGGACGAGCGCTTTTATTAGACCAAAACCAATCGGGCCTCGTGTCCGTGAACTGTGGTGACTCTGTATAACTTTGGGCTGATCGCACGGGCTCGTCCCGGCGACGTATCTTTCAAGTGTCTGCCTTATCAACTGTCGATGGTAGGTTACGCGCCTACCATGGTTGTAACGGGTGACGGGGAATCAGGGTTCGATTCCGGAGAGGGAGCCTGAGAAACGGCTACCACATCCAAGGAAGGCAGCAGGCGCGCAAATTACCCACTCCCGGAACGGGGAGGTAGTGACGAAAAATAACAATACGGGACTCTTTTGAGACCCCGTAATTGGAATGAGTACACTCTAAATCCTTTAACGATTATCCATTGGAGGGCAAGTCTAGTGCCAGCAGCCGCGGTAATTCTAGCTCCAATAGCGTATATTAAAGTTGTTGCGGTTAAAAAGCTCGTAGTTGGATCTCAGTTCCAGACGGATGGTCCGCCTACCGGCGGTCACTGTCCGTTCTGAACAGGCCAGCCGGTTTCCCCTGATGATCTTCACCGGTTGTCTCGGGTGACCGGCAAGTTTACTTTGAAAAAATTAGAGTGCTCAAAGCAGGCGCGACGCCTGGATAATGGTGCATGGAATAATGGAATAGGACCTCGGTTCTATTTTGTTGGTTTTCGGAACGCGAGGTAATGATTAAGAGGGACAGACGGGGGCATCCGTACTGCGACGCTAGAGGTGAAATTCTTGGACCGTCGCAAGACGAACTACTGCGAAAGCATTTGCCAAGAATGTTTCCATTAATCAAGAACGAAAGTTAGAGGCTCGAAGGCGATCAGATACCGCCCTAGTTCTAACCATAAACGATGCCAGCCAGCGATCCGGCTGTGTTCCTCAAATGACACGCCGGGCAGCTTCCGGGAAACCAAAGCTTTTGGGTTCCGGGGGAAGTATGGTTGCAAAGCTGAAACTTAAAGGAATTGACGGAAGGCCACACAAGGTGTGGAGCCTGCGGCTTAATTTGACTCAACACGCGAAAACTCACCTGGCCCGGACACAGGAAGGATTGACAGATTGAGAGCTCTTTCTTGATTCTGTGGGTGGTGGTGCATGGCCGCTCTTAGTTGGTGGAGCGATTTGTCTGGTTAATTCCGTTAACGAACGAGACTCTAGCCTGCTAAATAGACGTTCCGATCCTCCGAGTCGGACGTTCTTCTTAGAGGGACGGGCGGCGTTTAGCCGCACGAAACAGAGCAATAGCAGGTCTGTGATGCCCTTTGATGTCCGGGGCCGCACGCGCGCTACATTGAAGGAACCAGCGTGTGCTTTCCCTGTCCGACAGGACTGGGTAACCCGTTGAACCTCCTTCGTGCTGGGGATAGCAAATTGTAATTGTTTTGCTTGAACGAGGAACACCTAGTAAGCGTGAGTCATCAGCTCATGTTGATTATGTCCCTGGCCTTTGTTCACACCGCCCGTCGCTACTACCGATTGAATGATTTAGTGAGGTCTTCGGACTGGCGCTCGGATTGGCTTTCGGGTCGAGCCGACGTGCCGGAAAGATGACCAAACTTGATCATTTAGAGGAAGTAAAAGTCGTAACAAGGTTTCCGTAGGTGAACCTGCGGAAGGATCATTATCGAAATCGATTCCCCTCTTGGGAGTTGTTTTGAAAAACTCTCCTCTCTCTCCCCTCCCCGGGAGTCCGAGGAAAGGAGCCTGCACCCGTCGGACGGCGGTGGAGAGGTCTCCGTTCGAACGCACCGCGACGCCTTGCCGAGGGTGTGCCTACTTTGTTCCCGGCCGCGTTTTCGGCAGGAGGGAGGTCTTCTCTTCTCTATTGCAGAGGGGGAGGCTAGGCTTGAAGAGCTGCGTCGCAGAACGCACCGCACCGAAGGCGTCCTCTTCCGACTCCGGTCGGAAGTGTCTCTTTAAATTGAAAAATTCGAACGCACTACGACGAGCTCTTTAGGGAGCGAGTCATAAAAAAAAAAATTACAACTCTGAACAGTGGATCACTCGGCTCACGGGTCGATGAAGAACGCAGCCAGCTGCGAGATTTGGTGTGAATTGCAGGACACATTGAGCACTGATTTTTCGAACGCACATTGCGGCCTCGGGTCCTACCCGGGGCCTCGCCTGTCTGAGGGTCGGATAAGACTTGCCTAGGAAATTCGTTTCCAATTGGCCGCACCGGAAGACTCGTTTTCCGCCGGCTCAAGTAAGTAGAAACGGAATCCTCACCGGTCGAAAGAAGCGTCGCCGATGTGCACGCCCGTCGGCTGGAGAAGACGAGTGCTTTCTCCGCCTTGACGGGCCTTCGGTTCGATGCTGGCACGACCGCCTTTCCGTCCTTCCTCCGTTTTCGGATGGGAGAAAAAATATTTATTGTCGACCTCAGATCAGACGAGATGACCCGCTGAATTTAAGCATATAAATAAGCGGAGGAAAAGAAACCAACAGGGATTCCCGAGTAATGGCGAACGAA
>CAXBTE010000140.1:0-10000 GCA_963978545.1 Linyphia triangularis | reverse complement strand
GTCCCGAAACAACCAACATCCCTCAACAACATAATTGAAACACGGAAACTTATACGTAACATGCAGACTGACTGACAAACAAACTTGAACTTGGAATTAAGTAAAAAAACACAGCATGTAACCCTGTCCATTCTTTTTACACTTAAGTGAAATGCCCCACTTCAAAAACCCGCTACGCTACCCCGAATTGTATGGACGGTACCAATTTTCAGCTCAAACGGGGCGATTGATTCGTACATTTTTCATGCACAAAATGAAACTGAAGTGAATAAAATAGACTCAAGCGATCGATATTGCATCGTTTAATGTGTACAAACAATTGCCCCGACGTATTTTCTATAAAGTTAGAAATCCCTTTTTTTTAGTTGAAAATGTAATTTCTTAAATTTAATCACTATTCTAGGAATTGAGCATTTGTATTTTTAATTTTTCAAAAATAAACAAATACCTCCAGTACGTTTGTACATGGTTTTTGTTTTTGATGCTTTTGTGGAGATTTCTCGGTTGTATTATTTTGAATACATTGTTAGAATAGTTTTTTGTACTACATTTCCAGCAAAGTTGTTTTCCTCGTTCCGTGTGTCCTGGTGAGTGGGTGTATGTTTCCAAGTTGGAATTTGGAATTGCTGTGATTTACGGATTTTGATTTTTTTTATTATTATTTCCGAGTACCATAGTTTGTTTGTCAGTCTGTATGTTATGTACCAGGGTTCCCACGGTCATAGAGAGTCATTAAGAGTTCTTTTATTTGGAACTTGTTTTCTATTCCTTAAAAGTCCTTGAAAATGCTTAGAGGTCCTTAAAAGTCCTTAATTTTTACAGATGTTGTCCAGCTGCAGAATTTATAAAAATACAACTCGGACTTGCTATCCCCGCGTGACCACCACGTATCTGCACCGTATCAAAATTTTCCGACGTATTTGCGAATCCACCAACTTTAACTTTTTTGATAGAATATACTTTAATAAAAATTTAAATACAGATATGATGCTTGAAAATAAAAACATTATTTAGGTCCTTAAAAGTCATTAATTTTCATTCTGTGATTTGAGTGGGAACCCTGTGTACAAGTTTCCGTGTTTGTACCTTGTTTGACCTAAGAAAAGATTGGATGTACATGCTTTCTGTTCCATTTTTAAGTCGCTTATTTTGTGTCGTCTTATTTTCTCTCTCCCACTTTTGAAGAAGCGGGTTTTACTATTCCGTTTTTGAATTTTTCTAATGTTGTAGTCTACGGTTGACGCGTGTTTTTTTTAACGATTTGTTAGTGAATTGTTTACTTCTTAACAGGTTAATTGCAACACCTACCATATGTTCTTCGCCTACCATACAGACGCTGTGTCATTCGTTCGAAAAAATTTTCAAATTTCTTTCAAATCACTGAATCCATTTAGTTTTATGCTAATTGATGCTGTGTCATTCGTTCGAAAAAACTGTGTCATTAGTTCGAAAAAAACCATCCCACAAGCCCCCACCCATCCACCCAGGCAGAGTAATAGTTATGTTTGTACGGGATTTCAATTTTTAGTGGTGACGATTACTAAATGATTTCCCGGTCGTTGAATTTGAACGAACCCTTTGAAAAATCAATATTTTGCATAACTTAAACTAATATTTTATTGTTGATTTAAAGGCCAGACTGTAGCAAACTACGCTCGCTGCGCCATTGCTTTGCAGCGGTCGGGCAACGCAACAGCCTAACTACGCTCGCAGCGCCATTGCTTTGCAGCGGTCAGGCAACGCAACGGGTTTGTCCCACGACAAATTATGAAATGTAATGCTTGCTGTCAAGCAGTCATTTTTTTTTTTTTTCTTTTCCTTTTTTAAAGGACTATAGTAATTGTTAACTAAAATTTCTCCCGATGTGCAGTGCCGCTCGAGAAATATCTTTTTACATGTAAATTTATATTTTAACCACCAGGTGGTGGAGCTTTGTAATTGTTTAAAAGACTTATATTTTTATGCTGGAGGAGACGATAATAAATATTTGGGCTATAATGAATGTCTCATTTGATAAAAGTTATATGACGAGCGTTGTAATGACTGATGTTTGTATATTTTTCAGGTTTTCCCTGGATGAAGAAGGAAAAACTTCAGCTGTTTCTGTGAATTTGTGTTTCATCTTGATTTTTCTGCGAAATGAGTAATTTTGTTTTTGGATCGAGGTTATACTACGTAATAAATGCAATAAATTAAATATATATGAATACTATAGGCATATACAAATGTAATCTGATTTTGTAAACCAATCAATCAATAATCTTCCATGTAATATGTAGTAAACAATGAATGGGAAAGGATTTTTAAAGAAAACTGTGATTAATGCAACGATCATTTTTAAAAAAATTAATTTGAATGAATATTTATATACAACTGAAGTAAATTTAGTTTTACGTTAATGCACAACAATGGTAATTGTAATTTGAGTTTGAATATCTATCGCTGCCTTTTGTTAATGTTAGCAAAAATGTCCAAACATACATCTGCCATTTCGCTTCTTTCTCCTAAAACTAACTAGAAAACCAAACACTTGTCCTCACTATTTAAAAGTACTATCTCGTGCAATTGTGTTTAACAAATTGTAAAAGCAGTTTGTTAAATTTCCCGTGACTAATATCTACCACATTAGAGAAATGTAAGTGCGTTATTAATTCGGAAACAAACGGCTAGTTTCGAAAGATAGTTTGTAGCCAAAGCAGATTAAAAACTTGGAAGAGATTTATTTCGATGCATGACTCGGTGCAGATTCTGTTCTTCCTGTTGTAATGCACTCGATACAGTTCTTTACACAACAATGTATCGCAAACAGCAGTTAAAAACTAGAACGCTAAAGATTCAATGCTCGATGACTGGCAACAAAGTACAAACTCGATCACCCGCTCTATTGGCCTTCCTTTGTGAATCTTCCGTAGATAGTAATTAGGAGAATTCTCCACATTGCATTCGAAAAGCCAGAAGTACATGTACCTGGAGTGTACACCGAAAGTGTCGCCAAATTTGGCGATTAAGATGAGTTACCATTTTGACCGCAATGTTTAATGGCCTTCTTGTACAACACGTACTCAAGCATTCGTAGATGCATTGCGGGAATGAAATTCTTGCACTGCCTCTATGTACATACTTAACTTTTGTTTTTACATAAGTAATACTAACAAATATTTAGAAATATAAAGTAAATGCTAATTCATTGTTCTGTTGTACTGCAAGTCCACCTGATGGCTGTGTGGTTAGCGCTCTGGAACATGCCAAAAGTGCCGGGTTTAAATCCCGAAGATTTGGACGTGGATGTTTTTGGTGGTTCGGAATCCACGTTAAGCTGTAGGTCCCTGTCTGATTATTCAATGAAGATGGCCGCCTGAAGTTTTTATTCCATGTATTCATTTGTCAATCCTTTGATTTTGTTAATGAATTTTGTAAAAAAGTACATTTTCGACTTTCAGCATTTATATTTTTAAGTTAGGTTGCATGTGAATATGATGTCCCATCCATCCTTGACAGAAATGAAAAGAATAAAACCCGCAAGTATCAAATTAATTCTTAAAGTGTATAATGGAAATGGGTAAACATAGGATAATGAATTTGCTTATATATGCATAAATAAAATGCGTATTGTGCGCATTGTCAGTATGCGATAATTGAATAGTGTGGAACGGTCTGTAGTTGTAGTACGAATTGTGTTATTTTCCCGTTTGAAATTGGTATTATAATGAAATGGGATTTCAGGGTGACCACGTACCTGGAATTGTCAGGGAAAAAGAATGTATCTCTGATGAATTTATGTTCGTGGATTTCCGCTTTTTTTTATTTATTAATTGATGAAAATGCGTATTAAGATCTTGTAATTTTTTTTTTTTATTCTGTAGAATCCTTGTTTAAAATTAAAATTTTAACTGTTTACTTCGAATTGAAATGAAACCTGGAAATTTAATTAAAATGCCTGGAAAAGTTGAGGAACCCTGTGAATTGTTATGGGACACCCTCTTATTGTGTTACAAGCGCTTTTGTAATTAAAATCAATTGATATTCAGAGGTTTGTGACACATGTGTAGCATTATGTATGAACGTTGCAATGAAAGTTACTGGAATATTTGATTGTTTATACAGTAATTATGCTTCAAGTAGCCTATGCTGAAGTCGTTTTAGAAACGAACAAAGTAAGGAAAGCTGATACTTTAAATTTGAATGCCATTCTTAATGTCTTGTCATTGAACTATGAAATTCAATACCAATCAAATTAGTACTTAATCAAAGGATTATTTTGGGATTGGCCAAACTTGATTTTTTATTAAATTATAAGTATACTAGGGGGCTCTGCCCCCTGCTCACTGACGCTCGCCAACCCCCTGGATTGCTATGCAATCCCCTTGGCTAGCTTTGCTCGTCTTAAAGAGAAGCAATTAAAATATGCCCTAGCATAAAGCTATTTCAGCTGCATAATGCCATGAAACTGAACCTTTTATTATTTATGAAGAGTCGGAATACTTGCCACGTCATTATTCTGTTGCTGTCGAGACGCGTTAAGCAGGGACATTGTGGCAACGTAGTAGAAAGTTCTTGGAAAACAACCAAAGTAAACAGTTGTGTACATATATTTAAAAAAGATCGGTTATTTTATTGAACAAATAAAATTAACGGGCTGGTTTTGTACAAAGCGCCAAAATAATTAAAGTTGCTTATCGAAATTTCTTAACGAAGCAATCATATGTTCACTTAATCTTTTTTGTGATACTTGGAAAATAAAATGAAATCAACCGGAATTTTTTGAAAATCAAATTTGGCGAGAAAATTATCCATATTTCGCCAAAAGTTGTGTTTTAAAATTTTATATGAGATTTTGAATGGTTGAAATTTTATTCGTTATTTTGATAGTTTTTTCGTATTGTGATTGTTAATTCGTATTAGCTGGAAAGTTTTCAATTCGTATTAGCTATTGATTAAAGATGAGTATAGGTTCAGATTTACTGCACAACGCCTCTTAGCGATTTTTTTAAAATTGGCGATTTAGCACTGAATGCAACCCGGCGACCTCCGGAACATGTTCCAGCAGATAAATTTTCCGAAAAGTCTGATTTATCCGGAATTCTAATCCAAAAGAAATGTACACATCTTGGATCTATTTATTCTTGCATCATCATAACTATTAAATCAATACGTTTTAAATAGGCAATAATTTATATCTGTAGATTGTAATAATAAAAACAAAATATAGCGAATCCCAAGTTGTTGCCAGATGTATTTGTCAAATTTCAAAAGAAATATTGTGATTGGCTGGCTGGAATTTCTTGCATAAAGTGCATTTAGAAGATTGGTGATTGAAGTCGTTGTCATTCTGTTCACAGAAATGAAGCCAAATTTTGATGTTTCGCAAGAGAATTATATATATAGAAGGAATACATTGGAAAAATTGCAAATGTTTCTTATTCAGTTTAATAATGATGGGATGTAATAAAAAAAGCTTACAATGGAGGGCTGCAGCAACCTCTACATTTTTTTGAAATTGCCCAACAAAACATGGCAGCAAAACTGAATAGGCTACATTTTTGCGTAAACCCACCGAAACTTCATAAAAAAAATTGCAATGCCTGTACATTTTGAGGAAATCCGAGGTAGTGAGATGTAGCCAATATTATATAGATGAATTTTGTAACAATTTCGAATGTACCGAAAATTGCATTTCCTCCAATCGTGAATGAAATATAAAAGGATTCAAACGCGATGCAAATTTGTAACATGGCGTAACTATGTGTGTTGAGTATCATTTGACATTATAAATGAATTGATAAACTAGTAACAGTCTCAATAAAGCCAATGGCATTGCAATGTATTGAAAGCTACTTAAAATGGAGATTTAGAATTGTAATTTTCAACAAAAGGAACTTGTCAAACCACAAATGACGGGTCTCCGCAACGCTGTGCCACGCAAGTGCATCTAACCGTTTCTCGGTCTCGTCTTGGTTAGTGAACCAGGTACAGTATCGTTTCAGTTTCATTAATTTGTAATTTCCATCAAGTTTGTCTTGATACGCTAATTAAATATGTGGTTTCAAATGATATGAAGGGTGCAGATGCATTATGAGCACCTTATGTTTATTTCTGATGAATATTGTTGGGATTATATTAATAATAAACCTTCCTAATATTAATATTAAACATTCAATTTGAATTTAGAAAAGGCAAGCAACGTTTATTGTTTTGAAACGGAATGTTGGGAACGAAAGCGTCGTTATCTCGATCAGGCAATGCATAAGACACCATTGCTGGATAGTTATGAATATTGTGTGCTTTACAATAACAGATTTTTAAAAGTAAGCATCGTATCATTAATTTAATATGAATAGGTTCCTTATTTATGCAAGATAACGTGAATATAGATATCCAAATTGGAGTGTTTATCCATTTAAAATCTGCATTGCGGACCAGTGGCCTTAAAGAAAGTTGACAGCGTATGTAGTATACTTTTGTCGAGTTTTAAGTAATTAGGTGTAGGTTTGATAAGGGAATTGTTATGCCATATTGTGCACAGGATATCAATAATACTTGAGCACGATTAGCGAAGTTAATGAAGCGTCGCAAACGTTTTTTATTCCAATTTGATGACATCGACATCGCTGCTTACCTTAACGACGTGGTCATGGTTTACACACTCTTATATCTCCTTTGCATTTCCAAATAAATCCTCGCGGATTGTTGCCTTTTGTAGCGCAACTTTCGTACTTTTTGAATATAAATTGCAACAGTTTGGCTTTGTAGGAGGAACGTGGCAAAAGCGATGCGAGTTGTTGTAAATATCCACTTGTTGTCCGTATGCAGTGCTTGCGTAGAGGCTTGTTTCGTGCTTTTCTTGCGTCTTGCACGTTGCACTATTTATGGATCCGATTGAAGAATTTTGAAGCCCGTTTATTCCTCTTCCGATTGGTACTATGTAGAAAGGTGAGAGAAGCGTCGTTTATTTGCAAGTTCCAAATCAATGCTTCGATGTGTTTCTCCGATCTCGATCCGTTGTGCTTGTTCTGGATCCGTTGTGAAGTATTTCATTAATTTGAATTAATTCGAAGTCGAGATTTATTTCTAAGTTTTGATATGTTTCTAAGTGGAAAATTATTTCTAAGTCGAAAAATATTTCAAAGTCGTAACAAATTTCAAAGTTCAAAAATGAAAATAGTTCTAAGTGGAGAATTATTTCTAAGTGGGAAACGCTTTTAGATTCTATGTCCCGCTGATGCGGCGTAAGTACGCAAGTCGCGTCGAGTGAACCGGGCGAAAGACACTTTGTGCGGCATGACGAAATCGCGTCCAGCATGCAAGCAAGATTGCGTGTCGGAAACTACTGCAGTTCCGACAAAATAGGCCGAAGTGGTGGTAGTTGGTAAAAAATCGGGAAAAGCTGTGGATATGCTGCGCCTTATATATGTGGACACCTGTGTCTGCTAGGCGAGCCGATCGAACACGTTCTGTGTTGGAGACTCTCGCCGCTTCCAAATTGTCTCGGCCTCTGTGCGAGCCTCTCGACCTCCGCGTCGAGCAGGTGTAACGCAGTCGCAATGAACGAAGAAAAGGGTTCTCTGCCATTGTGCCCTACGCACCGAAAAAGCTCGACGCCTCCGAAAACTCGCCCCGCTGCGAAAGAAGCAGTCGGGGACGTCGTGAGTACCGAACCGTCTAGAGAATGACATGTTAAAAATTCGATTCGAGAAGTGACGCGGGGCCCATCTCGGGCCCCCCGCGGCCTGCCGACACGTGGGCCGCGACTCGAAGAATTGGATTCGGCGGAGAAATCCCCGAACGAAAAGTTTCCACCCTCGAAAGCGGGTCGGTTACGAAAGATACCTGGTTGATCCTGCCAGTAGTCATATGCTTGTCTCAAAGATTAAGCCATGCATGTCTAAGTACATGCCGTATTAAGGCGAAACCGCGAATGGCTCATTAAATCAGTTATGGTTCCTTGGATCGTACTTTACTACTTGGATAACTGTGGCAATTCTAGAGCTAATACATGCAGCAGAGCTCCGACCTTCGGGGACGAGCGCTTTTATTAGACCAAAACCAATCGGGCCTCGTGTCCGTGAACTGTGGTGACTCTGTATAACTTTGGGCTGATCGCACGGGCTCGTCCCGGCGACGTATCTTTCAAGTGTCTGCCTTATCAACTGTCGATGGTAGGTTACGCGCCTACCATGGTTGTAACGGGTGACGGGGAATCAGGGTTCGATTCCGGAGAGGGAGCCTGAGAAACGGCTACCACATCCAAGGAAGGCAGCAGGCGCGCAAATTACCCACTCCCGGAACGGGGAGGTAGTGACGAAAAATAACAATACGGGACTCTTTTGAGACCCCGTAATTGGAATGAGTACACTCTAAATCCTTTAACGATTATCCATTGGAGGGCAAGTCTAGTGCCAGCAGCCGCGGTAATTCTAGCTCCAATAGCGTATATTAAAGTTGTTGCGGTTAAAAAGCTCGTAGTTGGATCTCAGTTCCAGACGGATGGTCCGCCTACCGGCGGTCACTGTCCGTTCTGAACAGGCCAGCCGGTTTCCCCTGATGATCTTCACCGGTTGTCTCGGGTGACCGGCAAGTTTACTTTGAAAAAATTAGAGTGCTCAAAGCAGGCGCGACGCCTGGATAATGGTGCATGGAATAATGGAATAGGACCTCGGTTCTATTTTGTTGGTTTTCGGAACGCGAGGTAATGATTAAGAGGGACAGACGGGGGCATCCGTACTGCGACGCTAGAGGTGAAATTCTTGGACCGTCGCAAGACGAACTACTGCGAAAGCATTTGCCAAGAATGTTTCCATTAATCAAGAACGAAAGTTAGAGGCTCGAAGGCGATCAGATACCGCCCTAGTTCTAACCATAAACGATGCCAGCCAGCGATCCGGCTGTGTTCCTCAAATGACACGCCGGGCAGCTTCCGGGAAACCAAAGCTTTTGGGTTCCGGGGGAAGTATGGTTGCAAAGCTGAAACTTAAAGGAATTGACGGAAGGCCACACAAGGTGTGGAGCCTGCGGCTTAATTTGACTCAACACGCGAAAACTCACCTGGCCCGGACACAGGAAGGATTGACAGATTGAGAGCTCTTTCTTGATTCTGTGGGTGGTGGTGCATGGCCGCTCTTAGTTGGTGGAGCGATTTGTCTGGTTAATTCCGTTAACGAACGAGACTCTAGCCTGCTAAATAGACGTTCCGATCCTCCGAGTCGGACGTTCTTCTTAGAGGGACGGGCGGCGTTTAGCCGCACGAAACAGAGCAATAGCAGGTCTGTGATGCCCTTTGATGTCCGGGGCCGCACGCGCGCTACATTGAAGGAACCAGCGTGTGCTTTCCCTGTCCGACAGGACTGGGTAACCCGTTGAACCTCCTTCGTGCTGGGGATAGCAAATTGTAATTGTTTTGCTTGAACGAGGAACACCTAGTAAGCGTGAGTCATCAGCTCATGTTGATTATGTCCCTGGCCTTTGTTCACACCGCCCGTCGCTACTACCGATTGAATGATTTAGTGAGGTCTTCGGACTGGCGCTCGGATTGGCTTTCGGGTCGAGCCGACGTGCCGGAAAGATGACCAAACTTGATCATTTAGAGGAAGTAAAAGTCGTAACAAGGTTTCCGTAGGTGAACCTGCGGAAGGATCATTATCGAAATCGATTCCCCTCTTGGGAGTTGTTTTGAAAAACTCTCCTCTCTCTCCCCTCCCCGGGAGTCCGAGGAAAGGAGCCTGCACCCGTCGGACGGCGGTGGAGAGGTCTCCGTTCGAACGCACCGCGACGCCTTGCCGAGGGTGTGCCTACTTTGTTCCCGGCCGCGTTTTCGGCAGGAGGGAGGTCTTCTCTTCTCTATTGCAGAGGGGGAGGCTAGGCTTGAAGAGCTGCGTCGCAGAACGCACCGCACCGAAGGCGTCCTCTTCCGACTCCGGTCGGAAGTGTCTCTTTAAATTGAAAAATTCGAACGCACTACGACGAGCTCTTTAGGGAGCGAGTCATAAAAAAAAAAATTACAACT
>CAXBTE010000139.1:0-126000 GCA_963978545.1 Linyphia triangularis | reverse complement strand
TTTTAATTAAAATTTGGTACAAGAATAACTATAAAACATATATCCAACTGCAATTCGCAATTTGAAAGCATTTGAGCAATTTTCTCGAAAATACAATTCCCCATTGAAATCACATGGCGGACTATTCAATGAATAATTGTTCAAAAATTAAAATTTTAAAATTTTTTTCCCGTGTGTGATATTGAAGCTTATATATAGGAGAATATCCAATTTCAATTTTATAACACTCACTAAATAAAAAGTGGGTCTAAAGTTGTTGCAAAAAATGCAATTTTCTCAAAAATAAAATTTCCCCATTGAAAACACATGGCGGATTCTTCAATGAATTATTGTTCAAAAATTAAAATTTTAAAATTTTTTTCCCGTGTGTGATATTGAAGCTTATATATAGGAGAATCTCCAATTCCTATTTTATAACACTCACTAAATAAGAAGTGGGTCTATAGTTGGTTCAAAATGTGCAATTTTCTCAAACATAAAATTTCACAATTGAAAACACATGGCGGACTGTTCAATGAATTATTGTTCAAAAAGTAAAATTTTCAAAATGTTTTCCGGTGTGTGATATTGAAGCTTATATATAGGAGAATCTCCAATTCCAATTTTATAACACTCACTAAATAAGAAGTGGGTCTATAGTTGGTACAAAATGTAAAATTTTCTCAAAAATAAAATTTCCCCATTGAAAACACATGGAGGACTGTTCAATGAATTATTGTTCAAAATGTAAAATTTTCAAAATTTTTTCCGGTTTGTGATATTGAAGCTCATATATAGGAGAATCTCCTATTCGAATTTTATAACACTCACTAAATAAGAAGTGGGTCTAAAGTTGGTCCTAAAAATTGAACTTTCAAAATTTTCGTTTAAAATTTTTCCCATGTTAACCGTTTGGAAAATTTCACACTTCCAAATTTTCAAAATTTTACAATCATTTTGCAACTAGGGTAACCGAAATTATCAACCGAATCGATTTCCACATTCAAATGGTCATTAAAATGAAATTTTACTTCTCAAAATTCGGTAATTGCGAAAAAAATCTTTATATCCCTTTGAATATACATTAAACTTGCCAATCCTTAGGCATTTCTCAATTTTCGAATTTTAACCTTAATTTGTAGCCTAGGATAATAAAAGTCATCTTCCGATTTCTTTCTGATCATCAATTTGCTCATGAAATATTATTTTAGTACACAAAATCGAAGCAATGCTACGTAAAATAAAGCCTCAAAACAGTTTCTGAGCGCTTTCGTTTGAAAATTTCAACTTCTCATAGAGCTATTCAAAAATAGTTTTTTTTGCCAAAATTTTGAAATTTGTTTGATTTTTAATGTGTTTTTGAATAAAAAAACACAATTTGGAACCATTTGTTAAAAATGAAATTTTCCATTCAAATACACTCAAAACTGAAATATTTCAAGATTTTCGAAAAATTGAATTTTTTATTTTTAAAATACTTTTTTTTAATTAAAATTTGGTACAAGAATAACTATAAAACATATATCCAACTGCAATTCGCAAATTGAAAGCATTTGAGCAATTTTCTCGAAAATACAATTCCCCATTGAAATCACATGGCGGACTATTCAATGAATAATTGTTCAAAAATTAAAATTTTAAAAATTTTTTCCCGTGTGTGATATTGAAGCTTATATATAGGAGAATATCCAATTTCAATTTTATAACACTCACTAAATAAAAAGTGGGTCTAAAGTTGTTCCAAAAAGTGCAATTTTCTCAAAAATAAGATTTCGCCATTGAAAACACATGACGGACTATTCAATGAATAATTTTTCAAAAAGTAAAATTTTCTAAATTTGTTCCGGTGTGTGATATTGAAGCTTTTATATAGGAGAATCTCCAATTCCAATTTTATAACACTCACTAAATAAGAAGTGGGTCTATAGTTGGTTCAAAATGTGCAATTTTCTCAAAAATAAAATTTCACAATTGAAAACACATGGCGGACTGTTCAATGAATTATTGTTCAAAAAGTAAAATTTTCAAAATGTTTTCCGGTGTGTGATATTGAAGCTTATATATAGGAGAATCTCCAATTCCAATTTTATAACACTCACTAAATAAGAAGTGGGTCTAAAGTGGTTCCAAAAAGTGCAATTTTCTAAAAAATAAAATTTCCTTATTGAAAACACATGATGACTATTCAATAAATTATTGTTCAAAAAATAAAATTTTCAAAATTTTTTCCGGTGTGTTATATTGAAGCTTATATATAGGAGAATCTCCAATTCCAATTTTATAACACTCCCTAAATAAGAAGTGGGTCTAAAGTTGTTCCAAAAAGTGCAATTTTCTCAAAAATAAGATTTCGCCATTGAAAACACATGACGGACTATTCAATGAATAATTTTTCAAAAAGTAAAATTTTCAAAATTTTGTCCTGTGTGTGATATTGAAGCTTATATATAGGAGAATCTCCAATTCCAATTTTATAACACTCACTAAATAAGAAGTGGGTCTGAAGTTGGTCCAAAAAGTGCAATTTTCTCAAAAATAAAATTTCCACATCGAAAACACATGGCGGACTGTTCAATGAATTATTGTTCAAAAAGTAAAATTTTCAAATTTTTTTCCCATTTGTGATATTGAAGCTTATATATAGGAGAATCTCCAATTCCAATTTTATAACACTCACTAAATAAGGAGTGGGTCTAAAGTTGTTCCAAAAAGTGCAATTTTCTAAAAAATAAAAATTCCCCCATTGAAAACACATGGTGGACTATTCAATGAATAATTGTTCAAAAATGAAAATTTTCAAAATTTTTTGCCGTGTGTGATATTGAAGCTTATATATAGGAGAATCTCCAATTCCAATTTTATAACACTCACTAAATAAAAAGTGGGTCTAAAGTTGTTCCAAAAAGTGCAATTTTCCAAAAAATAAAATTTCCCCATTGAAAACAGATGGCGGACTGTTCAATGAATTATTGTTCAAAAAGTAAAATTTTCAAAATTTTTTCCGGTTTGTGATATTGAAGCTCATATATAGGAGAATCTCCAATTCGAATTTTATAACACTCACTAAATAAGAAGTGGGTCTTAAGTTGGTCTAAAAAGTGCAATTTTCTTAAAAATAAAATTTCCACATCGAAAACACATGGCGGACTGTTCAATGAATTATTGTTCAAAAACCAAAATTTTTAAAATTTTTTCCCGTTTGTGATATTGAAGCTTATATATAGGAGAAACTCCAATTTCAATTTTATAACACTCACTAAATAAAAAGTGGGTCTAAAGTTGTTCCAAAAAGTGCAATTTTCTAAAAAATAAAATTCCCCCATTGAAAACACATGGTGGACTATTCAATGAATAATTGTTCAAAAATTAAAATTTTCAAAATTTTTTCCCGTGTGTGATATTGAAGCTTATATATAGGAGAAACTCCAATTTCAATTTTATAACACTCACTAAATAAGAAGTGGGTCTAAAGTTGTTCCAAAAAGTGCAATTTTCTCAAAAATAAGATTTCGCCATTGAAAACACATGACGGACTATTCAATGAATAATTTTTCAAAAAGTAAAATTTTCAAAATGTTTTCCCGTGTGTGATATTGAAGCTTATATATAGGAGAATCTCCAATTCGAATTTTATAACACTCACTAAATAAGAAGTGGGTCTTAAGTTGGTCCAAATAGTGCAATTTTCTTAAAAATAAAATTTCCACATCGAAAACACATGGCGGACTGTTCAATGAATTATTGTTCAAAAAGTAAAATTTTAAAAATTTTTTCCCGTGTGTGATATTGAAGCTTATATATAGGAGAAACTCCAATTTCAATTTTATAACACTCACTAAATAAAAAGTGGGTCTAAAGTTGTTCCAAAAAGTGCAATTTTCTCAAAAATAAGATTCCCCCATTGAAAACACATGGTGGAATATTCAATGAATAATTGTTCAAAAAATAAAATTTTCAAAATTTTTTCCGGTTTGTGATATTGAAGCTTATATATAGGATAATCTCCAATTCCAATTTTATAACACTTACTAAATAAAAAGTGGGTCTATAGTTGGTTCAAAATGTGCAATTTTCTAAAAAATAAAATTTCTCCATTGAAAACACATGGCGGACTGTTCAATGAATTATTGTTCAAAAAGTAAAATTTTAAAAATTTTTTCCGGTTTGTGATATTGAAGCTCATATATAGGAGAATCTCGAATTCGAATTTAATAACACTCACTAAATAAGAAGTGGGTCTAAAGTGGTTCCAAAAAGTGCAAATTTCTAAAAAATAAAATTTCCTTATTGAAAACACATGATGACTATTCAATGAATTATTGTTCAAAAAATAAAATTTTCAAAATTTTTTCCGGTGTGTTATATTGAAGCTTATATATAGGAGAATCTCCAATTCCAATTTTATAACACTCACTAAATAAGAAGTGGGTCTAAAGTTGTTCCAAAAAGTGCAATTTTCTCAAAAATAAGATTTCGCCATTGAAAACACATGACGGACTATTCAATGAATTATTTTTCAAAAAGTAAAATTTTCAAAATTTTTTCCTGTTTGTGATATTGAAGCTCATATATAGGAGAATCTCCTACTCGAACTTTATAACACTCAGTAAATAATTAGTGGATCTAAAGTTGGTCCTAAAAATTGAACTTTCAAAATTTCCGTTTAAAATTTTTCCCATGTTAACAGTACGGAAAATTTCACACTTCTAAATTTTCAAAATTTTACAATCATTATGCAACTAGGGTAACAGAAATTGTCATCCGAATCGATTTCCACATTCAAGTGGTTATTAAAATGAAATTTTACTTCTCAAAATTCGGTTATTGCCAAAAAAAATCTTTATATCCCTTTGAATATACATTAAACTTGCCAATCCTTATGCAATTTTCCAATTCTCAATTTTCGAATTTTAATCTTAATTTGTAGCCTAGGATAATAAAAGTCATCTTCCGATTTCTTTCTGATCATCAATTTGCTCATGAAATATTATTTTAGTAAACAAAATCGAAGCAATGCTACGTAAAATAAAGCCTCAAAACAGTTTCTGAGCGCTTTATTTTCAAAATTTCAACTTCTCCTAGAGCTATTCAAAAATAGTTTTTTTTTTGCCAAAATTTTGAAATTTGTTTGATTTTTAATGTGTTTTTGAATAAAAAAACACAATTTGGAACCATTTGTTAAAAATGAAATTTTCCATTCAAATACACTCAAAACTGAAATATTTCAAGATTTTCGAAAAATTGAATTTTTTATTTTTAGAATAATATTTTTAATTAAAATTTGGTATAAGAATAACTATAAAACATATATCCAACTGCAATTCGCAATTTGAAAGCATTTGAGCAATTTTCTTGAAAATACAATTCCCCATTGAAATCACATGGCGGACTATTCAATGAATAATTGTTCAAAAAGTAAAATTTTCAAAATTTTTTCCCGTTTGTGATATTGAAGCTTATATATAGGAGAAACTCCAATTCCAATTTTATAACACTTACTGAATAAGAAGTGGGTCTAAAGTTGTTCCAAAAAGTGCAATTTTCTAAAAAATAAAATTTCCCCATTGAAAACACATGTCGGACTGTTCAATGAATTATTGTTCAAAAAGTAAAATTTTCAAAATTTTTTCCGGTTTTTGATATTGAAGCTCATATATAGGAGAATCTCGAATTTGAATTTTATAACACTCCCTAAATAAGAAGTGGGTCTAAAGTTGTTCCAAAAAGTGCAATTTTCTCAAAAATAAGATTTCGCCATTGAAAACACATGACGGACTATTCAATGAATAATTTTTCAAAAAGTAAAATTTTTAAAATTTTGTCCTGTGTGTGATATTGAAGCTTATATATAGGAGAATCTCCAATTCCAATTTTATAACACTCACTAAATAAGGAGTGGGTCTAAAGTTGTTCCAAAAAGTGCAATTTTCTAAAAAATAAAAATTCCCCCATTGAAAACACATGGTGGACTATTCAATGAATAATTGTTCAAAAATGAAAATTTTCAAAATTTTTTGCCGTGTGTGATATTGAAGCTTATATATAGGAGAATCTCCAATTCCAATTTTATAACACTCACTAAATAAGGAGTGGGTCTAAAGTTGTTCCAAAAAGTGCAATTTTCTAAAAAATAAAAATTCCCCCATTGAAAACACATGGTGGACTATTCAATGAATAATTGTTCAAAAATGAAAATTTTCAAAATTTTTTGCCGTGTGTTATATTGAAGCTTATATATAGGAGAATCTCCAATTCCAATTTTATAACACTCACTAAATAAAAAGTGGGTCTAAAGTTGTTCCAAAAAGTGCAATTTTCCAAAAAATAAAATTTCCCCATTGAAAACAGATGGCGGACTGTTCAATGAATTATTGTTCAAAAAGTAAAATTTTCAAAATTTTTTCCGGTTTGTGATATTGAAGCTCATATATAGGAGAATCTCCAATTCGAATTTTATAACACTCACTAAATAAGAAGTGGGTCTTAAGTTGGTCCAAAAAGTGCAATTTTCTTAAAAATAAAATTTCCACATCGAAAACACATGGCGGACTGTTCAATGAATTATTGTTCAAAAACCAAAATTTTTAAAATTTTTTCCCGTTTGTGATATTGAAGCTTATATATAGGAGAAACTCCAATTTCAATTTTATAACACTCACTAAATAAAAAGTGGGTCTAAAGTTGTTCCAAAAAGTGCAATTTTCTAAAAAATAAAATTCCCCCATTGAAAACACATGGTGGACTATTCAATGAATAATTGTTCAAAAATTAAAATTTTCAAAATTTTTTCCCGTGTGTGATATTGAAGCTTATATATAGGAGAAACTCCAATTTCAATTTTATAACACTCACTAAATAAGAAGTGGGTCTAAAGTTGTTCCAAAAAGTGCAATTTTCTCAAAAATAAGATTTCGCCATTGAAAACACATGACGGACTATTCAATGAATAATTTTTCAAAAAGTAAAATTTTCAAAATGTTTTCCCGTGTGTGATATTGAAGCTTATATATAGGAGAATCTCCAATTCGAATTTTATAACACTCACTAAATAAGAAGTGGGTCTTAAGTTGGTCCAAATAGTGCAATTTTCTTAAAAATAAAATTTCCACATCGAAAACACATGGCGGACTGTTCAATGAATTATTGTTCAAAAAGTAAAATTTTCAAATTTTTTTCCCATTTGTGATATTGAAGCTTATATATAGGAGAATCTCCAATTCCAATTTTATAACACTCACTAAATAAGGAGTGGGTCTAAAGTTGTTCCAAAAAGTGCAATTTTCTAAAAAATAAAAATTCCCCCATTGAAAACACATGGTGGACTATTCAATGAATAATTGTTCAAAAATGAAAATTTTCAAAATTTTTTGCCGTGTGTGATATTGAAGCTTATATATAGGAGAATCTCCAATTCCAATTTTATAACACTCACTAAATAAAAAGTGGGTCTAAAGTTGTTCCAAAAAGTGCAATTTTCCAAAAAATAAAATTTCCCCATTGAAAACAGATGGCGGACTGTTCAATGAATTATTGTTCAAAAAGTAAAATTTTCAAAATTTTTTCCGGTTTGTGATATTGAAGCTCATATATAGGAGGATCTCCAATTCGAATTTTATAACACTCACTAAATAAGAAGTGGGTCTTAAGTTGGTCTAAAAAGTGCAATTTTCTTAAAAATAAAATTTCCACATCGAAAACACATGGCGGACTGTTCAATGAATTATTGTTCAAAAACCAAAATTTTTAAAATTTTTTCCCGTTTGTGATATTGAAGCTTATATATAGGAGAAACTCCAATTTCAATTTTATAACACTCACTAAATAAAAAGTGGGTCTAAAGTTGTTCCAAAAAGTGCAATTTTCTAAAAAATAAAATTCCCCCATTGAAAACACATGGTGGACTATTCAATGAATAATTGTTCAAAAATTAAAATTTTCAAAATTTTTTCCCGTGTGTGATATTGAAGCTTATATATAGGAGAAACTCCAATTTCAATTTTATAACACTCACTAAATAAGAAGTGGGTCTAAAGTTGTTCCAAAAAGTGCAATTTTCTCAAAAATAAGATTTCGCCATTGAAAACACATGACGGACTATTCAATGAATAATTTTTCAAAAAGTAAAATTTTCAAAATGTTTTCCCGTGTGTGATATTGAAGCTTATATATAGGAGAATCTCCAATTCGAATTTTATAACACTCACTAAATAAGAAGTGGGTCTTAAGTTGGTCCAAATAGTGCAATTTTCTTAAAAATAAAATTTCCACATCGAAAACACATGGCGGACTGTTCAATGAATTATTGTTCAAAAAGTAAAATTTTTAAAATTTTTTCCCGTGTGTGATATTGAAGCTTATATATAGGAGAAACTCCAATTTCAATTTTATAACACTCACTAAATAAAAAGTGGGTCTAAAGTTGTTCCAAAAAGTGCAATTTTCTCAAAAATAAGATTCCCCCATTGAAAACACATGGTGGAATATTCAATGAATAATTGTTCAAAAAATAAAATTTTCAAAATTTTTTCCGGTTTGTGATATTGAAGCTTATATATAGGATAATCTCCAATTCCAATTTTATAACACTTACTAAATAAAAAGTGGGTCTATAGTTGGTTCAAAATGTGCAATTTTCTAAAAAATAAAATTTCTCCATTGAAAACACATGGCGGACTGTTCAATGAATTATTGTTCAAAAAGTAAAATTTTAAAAATTTTTTCCGGTTTGTGATATTGAAGCTCATATATAGGAGAATCTCGAATTCGAATTTAATAACACTCACTAAATAAGAAGTGGGTCTAAAGTGGTTCCAAAAAGTGCAAATTTCTAAAAAATAAAATTTCCTTATTGAAAACACATGATGACTATTCAATGAATTATTGTTCAAAAAATAAAATTTTCAAAATTTTTTCCGGTGTGTTATATTGAAGCTTATATATAGGAGAATCTCCAATTCCAATTTTATAACACTCACTAAATAAGAAGTGGGTCTAAAGTTGTTCCAAAAAGTGCAATTTTCTCAAAAATAAGATTTCGCCATTGAAAACACATGACGGACTATTCAATGAATTATTTTTCAAAAAGTAAAATTTTCAAAATTTTTTCCTGTTTGTGATATTGAAGCTCATATATAGGAGAATCTCCTACTCGAACTTTATAACACTCAGTAAATAATTAGTGGATCTAAAGTTGGTCCTAAAAATTGAACTTTCAAAATTTCCGTTTAAAATTTTTCCCATGTTAACAGTACGGAAAATTTCACACTTCTAAATTTTCAAAATTTTACAATCATTATGCAACTAGGGTAACAGAAATTGTCATCCGAATCGATTTCCACATTCAAGTGGTTATTAAAATGAAATTTTACTTCTCAAAATTCGGTTATTGCCAAAAAAAATCTTTATATCCCTTTGAATATACATTAAACTTGCCAATCCTTATGCAATTTTCCAATTCTCAATTTTCGAATTTTAATCTTAATTTGTAGCCTAGGATAATAAAAGTCATCTTCCGATTTCTTTCTGATCATCAATTTGCTCATGAAATATTATTTTAGTAAACAAAATCGAAGCAATGCTACGTAAAATAAAGCCTCAAAACAGTTTCTGAGCGCTTTATTTTCAAAATTTCAACTTCTCCTAGAGCTATTCAAAAATAGTTTTTTTTTTGCCAAAATTTTGAAATTTGTTTGATTTTTAATGTGTTTTTGAATAAAAAAACACAATTTGGAACCATTTGTTAAAAATGAAATTTTCCATTCAAATACACTCAAAACTGAAATATTTCAAGATTTTCGAAAAATTGAATTTTTTATTTTTAGAATAATATTTTTAATTAAAATTTGGTATAAGAATAACTATAAAACATATATCCAACTGCAATTCGCAATTTGAAAGCATTTGAGCAATTTTCTTGAAAATACAATTCCCCATTGAAATCACATGGCGGACTATTCAATGAATAATTGTTCAAAAAGTAAAATTTTCAAAATTTTTTCCCGTTTGTGATATTGAAGCTTATATATAGGAGAAACTCCAATTCCAATTTTATAACACTTACTGAATAAGAAGTGGGTCTAAAGTTGTTCCAAAAAGTGCAATTTTCTAAAAAATAAAATTTCCCCATTGAAAACACATGTCGGACTGTTCAATGAATTATTGTTCAAAAAGTAAAATTTTCAAAATTTTTTCCGGTTTTTGATATTGAAGCTCATATATAGGAGAATCTCGAATTTGAATTTTATAACACTCCCTAAATAAGAAGTGGGTCTAAAGTTGTTCCAAAAAGTGCAATTTTCTCAAAAATAAGATTTCGCCATTGAAAACACATGACGGACTATTCAATGAATAATTTTTCAAAAAGTAAAATTTTTAAAATTTTGTCCTGTGTGTGATATTGAAGCTTATATATAGGAGAATCTCCAATTCCAATTTTATAACACTCACTAAATAAGGAGTGGGTCTAAAGTTGTTCCAAAAAGTGCAATTTTCTAAAAAATAAAAATTCCCCCATTGAAAACACATGGTGGACTATTCAATGAATAATTGTTCAAAAATGAAAATTTTCAAAATTTTTTGCCGTGTGTGATATTGAAGCTTATATATAGGAGAATCTCCAATTCCAATTTTATAACACTCACTAAATAAGGAGTGGGTCTAAAGTTGTTCCAAAAAGTGCAATTTTCTAAAAAATAAAAATTCCCCCATTGAAAACACATGGTGGACTATTCAATGAATAATTGTTCAAAAATGAAAATTTTCAAAATTTTTTGCCGTGTGTTATATTGAAGCTTATATATAGGAGAATCTCCAATTCCAATTTTATAACACTCACTAAATAAAAAGTGGGTCTAAAGTTGTTCCAAAAAGTGCAATTTTCCAAAAAATAAAATTTCCCCATTGAAAACAGATGGCGGACTGTTCAATGAATTATTGTTCAAAAAGTAAAATTTTCAAAATTTTTTCCGGTTTGTGATATTGAAGCTCATATATAGGAGAATCTCCAATTCGAATTTTATAACACTCACTAAATAAGAAGTGGGTCTTAAGTTGGTCCAAAAAGTGCAATTTTCTTAAAAATAAAATTTCCACATCGAAAACACATGGCGGACTGTTCAATGAATTATTGTTCAAAAACCAAAATTTTTAAAATTTTTTCCCGTTTGTGATATTGAAGCTTATATATAGGAGAAACTCCAATTTCAATTTTATAACACTCACTAAATAAAAAGTGGGTCTAAAGTTGTTCCAAAAAGTGCAATTTTCTAAAAAATAAAATTCCCCCATTGAAAACACATGGTGGACTATTCAATGAATAATTGTTCAAAAATTAAAATTTTCAAAATTTTTTCCCGTGTGTGATATTGAAGCTTATATATAGGAGAAACTCCAATTTCAATTTTATAACACACACTAAATAAGAAGTGGGTCTAAAGTTGTTCCAAAAAGTGCAATTTTCTCAAAAATAAGATTTCGCCATTGAAAACACATGACGGACTATTCAATGAATAATTTTTCAAAAAGTAAAATTTTCAAAATGTTTTCCCGTGTGTGATATTGAAGCTTATATATAGGAGAATCTCCAATTCGAATTTTATAACACTCACTAAATAAGAAGTGGGTCTTAAGTTGGTCCAAATAGTGCAATTTTCTTAAAAATAAAATTTCCACATCGAAAACACATGGCGGACTGTTCAATGAATTATTGTTCAAAAAGTAAAATTTTTAAAATTTTTTCCCGTGTGTGATATTGAAGCTTATATATAGGAGAAACTCCAATTTCAATTTTATAACACTCACTAAATAAAAAGTGGGTCTAAAGTTGTTCCAAAAAGTGCAATTTTCTCAAAAATAAGATTCCCCCATTGAAAACACATGGTGGACTATTCAATGAATAATTGTTCAAAAAATAAAATTTTCAAAATTTTTTCCGGTTTGTGATATTGAAGCTTATATATAGGATAATCTCCAATTCCAATTTTATAACACTTACTAAATAAAAAGTGGGTCTATAGTTGGTTCAAAATGTGCAATTTTCTAAAAAATAAAATTTCTCCATTGAAAACACATGGCGGACTGTTCAATGAATTATTGTTCAAAAAGTAAAATTTTAAAAATTTTTTCCGGTTTGTGATATTGAAGCTCATATATAGGAGAATCTCGAATTCGAATTTAATAACACTCACTAAATAAGAAGTGGGTCTAAAGTGGTTCCAAAAAGTGCAAATTTCTAAAAAATAAAATTTCCTTATTGAAAACACATGATGACTATTCAATGAATTATTGTTCAAAAAATAAAATTTTCAAAATTTTTTCCGGTGTGTTATATTGAAGCTTATATATAGGAGAATCTCCAATTCCAATTTTATAACACTCACTAAATAAGAAGTGGGTCTAAAGTTGTTCCAAAAAGTGCAATTTTCTCAAAAATAAGATTTCGCCATTGAAAACACATGACGGACTATTCAATGAATTATTTTTCAAAAAGTAAAATTTTCAAAATTTTTTCCTGTTTGTGATATTGAAGCTCATATATAGGAGAATCTCCTACTCGAACTTTATAACAATCAGTAAATAATTAGTGGATCTAAAGTTGGTCCTAAAAATTGAACTTTCAAATATTCCGTTTAAAATTTTTCCCATGTTAACAGTACGGAAAATTTCACACTTCTAAATTTTCAAAATTTTACAATCATTATGCAACTAGGGTAACAGAAATTGTCATCCGAATCGATTTCCACATTCAAGTGGTTATTAAAATGAAATTTTACTTCTCAAAATTCGGTTATTGCCAAAAAAAATCTTTATATCCCTTTGAATATACATTAAACTTGCCAATCCTTATGCAATTTTCCAATTCTCAATTTTCGAATTTTAATCTTAATTTGTAGCCTAGGATAATAAAAGTCATCTTCCGATTTCTTTCTGATCATCAATTTGCTCATGAAATATTATTTTAGTAAACAAAATCGAAGCAATGCTACGTAAAATAAAGCCTCAAAACAGTTTCTGAGCGCTTTATTTTCAAAATTTCAACTTCTCCTAGAGCTATTCAAAAATAGTTTTTTTTTTTGCCAAAATTTTGAAATTTGTTTGATTTTTAATGTGTTTTTGAATAAAAAAACACAATTTGGAACCATTTGTTAAAAATGAAATTTTCCATTCAAATACACTCAAAACTGAAATATTTCAAGATTTTCGAAAAATTGAATTTTTTATTTTTAGAATAATATTTTTAATTAAAATTTGGTATAAGAATAACTATAAAACATATATCCAACTGCAATTCGCAATTTGAAAGCATTTGAGCAATTTTCTTGAAAATACAATTCCCCATTGAAATCACATGGCGGACTATTCAATGAATAATTGTTCAAAAAGTAAAATTTTCAAAATTTTTTCCCGTTTGTGATATTGAAGCTTATATATAGGAGAAACTCCAATTCCAATTTTATAACACTTACTGAATAAGAAGTGGGTCTAAAGTTGTTCCAAAAAGTGCAATTTTCTAAAAAATAAAATTTCCCCATTGAAAACACATGTCGGACTGTTCAATGAATTATTGTTCAAAAAGTAAAATTTTCAAAATTTTTTCCGGTTTTTGATATTGAAGCTCATATATAGGAGAATCTCGAATTTGAATTTTATAACACTCCCTAAATAAGAAGTGGGTCTAAAGTTGTTCCAAAAAGTGCAATTTTCTCAAAAATAAGATTTCGCCATTGAAAACACATGACGGACTATTCAATGAATAATTTTTCAAAAAGTAAAATTTTTAAAATTTTGTCCTGTGTGTGATATTGAAGCTTATATATAGGAGAATCTCCAATTCCAATTTTATAACACTCACTAAATAAGAAGTGGGTCTGAAGTTGGTCCAAAAAGTGCAATTTTCTCAAAAATAAAATTTCCACATCGAAAACACATGGCGGACTGTTCAATGAATTATTGTTCAAAAAGTAAAATTTTCAAAATTTTTTCCCATTTGTGATATTGAAGCTTATATATAGGAGAATCTCCAATTCCAATTTTATAACACTCACTAAATAAGGAGTGGGTCTAAAGTTGTTCCAAAAAGTGCAATTTTCTAAAAAATAAAAATTCCCCCATTGAAAACACATGGTGGACTATTCAATGAATAATTGTTCAAAAATGAAAATTTTCAAAATTTTTTGCCGTGTGTGATATTGAAGCTTATATATAGGAGAATCTCCAATTCCAATTTTATAACACTCACTAAATAAGGAGTGGGTCTAAAGTTGTTCCAAAAAATGCAATTTTCTAAAAAATAAAAATTCCCCCATTGAAAACACATGGTGGACTATTCAATGAATAATTGTTCAAAAATGAAAATTTTCAAAATTTTTTGCCGTGTGTTATATTGAAGCTTATATATAGGAGAATCTCCAATTCCAATTTTATAACACTCACTAAATAAAAAGTGGGTCTAAAGTTGTTCCAAAAAGTGCAATTTTCCAAAAAATAAAATTTCCCCATTGAAAACAGATGGCGGACTGTTCAATGAATTATTGTTCAAAAAGTAAAATTTTCAAATTTTTTTCCGGTTTGTGATATTGAAGCTCATATATAGGAGAATCTCCAATTCGAATTTTATAACACTCACTAAATAAGAAGTGGGTCTTAAGTTGGTCCAAATAGTGCAATTTTCTTAAAAATAAAATTTCCACATCGAAAACACATGGCGGACTGTTCAATGAATTATTGTTCAAAAAGTAAAATTTTTAAAATTTTTTCCCGTGTGTGATATTGAAGCTTATATATAGGAGAAACTCCAATTTCAATTTTATAACACTCACTAAATAAAAAGTGGGTCTAAAGTTGTTCCAAAAAGTGCAATTTTCTCAAAAATAAGATTCCCCCATTGAAAACACATGGTGGACTATTCAATGAATAATTGTTCAAAAAATAACATTTTCAAAATTTTTTCCGGTTTGTGATATTGAAGCTTATATATAGGATAATCTCCAATTCCAATTTTATAACACTTACTAAATAAAAAGTGGGTCTATAGTTGGTTCAAAATGTGCAATTTTCTAAAAAATAAAATTTCTCCATTGAAAACACATGGCGGACTGTTCAATGTATTATTGTTCAAAAAGTAAAATTTTAAAAATTTTTTCCGGTTTGTGATATTGAAGCTCATATATAGGAGAATCTCGAATTCGAATTTAATAACACTCACTAAATAAGAAGTGGGTCTAAAGTGGTTCCAAAAAGTGCAAATTTCTAAAAAATAAAATTTCCTTATTGAAAACACATGATGACTATTCAATGAATTATTGTTCAAAAAATAAAATTTTCAAAATTTTTTCCGGTGTGTTATATTGAAGCTTATATATAGGAGAATCTCCAATTCCAATTTTATAACACTCACTAAATAAGAAGTGGGTCTAAAGTTGTTCCAAAAAGTGCAATTTTCTCAAAAATAAGATTTCGCCATTGAAAACACATGACGGACTATTCAATGAATTATTTTTCAAAAAGTAAAATTTTCATAATTTTTTCCTGTTTGTGATATTGAAGCTCATATATAGGAGAATCTCCTACTCGAACTTTATAACACTCAGTAAATAATTAGTGGATCTAAAGTTGGTCCTAAAAATTGAACTTTCAAAATTTCCGTTTAAAATTTTTCCCATGTTAACAGTACGGAAAATTTCACACTTCTAAATTTTCAAAATTTTACAATCATTATGCAACTAGGGTAACAGAAATTGTCATCCGAATCGATTTCCATATTCAAGTGGTTATTAAAATGAAATTTTACTACTAAAAATTCGGTTATTGCCAAAAAAATCTTTATATCCCTTTGAATATGCATTAAACTTGCCAATCCTTAGGCAATTTTCAAACTCTCAATTTTCGAATTTTAACCTTAATTTGTAGCCTAGGATAATAAAAGTCATCTTCCGATTTCTTTCTGATCATCAATTTGCTCATGAAATATTATTTTAGTACACAAAATCGAAGCAATGCTACGTAAAATAAAGCCTCAAAACAGTTTCTGAGCGCTTTCTTTTCAAAATTTCAACTTCTCCTAGAGCTATTCAAAAATAGTTTTTTTTTTGCCAAAATTTTGAAATTTGTTTGATTTTTAATGTGTTTTTGAATAAAAAATACAATTTGGAACCATTTGTTAAAAATGAAATTTTCCATTCAAATAAACTCAAAACTGAAATATTTCAAGATTTTCGAAAAATTGAATTTTTTATTTTTAGAATATTTTTTTTAATTAAAATTTGGTACAAGAATAACTATAAAACATATATCCAACTGCAATTCGCAATTTGAAAGCATTTGAGCAATTTTCTTGAAAATAAAATTCCCCATTGAAATCACATGGCGGACTATTCAATGAATAATTGTTCAGAAAGTAAAATTTTCAAAATTTTTTCCGTTTGTGATATTGAAGCTTATATATAGGAGAATCCCCATTTTCAATTTTATAACACTCACTAAATAAGAAGTGGGTCTAAAGTTGTTCCAAAAAGTGCAATTTTCTCAAAAATAAGATTTCGCCATTGAAAACACATGACGGACTTTTCAATGAATAATTTTTCAAAAAGTAAAATTTTCAAAATTCTTTCCGGTGTGTGATATTGAAGCTTATATATAGGAGAATCTCCAATTCCAATTTTATAACACTCACTAAATAAGAAGTGGGTCTATAATTGGTTCAAAATGTGCAATTTTCTCAAAAATAAAATTTCCCTATTGAAAACACATGGCGAACTGTTCAATGAATTATTGTTCAAAAAGTAAAATTTTCAAAATTTTTTCCGGTGTGTGATATTGAAGCTCCTATATAGGAGAATCTCCTATTCGAATTTTATAACACTCACTAAATAAGAAGTGGGTCTAAAGTTGGTCCTAAAAATTTAACTTTCAAAAATTTCGTTTAAAATTTTTTCCATGTTAACCGTATGGAAAATTTCACACTTCTACATTTTCAAAATTTTACAATCATTTTGCAACTAGGGTAACAGAAATTGTCATCCGAATCGATTTCCACATTCAAGTGGTTATTAAAATGAAATTTTACTTCTCAAAATTCGGTTATTGCCAAAAAAATCTTTGTATCCCTTTGAATATACATTAAACTTGCCAATCCTTAGGCAATTTTCCAATTCTTAATTTTCGAATTTTAATCTTAATTTGTAGCCTAGGAAAATAAAAGTCATCTTCCGATTTCTTTCTGATCATCAATTTGCTCATGAAATATTATTTTAGTACACAAAATCGAAGCAATGCTAAGTAAAATAAAGCCTCAAAACAGTTTCTGAGCGCTTTCGTTTCAAAATTTCAACTTCTCATAGAGCTATTCAAAAATAGTTTTTTTTTGCCAAAATTTTGAAATTTGTTTGATTTTTAATGTGTTTTTGAATAAAAAACACAATTTGGAACCATTTGTTAAAAATGAAATTTTCCATTCAAATACACTCAAAACTGAAATATTTCAAGACTTTCGAAAAATTGAATTTTTTATTTTTAGAATACCTTTTTTTAATTAAAATTTGGTACAAGAATAACTATAAAACATATATCCAACTGCAATTCGCAATTTGAAATCATTTGAGCAATTTTCTTGAAAATACAATTCCCCATTGAAATCACATGGCGGACTATTCAATGAATAATTGTTCAAAAAGTAAAATTTTCAAAATTTTTTCCCGTTTGTGATATTGAAGCTTATATATAGGAGAAACTCCAATTTCAATTTTATAACACTCACTAAATAAAAAGTGGGTCTAAAGTTGTTCCAAAAAGTGCAATTTTCTAAAAAAAAAAATTTCCCCATTGAAAACACATGGCGGACTGTTCAATGAATTATTGTTCAAAAAGTAAAATTTTCAAAATTTTTTCCGGTTTGTGATATTGAACCTCATATATAGGAGAATCTCGAATTTGAATTTTATAACACTCACTAAATAAGAAGTGGGTCTAAAGTTGTTCCAAAAAGTGCAATTTTCTAAAAAATAAAATTTCCCCATTGAAAACACATGGTGGACTATTCAATGAATAATTGTTCAAAAATTAAAATTTTAAAAATTTTTTCCCGTGTGTGATATTGAAGCTTATATATAGGAGAATATCCAATTTCAATTTTATAACGCTCACTAAATAAAAAGTGGGTCTGAAGTTGTTCCAAAAAGTGCAATTTTCTCAAAAATAAGATTTCGCCATTGAAAACACATGACGGACTATTCAATGAATAATTTTTCAAAAAGTAAAATTTTCTAAATTTGTTCCGGTGTGTGATATTGAAGCTTTTATATAGGAGAATCTCCAATTCCAATTTTATAACACTCACTAAATAAGAAGTGGGTCTATAGTTGGTTCAAAATGTGCAATTTTCTCAAAAATAAAATTTCACAATTGAAAACACATGGCGGACTGTTCAATGAATTATTGTTCAAAAAGTAAAATTTTCAAAATGTTTTCCGGTGTGTGATATTGAAGCTTATATATAGGAGAATCTCCAATTCCAATTTTATAACACTCCCTAAATAAGAAGTGGGTCTAAAGTTGTTCCAAAAAGTGCAATTTTCTCAAAAATAAGATTTCGCCATTGAAAACACATGACGGACTATTCAATGAATAATTTTTCAAAAAGTAAAATTTTCAAAATTTTGTCCTTTGTGTGATATTGAAGCTTATATATAGGAGAATCTCCAATTCCAATTTTATAACACTCACTAAATAAGAAGTGGGTCTGAAGTTGGTCCAAAAAGTGCAATTTTCTCAAAAATAAAATTTCCACATCGAAAACACATGGCGGACTGTTCAATGAATTATTGTTCAAAAAGTAAAATTTTCAAATTTTTTTCCCATTTGTGATATTGAAGCTTATATATAGGAGAATCTCCAATTCCAATTTTATAACACTCACTAAATAAGGAGTGGGTCTAAAGTTGTTCCAAAAAGTGCAATTTTCTAAAAAATAAAAATTCCCCCATTGAAAACACATGGTGGACTATTCAATGAATAATTGTTCAAAAATGAAAATTTTCAAAATTTTTTGCCGTGTGTGATATTGAAGCTTATATATAGGAGAATCTCCAATTCCAATTTTATAACACTCACTAAATAAGGAGTGGGTCTAAAGTTGTTCCAAAAAGTGCAATTTTCTAAAAAATAAAAATTCCCCCATTGAAAACACATGGTGGACTATTCAATGAATAATTGTTCAAAAATGAAAATTTTCAAAATTTTTTGCCGTGTGTTATATTGAAGCTTATTTATAGGAGAATCTCCAATTCCAATTTTATAACACTCACTAAATTAAAAGTGGGTCTAAAGTTGTTCCAAAAAGTGCAATTTTCCAAAAAATAAAATTTCCCCATTGAAAACAGATGGCGGACTGTTCAATGAATTATTGTTCAAAAAGTAAAATTTTCAAAATTTTTTCCAGTTTGTGATATTGAAGCTCATATATAGGAGAATCTCCAATTCGAATTTTATAACACTCACTAAATAAGAAGTGGGTCTTAAGTTGGTCCAAAAAGTGCAATTTTCTTAAAAATAAAATTTCCACATCGAAAACACATGGCGGACTGTTCAATGAATTATTGTTCAAAAACCAAAATTTTTAAAATTTTTTCCCGTTTGTGATATTGAAGCTTATATATAGGAGAAACTCCAATTTCAAATTTATAACACTCACTAAATAAAAAGTGGGTCTAAAGTTGTTCCAAAAAGTGCAATTTTCTAAAAAATAAAATTCCCCCATTGAAAACACATGGTGGACTATTCAATGAATAATTGTTCAAAAAATAAAATTTTCAAAATGTTTTCCCGTGTGTGATATTGAAGCTTATATATAGGAGAATCTCCAATTCGAATTTTATAACACTCACTAAATAAGAAGTGGGTCTTAAGTTGGTCCAAATAGTGCAATTTTCTTAAAAATAAAATTTCCACATCGAAAACACATGGCGGACTGTTCAATGAATTATTGTTCAAAAAGTAAAATTTTTAAAATTTTTTCCCGTGTGTGATATTGAAGCTTATATATAGGAGAAACTCCAATTTCAATTTTATAACACTCACTAAATAAAAAGTGGGTCTAAAGTTGTTCCAAAAAGTGCAATTTTCTCAAAAATAAGATTCCCCCATTGAAAACACATGGTGGACTATTCAATGAATAATTGTTCAAAAAATAAAATTTTCAAAATTTTTTCCGGTTTGTGATATTGAAGCTTATATATAGGATAATCTCCAATTCCAATTTTATAACACTTACTAAATAAAAAGTGGGTCTATAGTTGGTTCAAAATGTGCAATTTTCTAAAAAATAAAATTTCTCCATTGAAAACACATGGCGGACTGTTCAATGAATTATTGTTCAAAAAGTAAAATTTTAAAAATTTTTTCCGGTTTGTGATATTGAAGCTCATATATAGGAGAATCTCGAATTCGAATTTAATAACACTCACTAAATAAGAAGTGGGTCTAAAGTGGTTCCAAAAAGTGCAAATTTCTAAAAAATAAAATTTCCTTATTGAAAACACATGATGACTATTCAATGAATTATTGTTCAAAAAATAAAATTTCCAAAATTTTTTCCGGTCTGTTATATTGAAGCTTATATATAGGAGAATCTCCAATTCCAATTTTATAACACTCACTAAATAAGAAGTGGGTCTAAAGTTGTTCCAAAAAGTGCAATTTTCTCAAAAATAAGATTTCGCCATTGAAAACACATGACGGACTATTCAATGAATTATTTTTCAAAAAGTAAAATTTTCAAAATTTTTTCCTGTTTGTGATATTGAAGCTCATATATAAAAGAATCTCCTACTCGAACTTTATAACACTCAGTAAATAATTAGTGGATCTAAAGTTGGTCCTAAAAATTGAACTTTCAAAATTTCCGTTTAAAATTTTTCCCATGTTAACAGTACGGAAAATTTCACACTTCTAAATTTTCAAAATTTTACAATCATTATGCAACTAGGGTAACAGAAATTGTCATCCGAATCGATTTCCACATTCAAGTGGTTATTAAAATGAAATTTTACTTCTCAAAATTCGGTTATTGCCAAAAAAAATCTTTATATCCCTTTGAATATACATTAAACTTGCCAATCCTTATGCAATTTTCCAACTCTCAATTTTCGAATTTTAACCTTAATTTGTAGCCTAGGATAATAAAAGTCATCTTCCGATTTCTTTCTGATCATCAATTTGCTCATGAAATATTATTTTAGTACACAAAATCGAAGCAATGCTACGTAAAATAAAGCCTCAAAACAGTTTCTGAGCGCTTTCTTTTCAAAATTTCAACTTCTCCTAGAGCTATTCAAAAATAGTTTTTTTTTGCCAAAATTTTGAAATTTGTTTGATTTTTAATGTGTTTTTGAATAAAAAATACAATTTGGAACCATTTGTTAAAAATGAAATTTTCCATTCAAATAAACTCAAAACTGAAATATTTCAAGATTTTCGAAAAATTGAATTTTTTATTTTTAGAATATTTTTTTTAATTAAAATTTGGTACAAGAATAACTATAAAACATATATCCAACTGCAATTCGCAATTTGAAAGCATTTGAGCAATTTTCTTGAAAATAAAATTCCCCATTGAAATCACATGGCGGACTATTCAATGAATAATTGTTCAGAAAGTAAAATTTTCAAAATTTTTTCCGTTTGTGATATTGAAGCTTATATATAGGAGAATCCCCATTTTCAATTTTATAACACTCACTAAATAAGAAGTGGGTCTAAAGTTGTTCCAAAAAGTGCAATTTTCTCAAAAATAAGATTTCGCCATTGAAAACACATGACGGACTTTTCAATGAATAATTTTTCAAAAAGTAAAATTTTCAAAATTCTTTCCGGTGTGTGATATTGAAGCTTATATATAGGAGAATCTCCAATTCCAATTTTATAACACTCACTAAATAAGAAGTGGGTCTATAGTTGGTTCAAAATGTGCAATTTTCTCAAAAATAAAATTTCCCTATTGAAAACACATGGCGAACTGTTCAATGAATTATTGTTCAAAAAGTAAAATTTTCAAAATTTTTTCCGGTGTGTGATATTGAAGCTCCTATATAGGAGAATCTCCTATTCGAATTTTATAACACTCACTAAATAAGAAGTGGGTCTAAAGTTGGTCCTAAAAATTTAACTTTCAAAAATTTCGTTTAAAATTTTTTCCATGTTAACCGTATGGAAAATTTCACACTTCTACATTTTCAAAATTTTACAATCATTTTGCAACTAGGGTAACAGAAATTGTCATCCGAATCGATTTCCACATTCAAGTGGTTATTAAAATGAAATTTTACTTCTCAAAATTCGGTTATTGCCAAAAAAATCTTTGTATCCCTTTGAATATACATTAAACTTGCCAATCCTTAGGCAATTTTCCAATTCTCAATTTTCGAATTTTAATCTTAATTTGTAGCCTAGGATAATAAAAGTCATCTTCCGATTTCTTTCTGATCATCAATTTGCTCATGAAATATTATTTTAGTACACAAAATCGAAGCAATGCTACGTAAAATAAAGCCTCAAAACAGTTTCTGAGCGCTTTCGTTTCAAAATTTCAACTTCTCATAGAGCTATTCAAAAATAGTTTTTTTTTGCCAAAATTTTGAAATTTGTTTGATTTTTAATGTGTTTTTGAATAAAAAACACAATTTGGAACCATTTGTTAAAAATGAAATTTTCCATTCAAATACACTCAAAACTGAAATATTTCAAGATTTTCGAAAAATTGAATTTTTTATTTTTAGAATACCTTTTTTTAATTAAAATTTGGTACAAGAATAACTATAAAACATATATCCAACTGCAATTCGCAATTTGAAAGCATTTGAGCAATTTTCTTGAAAATACAATTCCCCATTGAAATCACATGGCGGACTATTCAATGAATAATTGTTCAAAAAGTAAAATTTTCAAAATTTTTTCACGTTTGTGATATTGAAGCTTATATATAGGAGAAACTCCAATTTCAATTTTATAACACTCACTAAATAAAAAGTGGGTCTAAAGTTGTTCCAAAAAGTGCAATTTTCTAAAAAATAAAATTCCCCCATTGAAATCACATGGCGGACTATTCAATGAATAATTGTTCAAAAAGTAAAATTTTCAAAATTTTTTCCCGTTTGTGATATTAAAGCTTATATATAGGAGAAACTCCAATTTCAATTTTATAACACTCACTAAATAAGAAGTGGGTCTAAAGTTGTTCCAAAAAGTGCAATTTTCTCAAAAATAAGATTTCGCCATTGAAAACACATGACGGACTATTCAATGAATTATTTTTCAAAAAGTAAAATTTTCAAAATTTTTTCCTGTTTGTGATATTGAAGCTCATATATAGGAGAATCTCCTACTCGAACTTTATAACACTCAGTAAATAATTAGTGGATCTAAAGTTGGTCCTAAAAATTGAACTTTCAAAATTTCCGTTTAAAATTTTTCCCATGTTAACAGTACGGAAAATTTCACACTTCTAAATTTTCAAAATTTTACAATCATTATGCAACTAGGGTAACAGAAATTGTCATCCGAATCGATTTCCATATTCAAGTGGTTATTAAAATGAAATTTTACTACTAAAAATTCGGTTATTGCCAAAAAAATCTTTATATCCCTTTGAATATACATTAAACTTGCCAATCCTTAGGCAATTTTCCAACTCTCAATTTTCGAATTTTAACCTTAATTTGTAGCCTAGGATAATAAAAGTCATCTTCCGATTTCTTTCTGATCATCAATTTGCTCATGAAATATTATTTTAGTACACAAAATCGAAGCAATGCTACGTAAAATAAAGCCTCAAAACAGTTTCTGAGCGCTTTCTTTTCAAAATTTCAACTTCTCCTAGAGCTATTCAAAAATAGTTTTTTTTTGCCAAAATTTTGAAATTTGTTTGATTTTTAATGTGTTTTTGAATAAAAAATACAATTTGGAACCATTTGTTAAAAATGAAATTTTCCATTCAAATAAACTCAAAACTGAAATATTTCAAGATTTTCGAAAAATTGAATTTTTTATTTTTAGAATATTTTTTTTAATTAAAATTTGGTACAAGAATAACTATAAAACATATATCCAACTGCAATTCGCAATTTGAAAGCATTTGAGCAATTTTCTTGAAAATAAAATTCCCCATTGAAATCACATGGCGGACTATTCAATGAATAATTGTTCAGAAAGTAAAATTTTCAAAATTTTTTCCGTTTGTGATATTGAAGCTTATATATAGGAGAATCCCCATTTTCAATTTTATAACACTCACTAAATAAGAAGTGGGTCTAAAGTTGTTCCAAAAAGTGCAATTTTCTCAAAAATAAGATTTCGCCATTGAAAACACATGACGGACTTTTCAATGAATAATTTTTCAAAAAGTAAAATTTTCAAAATTCTTTCCGGTGTGTGATATTGAAGCTTATATATAGGAGAATCTCCAATTCCAATTTTATAACACTCACTAAATAAGAAGTGGGTCTATAGTTGGTTCAAAATGTGCAATTTTCTCAAAAATAAAATTTCCCTATTGAAAACACATGGCGAACTGTTCAATGAATTATTGTTCAAAAAGTAAAATTTTCAAAATTTTTTCCGGTGTGTGATATTGAAGCTCCTATATAGGAGAATCTCCTATTCGAATTTTATAACACTCACTAAATAAGAAGTGGGTCTAAAGTTGGTCCTAAAAATTTAACTTTCAAAAATTTCGTTTAAAATTTTTTCCATGTTAACCGTATGGAAAATTTCACACTTCTACATTTTCAAAATTTTACAATCATTTTGCAACTAGGGTAACAGAAATTGTCATCCGAATCGATTTCCACATTCAAGTGGTTATTAAAATGAAATTTTACTTCTCAAAATTCGGTTATTGCCAAAAAAATCTTTGTATCCCTTTGAATATACATTAAACTTGCCAATCCTTAGGCAATTTTCCAACTCTCAATTTTCGAATTTTAACCTTAATTTGTAGCCTAGGATAATAAAAGTCATCTTCCGATTTCTTTCTGATCATCAATTTGCTCATGAAATATTATTTTAGTACACAAAATCGAAGCAATGCTACGTAAAATAAAGCCTCAAAACAGTTTCTGAGCGCTTTCTTTTCAAAATTTCAACTTCTCCTAGAGCTATTCAAAAATAGTTTTTTTTTGCCAAAATTTTGAAATTTGTTTGATTTTTAATGTGTTTTTGAATAAAAAATACAATTTGGAACCATTTGTTAAAAATGAAATTTTCCATTCAAATAAACTCAAAACTGAAATATTTCAAGATTTTCGAAAAATTGAATTTTTTATTTTTAGAATATTTTTTTTAATTAAAATTTGGTACAAGAATAACTATAAAACATATATCCAACTGCAATTCGCAATTTGAAAGCATTTGAGCAATTTTCTTGAAAATAAAATTCCCCATTGAAATCACATGGCGGACTATTCAATGAATAATTGTTCAGAAAGTAAAATTTTCAAAATTTTTTCCGTTTGTGATATTGAAGCTTATATATAGGAGAATCCCCATTTTCAATTTTATAACACTCACTAAATAAGAAGTGGGTCTAAAGTTGTTCCAAAAAGTGCAATTTTCTCAAAAATAAGATTTCGCCATTGAAAACACATGACGGACTTTTCAATGAATAATTTTTCAAAAAGTAAAATTTTCAAAATTCTTTCCGGTGTGTGATATTGAAGCTTATATATAGGAGAATCTCCAATTCCAATTTTATAACACTCACTAAATAAGAAGTGGGTCTATAGTTGGTTCAAAATGTGCAATTTTCTCAAAAATAAAATTTCCCTATTGAAAACACATGGCGAACTGTTCAATGAATTATTGTTCAAAAAGTAAAATTTTCAAAATTTTTTCCGGTGTGTGATATTGAAGCTCCTATATAGGAGAATCTCCTATTCGAATTTTATAACACTCACTAAATAAGAAGTGGGTCTAAAGTTGGTCCTAAAAATTTAACTTTCAAAAATTTCGTTTAAAATTTTTTCCATGTTAACCGTATGGAAAATTTCACACTTCTACATTTTCAAAATTTTACAATCATTTTGCAACTAGGGTAACAGAAATTGTCATCCGAATCGATTTCCACATTCAAGTGGTTATTAAAATGAAATTTTACTTCTCAAAATTCGGTTATTGCCAAAAAAATCTTTGTATCCCTTTGAATATACATTAAACTTGCCAATCCTTAGGCAATTTTCCAATTCTCAATTTTCGAATTTTAATCTTAATTTGTAGCCTAGGATAATAAAAGTCATCTTCCGATTTCTTTCTGATCATCAATTTGCTCATGAAATATTATTTTAGTACACAAAATCGAAGCAATGCTACGTAAAATAAAGCCTCAAAACAGTTTCTGAGCGCTTTCGTTTCAAAATTTCAACTTCTCATAGAGCTATTCAAAAATAGTTTTTTTTTGCCAAAATTTTGAAATTTGTTTGATTTTTAATGTGTTTTTGAATAAAAAACACAATTTGGAACCATTTGTTAAAAATGAAATTTTCCATTCAAATACACTCAAAACTGAAATATTTCAAGATTTTCGAAAAATTGAATTTTTTATTTTTAGAATACCTTTTTTTAATTAAAATTTGGTACAAGAATAACTATAAAACATATATCCAACTGCAATTCGCAATTTGAAAGCATTTGAGCAATTTTCTTGAAAATACAATTCCCCATTGAAATCACATGGCGGACTATTCAATGAATAATTGTTCAAAAAGTAAAATTTTCAAAATTTTTTCACGTTTGTGATATTTAACCTCATATATAGGAGAATCTCGAATTTGAATTTTATAACACTCACTAAATAAGAAGTGGGTCTAAAGTTGTTCCAAAAAGTGCAATTTTCTAAAAAATAAAATTTCCCCATTGAAAACACATGGTGGACTATTCAATGAATAATTGTTCAAAAATTAAAATTTTCAAAATTTTATCCCGTTTGTGATATTGAAGCTCATATATAGGAGAATGTCCTATTCGAATTTTATAACACTCACTAAATAAGAAGTGGGTCTAAAGTTGGTCCTAAAAATTGAACTTTCAAAATTTTCGTTTAAAATATTTCCCATGTTAACCGTATGGAAAATTTCACACTTCTAAATTTTCAAAATTTTACAATCATATTGCAACTAGGGTAACAGAAATTGTCATCCGAATCGATTTCCATATTCAAGTGGTTATTAAAATGAAATTTTACTTTTCAAAATTCGGTTATTGCCAAAAAAATCTTTATATCCCTTTGAATATACATTAAACTTGCCAATTCTTAGGCAATTTTCCAATTCTCAATTTTCGAATTTTAACCTTAATTTGTAGCCTAGGATAATAAAAGTCATCTTCCGATTTCTTTCTGATCATCAATTTGCTCATGAAATATTATTTTAGTACACAAAATCGAAGCAATGCTACGTAAAATAAAGCCTCAAAACAGTTTCTGAGCGCTTTCGTTTGAAAATGTCAACTTCTCATAGAGCTATTCAAAAATAGTTTTTTTTGCCAAAATTTTGAAATTTGTTTGATTTTTAATGTGTTTTTGAATAAAAAAACACAATTTGGAACCATTTGTTAAAAATGAAATTTTCCATTCAAATACACTCAAAACTGAAATATTTCAAGATTTTCGAAAAATTGAATTTTTTATTTTTAAAATACTTTTTTTTAATTAAAATTTGGTACAAGAATAACTATAAAACATATATCCAACTGCAATTCGCAAATTGAAAGCATTTGAGCAATTTTCTCGAAAATACAATTCCCCATTGAAATCACATGGCGGACTATTCAATGAATAATTGTTCAAAAATTAAAATTTTAAAAATTGTTTCCCGTGTGTGATATTGAAGCTTATATATAGGAGAATATCCAATTTCAATTTTATAACACTCACTAAATAAAAAGTGGGTCTAAAGTTGTTCCAAAAAGTGCAATTTTCTCAAAAATAAGATTTCGCCATTGAAAACACATGACGGACTATTCAATGAATAATTTTTCAAAAAGTAAAATTTTCTAAATTTGTTCCGGTGTGTGATATTGAAGCTTTTATATAGGAGAATCTCCAATTCCAATTTTATAACACTCACTAAATAAGAAGTGGGTCTATAGTTGGTTCAAAATGTGCAATTTTCTCAAAAATAAAATTTCACAATTGAAAACACATGGCGGACTGTTCAATGAATTATTGTTCAAAAAGTAAAATTTTCAAAATGTTTTCCGGTGTGTGATATTGAAGCTTATATATAGGAGAATCTCCAATTCCAATTTTATAACACTCACTAAATAAGAAGTGGGTCTAAAGTGGTTCCAAAAAGTGCAATTTTCTAAAAAATAAAATTTCCTTATTGAAAACACATGATGACTATTCAATAAATTATTGTTCAAAAAATAAAATTTTCAAAATTTTTTCCGGTGTGTTATATTGAAGCTTATATATAGGAGAATCTCCAATTCCAATTTTATAACACTCCCTAAATAAGAAGTGGGTCTAAAGTTGTTCCAAAAAGTGCAATTTTCTCAAAAATAAGATTTCGCCATTGAAAACACATGACGGACTATTCAATGAATAATTTTTCAAAAAGTAAAATTTTCAAAATTTTGTCCTGTGTGTGATATTGAAGCTTATATATAGGAGAATCTCCAATTCCAATTTTATAACACTCACTAAATAAGAAGTGGGTCTGAAGTTGGTCCAAAAAGTGCAATTTTCTCAAAAATAAAATTTCCACATCGAAAACACATGGCGGACTGTTCAATGAATTATTGTTCAAAAAGTAAAATTTTCAAATTTTTTTCCCATTTGTGATATTGAAGCTTATATATAGGAGAATCTCCAATTCCAATTTTATAACACTCACTAAATAAGGAGTGGGTCTAAAGTTGTTCCAAAAAGTGCAATTTTCTAAAAAATAAAAATTCCCCCATTGAAAACACATGGTGGACTATTCAATGAATAATTGTTCAAAAATGAAAATTTTCAAAATTTTTTGCCGTGTGTGATATTGAAGCTTATATATAGGAGAATCTCCAATTCCAATTTTATAACACTCACTAAATAAAAAGTGGGTCTAAAGTTGTTCCAAAAAGTGCAATTTTCCAAAAAATAAAATTTCCCCATTGAAAACAGATGGCGGACTGTTCAATGAATTATTGTTCAAAAAGTAAAATTTTCAAAATTTTTTCCCGTTTGTGATATTGAAGCTTATATATAGGAGAAACTCCAATTTCAATTTTATAACACTCACTAAATAAAAAGTGGGTCTAAAGTTGTTCCAAAAAGTGCAATTTTCTAAAAAATAAAATTCCCCCATTGAAAACACATGGTGGACTATTCAATGAATAATTGTTCAAAAATTAAAATTTTCAAAATTTTTTCCCGTGTGTGATATTGAAGCTTATATATAGGAGAAACTCCAATTTCAATTTTATAACACTCACTAAATAAGAAGTGGGTCTAAAGTTGTTCCAAAAAGTGCAATTTTCTCAAAAATAAGATTTCGCCATTGAAAACACATGACGGACTATTCAATGAATAATTTTTCAAAAAGTAAAATTTTCAAAATGTTTTCCCGTGTGTGATATTGAAGCTTATATATAGGAGAATCTCCAATTCGAATTTTATAACACTCACTAAATAAGAAGTGGGTCTTAAGTTGGTCCAAATAGTGCAATTTTCTTAAAAATAAAATTTCCACATCGAAAACACATGGCGGACTGTTCAATGAATTATTGTTCAAAAAGTAAAATTTTTAAAATTTTTTCCCGTGTGTGATATTGAAGCTTATATATAGGAGAAACTCCAATTTCAATTTTATAACACTCACTAAATAAAAAGTGGGTCTAAAGTTGTTCCAAAAAGTGCAATTTTCTCAAAAATAAGATTCCCCCATTGAAAACACATGGTGGAATATTCAATGAATAATTGTTCAAAAAATAAAATTTTCAAAATTTTTTCCGGTTTGTGATATTGAAGCTTATATATAGGATAATCTCCAATTCCAATTTTATAACACTTACTAAATAAAAAGTGGGTCTATAGTTGGTTCAAAATGTGCAATTTTCTAAAAAATAAAATTTCTCCATTGAAAACACATGGCGGACTGTTCAATGAATTATTGTTCAAAAAGTAAAATTTTAAAAATTTTTTCCGGTTTGTGATATTGAAGCTCATATATAGGAGAATCTCGAATTCGAATTTAATAACACTCACTAAATAAGAAGTGGGTCTAAAGTGGTTCCAAAAAGTGCAAATTTCTAAAAAATAAAATTTCCTTATTGAAAACACATGATGACTATTCAATGAATTATTGTTCAAAAAATAAAATTTTCAAAATTTTTTCCGGTGTGTTATATTGAAGCTTATATATAGGAGAATCTCCAATTCCAATTTTATAACACTCACTAAATAAGAAGTGGGTCTATAGTTGGTTCAAAATGTGCAATTTTCTCAAAAATAAAATTTCCCCATTGAAAACACATGTCGGACTGTTCAATGAATTATTGTTCAAAAAGTAAAATTTTCTTATTTTTTTCCGGTTTGTGATATTGAAGCTCATATATAGGAGAATCTCGAATTTGAATTTTATAACACTCACTAAATAAGAAGTGGGTCTAAAGTTGTTCCAAAAAGTGCAATTTTCTCAAAAATAAGATTTCGCCATTGAAAACACATGACGGACTATTCAATGAATAATTTTTCAAAAAGTAAAATTTTCAAAATTCTTTCCGGTGTGTGATATTGAAGCTTATATATAGGAGAATCTCCAATTCCAATTTTATAACACTCACTAAATAAGAAGTGGGTCTATAGTTGGTTCAAAATGTGCAATTTTCTCAAAAATAAAATTTCCCTATTGAAAACACATGGCGAACTGTTCAATGAATTATTGTTCAATAAGTAAAATTTTCAAAATTTTTTCCAGTGTGTGATATTGAAGCTCCTATATAGGAGAATCTCCTATTTGAATTTTATAACACTCACTAAATAAGAAGTGGGTCTAAAGTTGGTCCTAAAAATTTAACTTTCAAAAATTTCTTTTAAAATTTTTTCCATGTTAACCGTATGGAAAATTTCACACTTCTACATTTTCAAAACTAGGGTAACAGAAATTGTCATCCGAATCGATTTCCACATTCAAGTGGTTATTAAAATGAAATTTTACTTCTCAAAATTCGGTTATTGCCAAAAAAATCTTTATATCCCTTTGAATATACATTAAACTTGCCAATCCTTAGGCAATTTTCCAATTCTCAATTTTCGAATTTTAATCTTAATTTGTAGCCTAGGATAATAAAAGTCATCTTCCGATTTCTTTCTGATCATCAATTTGCTCATGAAATATTATTTTAGTACACAAAATCGAAGCAATGCTACGTAAAATAAAGCCTCAAAACAGTTTCTGAGCGCTTTCGTTTCAAAATTTCAACTTCTCATAGAGCTATTCAAAAATAGTTTTTTTTTGCCAAAATTTTGAAATTTGTTTGATTTTTAATGTGTTTTTGAATAAAAAAACACAATTTGGAACCATTTGTTAAAAATGAAATTTTCCATTCAAATACACTCAAAACTGAAATATTTCAAGATTTTCGAAAAATTGAATTTTTTATTTTTAGAATACCTTTTTTTAATTAAAATTTGGTACAAGAATAACTATAAAACATATATCCAACTGCAATTCGCAATTTGAAGGCATTTGAGCAATTTTCTTGAAAATACAATTCCCCATTGAAATCACATGGCGGACTATTCAATGAATAATTGTTCAAAAATTAAAATTTTCAAAATTTTTTCCCGTGTGTGATATTGAAGCTTATATATAGGAGAATCTCCAATTCCAATTTTATAACACTCACTAAATAAGAAGTGGGTCTATAGTTGGTTCAAAATGTGCAATTTTCTCAAAAATAAAATTTCCCCATTGAAAACACATGTCGGACTGTTCAATGAATTATTGTTCAAAAAGTAAAATTTTCAAAATTTTTTCCGGTTCGTGATATTGAAGCTCATATATAGGAGAATCTCGAATTTCAATTTTATAACACTCACTAAATAAGAAGCGGGTCTAAAATTGTTCCAAAAAGTGCAATTTTCTAAAAAATTAAATTTCCCCATTGAAAACACATGATGACTATTCAATGAATTATTGTTCAAAAAATAAAATTTTCAAAATTTTCCCGTGTGTGATATTGAAGCTTATGTATAGGAGAATCTCTAATTCCAATTTTATAACACTTACTAAATAAGAAGTGGGTCTAAAGTTGTTCCAAAAAGTGCAATTTTCTCAAAAATAAGATTTCGCCATTGAAAACACATGACGGACTATTCAATGAATAATTTACCAAAAAGTAAAATTTTCAAAATTTGTTCCGGTGTGTGATATTGAAGCTTATATATAGGAGAATCTCCAATTCCAATTTTATAACACTCACTAAATAAGAAGTGGGTCTATAGTTGGTTCAAAATGTGCAATTTTCTCAAAAATAAAATTTCACAATTGAAAACACATGGCGGACTGTTCAATGAATTATTGTTCAAAAAGTAAAATTTTCAAAATGTTTTCCGGTGTGTGATATTGAAGCTTATATATAGGAGAATCTCCAATTCCAATTTTATAACACTCACTAAATAAGAAGCGGGTCTATAGTTGGTTCAAAATGTGCAAATTTCTCAAAAATAAAATTTCCCCATTGAAAACACATGTCGGACTGTTCAATGAATTATTGTTCAAAAAGTAAAATTTTCAAAATTTTTTCCGGTTTGTGATATTGAAGCTCATATATAGGAGAATCTCGAATTTGAATTTTATAACACTCACTAAATAAGAAGTGGGTCTAAAGTTGTTCCAAAAAGTGCAATTTTCTCAAAAATAAGATTTCGCCATTGAAAACACATGACGGACTATTCAATGAATTATTTTTCAAAAAGTAAAATTTTCAAAATTTTTTCCTGTTTGTGATATTGAAGCTCATATATAGGAGAATCTCCTATTCGAACTTTATAACACTCACTAAATAATTAGTGGATCTAAAGTTGGTTCTAAAAATTGAACTTTCAAAATTTCCGTTTAAAATTTTTCCCATGTTAACAGTACGGAAAATTTCACACTTCTAAATTTTCAAAATTTTACATTCATTATGCAACTAGGGTAACAGAAATTGTCATCCAAATCGATTTCCATATTCAAGTGGTTATTAAAATGAAATTTTACTACTCAAAATTCGGTTATTGGAAAAAAAATCTTTATATCCCTTTGAATATACATTAAACTTGCCAATCCTTAGGCAATTTTCCAATTCTCAATTTTCGAATTTTAACCTTAATTTGTAGCCTAGGATAATAAAAGTCATCTTCCGATTTCTTTCTGATCATCAATTTGCTCATGAAATATTATTTTAGTACACAAAATCGAAGCAATGCTACGTAAAATAAAGCCTCAAAACAGTTTCTGAGCGCTTTCTTTTCAAAATTTCAACTTCTCCTAGAGCTATTCAAAAATAGTTTTTTTTTTGCCAAAATTTTGAAATTTGTTTGATTTTTAATGTGTTTTTGAATAAAAAAACACAATTTGGAATCATTTGTTAAAAATGAAATTTTCCATTCAAATACACTCAAAACTGAAATATTTCAAGATTTTCGAAAAATTGAATTTTTTATTTTTAGAATATTTTTTTTAATTAAAATTTGGTACAAGAATAACTATAAAACATATATCCAACTGCAATTCGCAATTTGAAAGGATTTGAGCAATTTTCTTGAAAATAAAATTCTCCATTGAAATCACATGGCGGACTATTCAATGAATAATTGTTCAGAAAGTAAAATTTTCAAAATTTTTTCCGTTTGTGATATTGAAGCTTATATATAGGAGAATCCCCATTTTCAATTTTATAACACTCACTAAATAAAAAGTGGGTCTAAAGTTGTTCCAAAAAGTGTAATTTTCTAAAAAAATAAAATTTCCCCATTGAAAACACATGGCGGACTGTTCAATGAATTATTGTTCAAAAAGTAAAATTTTCAAAATTTTTTCCGGTGTGTGATATTGAAGCTCATATATAGGAGAATCTCGAATTTGAATTTTATAACACTCACTAAATAAGAAGTGGGTCTAAAGTTGTTCCAAAAAGTGCAATTTTCTCAAAAATAAGATTTCGCCATTGAAAACACATGACGGACTTTTCAATGAATAATTTTTCAAAAAGTAAAATTTTCAAAATTCTTTCCGGTGTGTGATATTGAAGCTTATATATAGGAGAATCTCGAATTTGAATTTTATAACACTCACTAAATAAGAAGTGGGTCTAAAGTTGTTCCAAAAAGTGCAATTTTCTCAAAAATAAGATTTCGCCATTGAAAACACATGTCGGACTTTTCAATGAATAATTTTTCAAAAAGTAAAATTTTCAAAATTCTTTCCGGTGTGTGATATTGAAGCTTATATATAGGAGAATCTCCAATTCCAATTTTATAAAACTCACTAAATAAGAAGTGGGTCTATAGTTGGTTCAAAATGTGCAATTTTCTCAAAAATAAAATTTCCCTATTGAAAACACATGGCGAACTGTTCAATGAATTATTGTTCAAAAAGTAAAATTTTCAAAATTTTTTCCGGTGTGTGATATTGAAGCTCCTATATAGGAGAATCTCCTATTCGAATTTTATAACACTCACTAAATAAGAAGTGGGTCTAAAGTTGGTCCTAAAAATTTAACTTTCAAAAATTTCGTTTAAAATTTTTTCCATGTTAACCGTATGGAAAATTTCACACTTCTACATTTTCAAAATTTTACAATCATTTTGCAACTAGGGTAACAGAAATTGTCATCCGAATCGATTTCCACATTCAAGTGGTTATTAAAATGAAATTTTACTTCTCAAAATTCGGTTATTGCCAAAAAAATCGTTATATCCCTTTGAATATACATTAAACTTGCCAATCCTTAGGCAATTTTCCAATTCTCACTTTTCGAATTTTAATCTTAATTTGTAGCCTAGGATAATAAAAGTCATCTTCCGATTTCTTTCTGATCATCAATTTGCTCATGAAATATTATTTTAGTACACAAAATCGAAGCAATGCTACGTAAAATAAAGCCTCAAAACAGTTTCTGAGAGCTTTCGTTTCAAAATTTCAACTTCTCATAGAGCTATTCAAAAATAGTTTTTTTTTGCCAAAATTTTGAAATTTGTTTGATTTTTAATGTGTTTTTGTTTAAAAAAACACAATTTGGAACCATTTGTTAAAAATGAAATTTTCCATTCAAATACACTCAAAACTGAAATATTTCAAGATTTTCGAAAAATTGAATTTTTTATTTTTAGAATACTTTTTTTTAATTAAAATTTGGTACAAGAATAACTATAAAACATATATCCAACTGCAATTCGCAATTTGAAAGCATTTGAGCAATTTTCTTGAAAATACAATTCCCCATTGAAATCACATGGCGGACTATTCAATGAATAATTGTTCAAAAAGTAAAATTTTCAAAATTTTTTCCCGTGTGTGATATTGAAGCTTATATATAGGAGAAACTCCAATTTCAATTTTATAACACTCACTAAATAAAAAGTGGGTCTAAAGTTGTTCCAAAAAGTGCAATTTTCTAAAAAATAAAATTCCTACATTGAAAACACATGTTGGACTATTCAATGAATAATTGTTCAAAAATTAAAATTTTCAAAATTTTTTCCCGTGTGTGATATTGAAGCTTATGTATAGGAGAATCTCTAATTCCAATTTTATAACACTTACTAAATAAGAAGTGGGTCTAAAGTTGTTCCAAAAAGTGCAATTTTCTAAAAAATAAAATTTCCCCATTGAAAACACATGGCGGACTGTTCAATGAATTATTGTTCAAAAAGTAAAATTTTCAAAATTTTTTCCGGTTTGTGATATTGAAGCTCCTATATAGGAGAATCTCCTATTCGAATTTTATAACACTCACTAAATAAGAAGTGGGTCTAAAGTTGGTCCTAAAAATTTAACTTTCAAAAATTTCGTTTAAAATTTTTTCCATGTTAACCGTATGGAAAATTTCACACTTCTACATTTTCAAAATTTTACAATCATTTTGCAACTAGGGTAACAGAAATTGTCATCCGAATCGATTTCCACATTCAAGTGGTTATTAAAATGAAATTTTACTTCTCAAAATTCGGTTATTGCCAAAAAAATCGTTATATCCCTTTGAATATACATTAAACTTGCCAATCCTTAGGCAATTTTCCAATTCTCACTTTTCGAATTTTAATCTTAATTTGTAGCCTAGGATAATAAAAGTCATCTTCCGATTTCTTTCTGATCATCAATTTGCTCATGAAATATTATTTTAGTACACAAAATCGAAGCAATGCTACGTAAAATAAAGCCTCAAAACAGTTTCTGAGAGCTTTCGTTTCAAAATTTCAACTTCTCATAGAGCTATTCAAAAATAGTTTTTTTTTGCCAAAATTTTGAAATTTGTTTGATTTTTAATGTGTTTTTGTTTAAAAAAACACAATTTGGAACCATTTGTTAAAAATGAAATTTTCCATTCAAATACACTCAAAACTGAAATATTTCAAGATTTTCGAAAAATTGAATTTTTTATTTTTAGAATACTTTTTTTTAATTAAAATTTGGTACAAGAATAACTATAAAACATATATCCAACTGCAATTCGCAATTTGAAAGCATTTGAGCAATTTTCTTGAAAATACAATTCCCCATTGAAATCACATGGCGGACTATTCAATGAATAATTGTTCAAAAAGTAAAATTTTCAAAATTTTTTCCCGTGTGTGATATTGAAGCTTATATATAGGAGAAACTCCAATTTCAATTTTATAACACTCACTAAATAAAAAGTGGGTCTAAAGTTGTTCCAAAAAGTGCAATTTTCTAAAAAATAAAATTCCTACATTGAAAACACATGTTGGACTATTCAATGAATAATTGTTCAAAAATTAAAATTTTCAAAATTTTTTCCCGTGTGTGATATTGAAGCTTATGTATAGGAGAATCTCTAATTCCAATTTTATAACACTTACTAAATAAGAAGTGGGTCTAAAGTTGTTCCAAAAAGTGCAATTTTCTAAAAAATAAAATTTCCCCATTGAAAACACATGGCGGACTGTTCAATGAATTATTGTTCAAAAAGTAAAATTTTCAAAATTTTTTCCGGTTTGTGATATTGAACCTCATATATAGGAGAATCTCGAATTTGAATTTTATAACACTCACTAAATAAGAAGTGGGTCTAAAGTTGTTCCAAAAAGTGCAATTTTCTAAAAAATAAAATTTCCCCATTGAAAACACATGATGACTATTCAATGAATTATTGTTCAAAAAATAAAATTTTCAAAATTTTTTCCGGTTTGTGATATTGAAGCTTATATATAGGATAATCTCCAATTCCAATTTAATAACACTCACTAAATAAGAAGTGGGTCTAAAGTTGGTTCAAAATGTGCAAATTTCTCAAAAATAAAATGTCCCCATTGAAAACACATGGCGGACTGTTCAATGAATTATTGTTCAAAAACTAAAATTTTCAAAATTTTTTCTGGTTTGTGATATTGAAGCTCATATATAGGAGAATCTCGAATTTGAATTTTATAACACTCACTAAATAAGAAGTGGGTCTAAAGTTGTTCCAAAAAGTATAATTTTCTAAAAAATAAAATTCCCCCATTGAAAACACATGGTGGACTATTCAATGAATAATTGTTCAAAAATTAAAATTTTCGAAATTTTTTAAAGTATGTGGTATTGAAGCTTATATATAGGAGAATATCCAATTCCAATTTTATAACACTCACTAAATAAGAAGTCTGTCTAAAGTTGTTCCAAAAAGTGCAATTTTCTCAAAAATAAAATTTAACAATTGAAAACACATGGCGGACTGTTCAATGAATTATAGTTCAAAACATAAAATTTTCAAAATTTTTTCCCGTTTGTGATATTGAAGCTTATATATAGGAGAATCTCCAATTCCAATTTTATAACACTCACTAAGTAAGAAGTGGGTCTATAGTTGGTTCAAAATGTGCAAATTTCTCAAAAATAAAATTTCCCCATTGAAAACACATGGCGGACTGTTCAATGAATTATTGTTCAAAAAGTAAAATTTTCAAAATTTTTTCCGGTTTGTGATATTGAAGCTCATACATAGGAGAATCTCGAATTTGAATTTTATAACACTCACTAAATAAGAAGTGGGTCTAAAGTTGTTCCAAAAAGTGCAATTTTCTCAAAAATAAGATTTCGCCATTGAAAACACATGACGATCTGTTCAATGAATTATTGCTCAAAAAGTAAAATTTAAAAAATTTTTCCGGTAGGTGATATTGAAGCTTATATATAGGAGAATCTCCAATTCCAATTTTATAACACTCACTAAATAAGAAGTGGGTCTATAGTTGGTTAAAAATGTGCAATTTTCTCAAAAATAAAATTTCACAATTGAAAACACATGGCGGACTGTTCAATGAATTATTGTTCAAAAAGTAAAATTTCAAAATTTTTTCCGGTAGGTGATATTGAAGCTTATATATAGGAGAATCTCCAATTCCAATTTTATAACACTCACTAAATAAGAAGTGGGTCTAAAGTTGTTCCAAAAAGTGTAATTTTCTAAAAAATAAAATTTCCCCATTGAAAACACATGGCGGACTGTTCAATGAATTATTGTTCAAAAAGTAAAATTTTCAAAATTTTTTCCGGTTTGTGATATTGAAGCTCATATATAGGAGAATCTCGAATTTGAATTTTATAACACTCACTAAATAAGAAGTGGGTCTAAAGTTGTTCCAAAAAGTGCAATTTTCTCAAAAATAAGATTTCGCCATTGAAAACACATGACGGACATTTCAATGAATAATTTTTCAAAAAGTAAAATTTTCAAAATTCTTTCCGGTGTGTGATATTGAAGCTCATATATAGGAGAATCTCCAATTCCAATTTTATAACACTCACTAAATAAGAAGTGGGTCTAAAGTTGTTCCAAAAAGTGCAATTTTCTCAAAAATAAGATTTCGCCATTGAAAACACATGACGGACTTTTCAATGAATAATTTTTCAAAAAGTAAAATTTTCAAAATTCTTTCCGGTGTGTGATATTGAAGCTTATATATAGGAGAATCTCCAATTCCAATTTTATAACACTCACTAAATAAGAAGTGGGTCTATAGTTGGTTCAAAATGTGCAATTTTCTCAAAAATAAAATTTCCCTATTGAAAACACATGGCGAACTGTTCACTGAATTATTGTTCAAAAAGTAAAATTTTCAAAATTTTTTCCGGTGTGTGATATTGAAGCTCCTATATAGGAGAATCTCCTATTCGAATTTTATAACACTCACTAAATAAGAAGTGGGTCTAAAGTTGGTCCTAAAAATTTAACTTTCAAAAATTTCGTTTAAAATTTTTTCCATGTTAACCGTATGGAAAATTTCACACTTCTACATTTTCAAAATTTTACAATCATTTTGCAACTAGGGTAACAGAAATTGTCATCCGAATCGATTTCCACATTCAAGTGGTTATTAAAATGAAATTTTACTTCTCAAAATTCGGTTATTGCCAAAAAAATCTTTATATCCCTTTGAATATACATTAAACTTGCCAATCCTTAGGCAATTTTCCAATTCTCAATTTTCGAATTTTAATCTTAATTTGTAGCCTAGGATAATAAAAGTCATCTTCCGATTTCTTTCTGATCATCAATTTGCTCATGAAATATTATTTTAGTACACAAAATCGAAGCAATGCTACGTAAAATAAAGCCTCAAAACAGTTTCTGAGCGCTTTCGTTTCAAAATTTCAACTTCTCATAGAACTATTCAAAAATAGTTTTTTTTGATAAAATTTTGAAATTTGTTTGATTTTTAATGTGTTTTTGAATAAAAAAACACAATTTGGAACCATTTGTTAAAAATGAAATTTTCCATTCAAATACACTCAAAACTGAAATATTTCAAGATTTTCGAAAAATTGAATTTTTTATTTTTAGAATACTTTTTTTTTAATTAAAATTTGGTACAAGAATAACTATAAAACATATATCCAACTGCAATTCTCAATTTGAAAGCATTTGAGCAATTTTCTTGAAAATACAATTCCCCATTGATATCACATGGCGGACTATTCAATGAATAATTGTTCAAAAAGTAAAATTTTCAAAATTTTTTCCGGTTTGTGATATTGAAGCTTATATATAGGAGAAACTCCAATTTCAATTTTATAACACACACTAAATAAAAAGTGGGTCTAAAGTTGTTCCAAAAAGTGCAATTTTCTAAAAAAAAAAATTTCCCCATTGAAAACACATGGCGGACTGTTCAATGAATTATTGTTCAAAAAGTAAAATTTTCAAAATTTTTTCCGGTTTGTGATATTGAACCTCATATATAGGAGAATCTCGAATTTGAATTTTATAACACTCACTAAATAAGAAGTGGGTCTAAAGTTGTTCCAAAAAGTGCAATTTTCTAAAAAATAAAATTTCCCCATTGAAAACACATGGTGGACTATTCAATGAATAATTGTTCAAAAATTAAAATTTTAAAAATTTTTTCCCGTTTGTGATATTGAAGCTTATATATAGGAGAATATCCAATTTCAATTTTATAACGCTCACTAAATAAAAAGTGGGTCTAAAGTTGTTCCAAAAAGTGCAATTTTCTCAAAAATAAGATTTCGCCATTGAAAACACATGACGGACTATTCAATGAATAATTTTTCAAAAAGTAAAATTTTCTAAATTTGTTCCGGTGTGTGATATTGAAGCTTTTATATAGGAGAATCTCCAATTCCAATTTTATAACACTCACTAAATAAGAAGTGGGTCTATAGTTGGTTCAAAATGTGCAATTTTCTCAAAAATAAAATTTCACAATTGAAAACACATGGCGGACTGTTCAATGAATTATTGTTCAAAAAGTAAAATTTTCAAAATGTTTTCCGGTGTGTGATATTGAAGCTTATATATAGGAGAATCTCCAATTCCAATTTTATAACACTCACTAAATAAGAAGTGGGTCTAAAGTGGTTCCAAAAAGTGCAATTTTCTAAAAAATAAAATTTCCTTATTGAAAACACATGATGACTATTCAATGAATTATTGTTCAAAAAATAAAATTTTCAAAATTTTTTCCGGTGTGTTATATTGAAGCTTATATATAGGAGAATCTCCAATTCCAATTTTATAACACTCCCTAAATAAGAAGTGGGTCTAAAGTTGTTCCAAAAAGTGCAATTTTCTCAAAAATAAGATTTCGCCATTGAAAACACATGACGGACTATTCAATGAATAATTTTTCAAAAAGTAAAATTTTCAAAATTTTGTCCTTTGTGTGATATTGAAGCTTATATATAGGAGAATCTCCAATTCCAATTTTATAACACTCACTAAATAAGAAGTGGGTCTGAAGTTGGTCCAAAAAGTGCAATTTTCTCAAAAATAAAATTTCCACATCGAAAACACATGGCGGACTGTTCAATGAATTATTGTTCAAAAAGTAAAATTTTCAAAATTTTTTCCTACTTGTGATATTGAAGCTTATATATAGGAGAATCTCCAATTCCAATTTTATAACACTCACTAAATAAGGAGTGGGTCTAAAGTTGTTCCAAAAAGTGCAATTTTCTAAAAAATAAAAATTCCCCCATTGAAAACACATGGTGGACTATTCAATGAATAATTGTTCAAAAATGAAAATTTTCAAAATTTTTTGCCGTGTGTGATATTGAAGCTTATATATAGGAGAATCTCCAATTCCAATTTTATAACACTCACTAAATAAGGAGTGGGTCTAAAGTTGTTCCAAAAAGTGCAATTTTCTAAAAAATAAAAATTCCCCCATTGAAAACACATGGTGGACTATTCAATGAATAATTGTTCAAAAATGAAAATTTTCAAAATTTTTTGCCGTGTGTTATATTGAAGCTTATATATAGGAGAATCTCCAATTCCAATTTTATAACACTCACTAAATAAAAAGTGGGTCTAAAGTTGTTCCAAAAAGTGCAATTTTCCAAAAAATAAAATTTCCCCATTGAAAACAGATGGCGGACTGTTCAATGAATTATTGTTCAAAAAGTAAAATTTTCAAAATTTTTTCCGGTTTGTGATATTGAAGCTCATATATAGGAGAATCTCCAATTCGAATTTTATAACACTCACTAAATAAGAAGTGGGTCTTAAGTTGGTCCAAAAAGTGCAATTTTCTTAAAAATAAAATTTCCACATCGAAAACACATGGCGGACTGTTCAATGAATTATTGTTCAAAAACCAAAATTTTTAAAATTTTTTCCCGTTTGTGATATTGAAGCTTATATATAGGAGAAACTCCAATTTAAATTTTATAACACTCACTAAATAAAAAGTGGGTCTAAAGTTGTTCCAAAAAGTGCAATTTTCTAAAAAATAAAATTCCCCCATTGAAAACACATGGTGGACTATTCAATGAATAATTGTTCAAAAATTAAAATTTTCAAAATTTTTTCCCGTGTGTGATATTGAAGCTTATATATAGGAGAAACTCCAATTTCAATTTTATAACACTCACTAAATAAGAAGTGGGTCTAAAGTTGTTCCAAAAAGTGCAATTTTCTCAAAAATAAGATTTCGCCATTGAAAACACATGACGGACTATTCAATGAATAATTTTTCAAAAAGTAAAATTTTCAAAATGTTTTCCCGTGTGTGATATTGAAGCTTATATATAGGAGAATCTCCAATTCGAATTTTATAACACTCACTAAATAAGAAGTGGGTCTTAAGTTGGTCCAAATAGTGCAATTTTCTTAAAAATAAAATTTCCACATCGAAAACACATGGCGGACTGTTCAATGAATTATTGTTCAAAAAGTAAAATTTTTAAAATTTTTTCCCGTGTGTGATATTGAAGCTAATATATAGGAGAAACTCCAATTTCAATTTTATAACACTCACTAAATAAAAAGTGGGTCTAAAGTTGTTCCAAAAAGTGCAATTTTCTCAAAAATAAGATTCCCCCATTGAAAACACATGGTGGACTATTCAATGAATAATTGTTCAAAAAATAAAATTTTCAAAATTTTTTCCGGTTTGTGATATTGAAGCTTATATATAGGATAATCTCCAATTCCAATTTTATAACACTTACTAAATAAAAAGTGGGTCTATAGTTGGTTCAAAATGTGCAATTTTCTAAAAAATAAAATTTCTCCATTGAAAACACATGGCGGACTGTTCAATGAATTATTGTTCAAAAAGTAAAATTTTAAAAATTTTTTCCGGTTTGTGATATTGAAGCTCATATATAGGAGAATCTCGAATTCGAATTTAATAACACTCACTAAATAAGAAGTGGGTCTAAAGTGGTTCCAAAAAGTGCAAATTTCTAAAAAATAAAATTTCCTTATTGAAAACACATGATGACTATTCAATGAATTATTGTTCAAAAAATAAAATTTTCAAAATTTTTTCCGGTGTGTTATATTGAAGCTTATATATAGGAGAATCTCCAATTCCAATTTTATAACACTCACTAAATAAGAAGTGGGTCTAAAGTTGTTCCAAAAAGTGCAATTTTCTCAAAAATAAGATTTCGCCATTGAAAACACATGACGGACTATTCAATGAATTATTTTTCAAAAAGTAAAATTTTCAAAATTTTTTCCTGTTTGTGATATTGAAGCTCATATATAGGAGAATCTCCTACTCGAACTTTATAACACTCAGTAAATAATTAGTGGATCTAAAGTTGGTCCTAAAAATTGAACTTTCAAAATTTCCGTTTAAAATTTTTCCCATGTTAACAGTACGGAAAATTTCACACTTCTAAATTTTCAAAATTTTACAATCATTATGCAACTAGGGTAACAGAAATTGTCATCCGAATCGATTTCCATTTTCAAGTGGTTATTAAAATGAAATTTTACTACTAAAAATTCGGTTATTGCCAAAAAAATCTTTATATCCCTTTGAATATATATTAAACTTGCCAATCCTTAGGCAATTTTCCAACTCTCAATTTTCGAATTTTAACCTTAATTTGTAGCCTAGGATAATAAAAGTCATCTTCCGATTTCTTTCTGATCATCAATTTGCTCATGAAATATTATTTTAGTACACAAAATCGAAGCAATGCTACGTAAAATAAAGCCTCAAAACAGTTTCTGAGCGCTTTCTTTTCAAAATTTCAACTTCTCCTAGAGCTATTCAAAAATAGTTTTTTTTTGCCAAAATTTTGAAATTTGTTTGATTTTTAATGTGTTTTTGAATAAAAAATACAATTTGGAACCATTTGTTAAAAATGAAATTTTCCATTCAAATAAACTCAAAACTGAAATATTTCAAGATTTTCGAAAAATTGAATTTTTTATTTTTAGAATATTTTTTTTAATTAAAATTTGGTACAAGAATAACTATAAAACATATATCCAACTGCAATTCGCAATTTGAAAGCATTTGAGCAATTTTCTTGAAAATACAATTCCCCATTGAAATCACATGGCGGACTATTCAATGAATAATTGTTCAAAAAGTAAAATTTTCAAAATTTTTTCACGTTTGTGATATTTAACCTCATATATAGGAGAATCTCGAATTTGAATTTTATAACACTCACTAAATAAGAAGTGGGTCTAAAGTTGTTCCAAAAAGTGCAATTTTCTAAAAAATAAAATTTCCCCATTGAAAACACATGGTGGACTATTCAATGAATAATTGTTCAAAAATTAAAATTTTCAAAATTTTATCCCGTTTGTGATATTGAAGCTCATATATAGGAGAATGTCCTATTCGAATTTTATAACACTCACTAAATAAGAAGTGGGTCTAAAGTTGGTCCTAAAAATTGAACTTTCAAAATTTTCGTTTAAAATATTTCCCATGTTAACCGTATGGAAAATTTCACACTTCTAAATTTTCAAAATTTTACAATCATATTGCAACTAGGGTAACAGAAATTGTCATCCGAATCGATTTCCATATTCAAGTGGTTATTAAAATGAAATTTTACTTTTCAAAATTCGGTTATTGCCAAAAAAATCTTTATATCCCTTTGAATATACATTAAACTTGCCAATTCTTAGGCAATTTTCCAATTCTCAATTTTCGAATTTTAACCTTAATTTGTAGCCTAGGATAATAAAAGTCATCTTCCGATTTCTTTCTGATCATCAATTTGCTCATGAAATATTATTTTAGTACACAAAATCGAAGCAATGCTACGTAAAATAAAGCCTCAAAACAGTTTCTGAGCGCTTTCGTTTGAAAATTTCAACTTCTCATAGAGCTATTCAAAAATAGTTTTTTTTGCCAAAATTTTGAAATTTGTTTGATTTTTAATGTGTTTTTGAATAAAAAAACACAATTTGGAACCATTTGTTAAAAATGAAATTTTCCATTCAAATACACTCAAAACTGAAATATTTCAAGATTTTCGAAAAATTGAATTTTTTATTTTTAAAATACTTTTTTTTAATTAAAATTTGGTACAAGAATAACTATAAAACATATATCCAACTGCAATTCGCAAATTGAAAGCATTTGAGCAATTTTCTCGAAAATACAATTCCCCATTGAAATCACATGGCGGACTATTCAATGAATAATTGTTCAAAAATTAAAATTTTAAAAATTTTTTCCCGTGTGTGATATTGAAGCTTATATATAGGAGAATATCCAATTTCAATTTTATAACACTCACTAAATAAAAAGTGGGTCTAAAGTTGTTCCAAAAAGTGCAATTTTCTCAAAAATAAGATTTCGCCATTGAAAACACATGACGGACTATTCAATGAATAATTTTTCAAAAAGTAAAATTTTCTAAATTTGTTCCGGTGTGTGATATTGAAGCTTTTATATAGGAGAATCTCCAATTCCAATTTTATAACACTCACTAAATAAGAAGTGGGTCTATAGTTGGTTCAAAATGTGCAATTTTCTCAAAAATAAAATTTCACAATTGAAAACACATGGCGGACTGTTCAATGAATTATTGTTCAAAAAGTAAAATTTTCAAAATGTTTTCCGGTGTGTGATATTGAAGCTTATATATAGGAGAATCTCCAATTCCAATTTTATAACACTCACTAAATAAGAAGTGGGTCTAAAGTGGTTCCAAAAAGTGCAATTTTCTAAAAAATAAAATTTCCTTATTGAAAACACATGATGACTATTCAATGAATTATTGTTCAAAAAATAAAATTTTCAAAATTTTTTCCGGTGTGTTATATTGAAGCTTATATATAGGAGAATCTCCAATTCCAATTTTATAACACTCACTAAATAAGAAGTGGGTCTAAAGTTGTTCCAAAAAGTGCAATTTTCTCAAAAATAAGATTTCGCCATTGAAAACACATGACGGACTATTCAATGAATTATTTTTCAAAAAGTAAAATTTTCAAAATTTTTTCCTGTTTGTGATATTGAAGCTCATATATAGGAGAATCTCCTATTCGAACTTTATAACACTTAGTAAATAATTAGTGGATCTAAAGTTGGTCCTAAAAATTGAACTTTCAAAATTTCCGTTTAAAATTTTTCCCATGTTAACAGTACGGAAAATTTCACACTTCTAAATTTTCAAAATTTTACAATCATTATGCAACTAGCGTAACAGAAATTGTCATCCGAATCGATTTCCATATTCAAGTGGTTATTAAAATGAAATTTTACTACTCAAAATTCGGTTATTGCCAAAAAAATCTTTATATCCCTTTGAATATACATTAAACTTGCCAATCCTTAGGCAATTTTCCAATTCTCAATTTTCGAATTTTAACCTTAATTTGTAGCCTAGGATAATAAAAGTCATCTTCCGAATTCTTTCTGATCATCAATTTGCTCATGAAATATTATTTTAGTACACAAAATCGAAGCAATGCTACGTAAAATAAAGCCTCAAAACAGTTTCTGAGCGCTTTCTTTTCAAAATTTCAACTTCTCCTAGAGCTATTCAAAAATAGTTTTTTTTTTGCAAAATTTTGAAATTTGTTTGATTTTTAATGTGTTTTTGAATAAAAAAACACAATTTGGAACCATTTGTTAAAAATGAAATTTTCCATTCAAATAAACTCAAAACTGAAATATTTCAAGATTTTCGAAAAATTGAATTTTTTATTTTTAGAATATTTTTTTTAATTAAAATTTGGTACAAGAATAACTATAAAACATATATCCAACTGCAATTCGCAATTTGAAAGCATTTGAGCAATTTTCTTGAAAATAAAATTCCCCATTGAAATCACATGGCGGACTATTCAATGAATAATTGTTCAGAAAGTAAAATTTTCAAAATTTTTTCCGTTTGTGATATTGAAGCTTATATATAGGAGAATCCCCATTTTCAATTTTATAACACTCACTAAATAAAAAGTGGGTCTAAAGTTGTTCCAAAAAGTGCAATTTTCTCAAAAATAAGATTTCGCCATTGAAAACACATGACGGACTTTTCAATGAATAATTTTTCAAAAAGTAAAATTTTCAAAATTCTTTCCGGTGTGTGATATTGAAGCTCATATATAGGAGAATCTCGAATTTGAATTTTATAACACTCACTAAATAAGAAGTGGGTCTAAAGTTGTTCCAAAAAGTGCAATTTTCTCAAAAATAAAATTTCGCCATTGAAAACACATGACGGACTTTTCAATGAATAATTTTTCAAAAAGTAAAATTTTCAAAATTCTTTCCGGTGTGTGATATTGAAGCTTATATATAGGAGAATCTCCAATTCCAATTTTATAACACTCACTAAATAAGAAGTGGGTCTATAGTTGGTTCAAAATGTGCAATTTTCTCAAAAATAAAATTTCCCTATTGAAAACACATGGCGAACTGTTCAATGAATTATTGTTCAAAAAGTAAAATTTTTAAAATTTTTTCCGGTGTGTGATATTGAAGCTCCTATATAGGAGAATCTCCTATTCGAATTTTATAACACTCACTAAATAAGAAGTGGGTCTAAAGTTGGTCCTAAAAATTTAACTTTCAAAAATTTCGTTTAAAATTTTTTCCATGTTAACCGTATGGAAAATTTCACACTTCTACATTTTCAAAATTTTACAATCATTTTGCAACTAGGGTAACAGAAATTGTCATCCGAATCGATTTCCACATTCAAGTGGTTATTAAAATGAAATTTTACTTCTCAAAATTCGGTTATTGCCAAAAAAATCTTTATATCCCTTTGAATATACATTAAACTTGCCAATCCTTAGGCAATTTTCCAATTCTCAATTTTCGAATTTTAATCTTAATTTGTAGCCTAGGATAATAAAAGTCATCTTCCGATTTCTTTCTGATCATCAATTTGCTCATGAAATATTATTTTAGTACACAAAATCGAAGCAATGCTACGTAAAATAAAGCCTCAAAACAGTTTCTGAGCGCTTTCGTTTCAAAATTTCAACTTCTCATAGAGCTATTCAAAAATAGTTTTTTTTTGCCAAAATTTTGAAATTTGTTTAATTTTTAATGTGTTTTTGAATAAAAAAACACAATTTGGAACCATTTGTTAAAAATGAAATTTTCCATTCAAATACACTCAAAACTGAAATATTTCAAGATTTTCGAAAAATTGAATTTTTTATTTTTAGAATACCTTTTTTTAATTAAAATTTGGTACAAGAATAACTATAAAACATATATCCAACTGCAATTCGCAATTTGAAAGCATTTGAGCAATTTTCTTGAAAATACAATTCCCCATTGAAATCACATGGCGGACTATTCAATGAATAATTGTTCAAAAAGTAAAATTTTCAAAATTTTTTCCCGTTTGTGATATTGAAGCTTATATATAGGAGAAACTCCAATTTCAATTTTATAACACTCACTAAATAAAAAGTGGGTCTAAAGTTGTTCCAAAAATTGCAATTTTCTAAAAAATAAAATTCCCCCATTGAAAACACATGGTGGACTATTCAATGAATAACTGTTCAAAAATTAAAATTTTCAAAATTTTTTCCCGTGTGTGATATTGAAGCTTATATATAGGAGAATCTCCAATTCCAATTTTATAACACTCACTAAATAAGAAGTGGGTCTATAGTTGGTTCAAAATGTGCAATTTTCTCAAAAATAAAATTTCCCCATTGAAAACACATGTCGGACTGTTCAATGAATTATTGTTCAAAAAGTAAAATTTTCAAAATTTTTTCCTTTTCGTGATATTGAAGCTCATATATAGGAGAATCTCGAATTTCAATTTTATAACACTCACTAAATAAGAAGTGGGTCTAAAGTTGTTCCAAAAAGTGCAATTTTCTCAAAAATAAGATTTCGCCATTGAAAACACATGACGGACTATTCAATGAATAATTTATCAAAAAGTAAAATTTTCAAAATTTGTTCCGGTGTGTGATATTGAAGCTTATATATAGGAGAATCTCCAATTCCAATTTTATAACACTCACTAAATAAGAAGTAAGTCTATAGTTGGTTCAAAATGTGCAATTTTCTCAAAAATAAAATTTCCCCATTGAAAACACATGTCGGACTGTTCAATGAATTATTGTTCAAAAAGTAAAATTTTCATATTTTTTTCCGGTTTGTGATATTGAAGCTCATATATAGGAGAATCTCGAATTTGAATTTTATAACACTAACTAAATAAGAAGTGGGTCTAAAGTTGTTCCAAAAAGTGCAATTTTCTCAAAAATAAGATTTCGCCATTGAAAACACATGACGGACTATTCAATGAATTATTTTTCAAAAAGTAAAATTTTCAAAATTTTTTCCTGTTTGTGATATTGAAGCTCATATATAGGAGAATATCCTATTCGAACTTTATAACACTCACTAAATAATTAGTGGATCTAAAGTTGGTCCTAAAAATTGAACTTTCAAAATTTCCGTTTAAAATTTTTCATATGTTAACAGTACGGAAAATTTCACACTTCTAAATTTTCAAAATTTTACAATCATTATGCAACTAAGGTAACAGAAATTGTCATCCGAATCGATTTCCATATTCAAGTGGTTATTAAAATGAAATTTTACTACTCAAAATTCGGTTATTGCCAAAAAAATCTTTATATCCCTTTGAATATACATTAAACTTGCCAATCCTTAGGCAATTTTCCAATTCTCAATTTTCGAATTTTAATCTTAATTTGTAGCCTAGGATAATAAAAGTCATCTTCCGATTTCTTTCTGATCATCAATTTGCTCATGAAATATTATTTTAGTACACAAAATCGAAGCAATGCTACGTAAAATAAAGCCTCAAAACAGTTTCTGAGCGCTTTCGTTTCAAAATTTCAACTTCTCATAGAGCTATTCAAAAATAGTTTTTTTTTGCCAAAATTTTGAAATTTGTTTGATTTTTAATGTGTTTTTGAATAAAAAAACACAATTTGGAACCATTTGTTAAAAATGAAATTTTCCATTCAAATACACTCAAAACTGAAATATTTCAAGATTTTCGAAAAATTGAATTTTTTATTTTTAGAATACCTTTTTTTAATTAAAATTTGGTACAAGAATAACTATAAAACATATATCCAACTGCAATTCGCAATTTGAAGGCATTTGAGCAATTTTCTTGAAAATACAATTCCCCATTGAAATCACATGGCGGACTATTCAATGAATAATTGTTCAAAAATTAAAATTTTCAAAATTTTTTCCCGTGTGTGATATTGAAGCTTATATATAGGAGAATCTCCAATTCCAATTTTATAACACTCACTAAATAAGAAGTGGGTCTATAGTTGGTTCAAAATGTGCAATTTTCTCAAAAATAAAATTTCCCCATTGAAAACACATGTCGGACTGTTCAATGAATTATTGTTCAAAAAGTAAAATTTTCAAAATTTTTTCCGGTTCGTGATATTGAAGCTCATATATAGGAGAATCTCGAATTTCAATTTTATAACACTCACTAAATAAGAAGTGGGTCTAAAGTTGTTCCAAAAAGTGCAATTTTCTCAAAAATAAGATTTCGCCATTGAAAACACATGACGGACTATTCAATGAATAATTGTTCAAAAAGTAAAATTTTCAAAATTTTTTCCCGTGTGTGATATTGAAGCTTATATATAGGAGAAACTCCAATTTCAATTTTATAACACTCACTAAATAAAAAGTGGGTCTAAAGTTGTTCCAAAAAGTGCAATTTTCTAAAAAATAAAATTCCTACATTGAAAACACATGTTGGACTATTCAATGAATAATTGTTCAAAAATTAAAATTTTCAAAATTTTTTCCCGTGTGTGATATTGAAGCTTATGTATAGGAGAATCTCTAATTCCAATTTTATAACACTTACTAAATAAGAAGTGGGTCTAAAGTTGTTCCAAAAAGTGCAATTTTCTAAAAAATAAAATTTCCCCATTGAAAACACATGGCGGACTGTTCAATGAATTATTGTTCAAAAAGTAAAATTTTCAAAATTTTTTCCGGTTTGTGATATTGAACCTCATATATAGGAGAATCTCGAATTTGAATTTTATAACACTCACTAAATAAGAAGTGGGTCTAAAGTTGTTCCAAAAAGTGCAATTTTCTAAAAAATAAAATTTCCCCATTGAAAACACATGATGACTATTCAATGAATTATTGTTCAAAAAATAAAATTTTCAAAATTTTTTCCGGTTTGTGATATTGAAGCTTATATATAGGATAATCTCCAATTCCAATTTAATAACACTCACTAAATAAGAAGTGGGTCTAAAGTTGGTTCAAAATGTGCAAATTTCTCAAAAATAAAATGTCCCCATTGAAAACACATGGCGGACTGTTCAATGAATTATTGTTCAAAAACTAAAATTTTCAAAATTTTTTCTGGTTTGTGATATTGAAGCTCATATATAGGAGAATCTCGAATTTGAATTTTATAACACTCACTAAATAAGAAGTGGGTCTAAAGTTGTTCCAAAAAGTGCAATTTTCTCAAAAATAAGATTTCGCCATTGAAAACACATGACGGACTATTCAATGAATAATTTTTCAAAAAGTAAAATTTTCAAAATTCTTTCCGGTGTGTGATATTGAAGCTTATATATAGGAGAATCTCCAATTCCAATTTTATAACACTCACTAAATAAGAAGTGGGTCTATAGTTGGTTCAAAATGTGCAATTTTCTCAAAAATAAAATTTCCCTATTGAAAACACATGGCGAACTGTTCAATGAATTATTGTTCAATAAGTAAAATTTTCAAAATTTTTTCCAGTGTGTGATATTGAAGCTCCTATATAGGAGAATCTCCTATTTGAATTTTATAACACTCACTAAATAAGAAGTGGGTCTAAAGTTGGTCCTAAAAATTTAACTTTCAAAAATTTCTTTTAAAATTTTTTCCATGTTAACCGTATGGAAAATTTCACACTTCTACATTTTCAAAATTTTACAATCATTTTGCAACTAGGGTAACAGAAATTGTCATCCGAATCGATTTCCACATTCAAGTGGTTATTAAAATGAAATTTTACTTCTCAAAATTCGGTTATTGCCAAAAAAATCTTTATATCCCTTTGAATATACATTAAACTTGCCAATCCTTAGGCAATTTTCCAATTCTCAATTTTCGAATTTTAATCTTAATTTGTAGCCTAGGATAATAAAAGTCATCTTCCGATTTCTTTCTGATCATCAATTTGCTCATGAAATATTATTTTAGTACACAAAATCGAAGCAATGCTACGTAAAATAAAGCCTCAAAACAGTTTCTGAGCGCTTTCGTTTCAAAATTTCAACTTCTCATAGAGCTATTCAAAAATAGTTTTTTTTTGCCAAAATTTTGAAATTTGTTTGATTTTTAATGTGTTTTTGAATAAAAAAACACAATTTGGAACCATTTGTTAAAAATGAAATTTTCCATTCAAATACACTCAAAACTGAAATATTTCAAGATTTTCGAAAAATTGAATTTTTTATTTTTAGAATACCTTTTTTTAATTAAAATTTGGTACAAGAATAACTATAAAACATATATCCAACTGCAATTCGCAATTTGAAGGCATTTGAGCAATTTTCTTGAAAATACAATTCCCCATTGAAATCACATGGCGGACTATTCAATGAATAATTGTTCAAAAATTAAAATTTTCAAAATTTTTTCCCGTGTGTGATATTGAAGCTTATATATAGGAGAATCTCCAATTCCAATTTTATAACACTCACTAAATAAGAAGTGGGTCTATAGTTGGTTCAAAATGTGCAATTTTCTCAAAAATAAAATTTCCCCATTGAAAACACATGTCGGACTGTTCAATGAATTATTGTTCAAAAAGTAAAATTTTCAAAATTTTTTCCGGTTCGTGATATTGAAGCTCATATATAGGAGAATCTCGAATTTCAATTTTATAACACTCACTAAATAAGAAGTGGGTCTAAAGTTGTTCCAAAAAGTGCAATTTTCTCAAAAATAAGATTTCGCCATTGAAAACACATGACGGACTATTCAATGAATAATTGTTCAAAAAGTAAAATTTTCAAAATTTTTTCCCGTGTGTGATATTGAAGCTTATATATAGGAGAAACTCCAATTTCAATTTTATAACACTCACTAAATAAAAAGTGGGTCTAAAGTTGTTCCAAAAAGTGCAATTTTCTAAAAAATAAAATTCCTACATTGAAAACACATGTTGGACTATTCAATGAATAATTGTTCAAAAATTAAAATTTTCAAAATTTTTTCCCGTGTGTGATATTGAAGCTTATGTATAGGAGAATCTCTAATTCCAATTTTATAACACTTACTAAATAAGAAGTGGGTCTAAAGTTGTTCCAAAAAGTGCAATTTTCTAAAAAATAAAATTTCCCCATTGAAAACACATGGCGGACTGTTCAATGAATTATTGTTCAAAAAGTAAAATTTTCAAAATTTTTTCCGGTTTGTGATATTGAACCTCATATATAGGAGAATCTCGAATTTGAATTTTATAACACTCACTAAATAAGAAGTGGGTCTAAAGTTGTTCCAAAAAGTGCAATTTTCTAAAAAATAAAATTTCCCCATTGAAAACACATGATGACTATTCAATGAATTATTGTTCAAAAAATAAAATTTTCAAAATTTTTTCCGGTTTGTGATATTGAAGCTTATATATAGGATAATCTCCAATTCCAATTTAATAACACTCACTAAATAAGAAGTGGGTCTAAAGTTGGTTCAAAATGTGCAAATTTCTCAAAAATAAAATGTCCCCATTGAAAACACATGGCGGACTGTTCAATGAATTATTGTTCAAAAACTAAAATTTTCAAAATTTTTTCTGGTTTGTGATATTGAAGCTCATATATAGGAGAATCTCGAATTTGAATTTTATAACACTCACTAAATAAGAAGTGGGTCTAAAGTTGTTCCAAAAAGTATAATTTTCTAAAAAATAAAATTCCCCCATTGAAAACACATGGTGGACTATTCAATGAATAATTGTTCAAAAATTAAAATTTTCGAAATTTTTTCCAGTATGTGGTATTGAAGCTTATATATAGGAGAATATCCAATTCCAATTTTATAACACTCACTAAATAAGAAGTCTGTCTAAAGTTGTTCCAAAAAGTGCAATTTTCTCAAAAATAAAATTTAACAATTGAAAACACATGGCGGACTGTTCAATGAATTATAGTTCAAAACATAAAATTTTCAAAATTTTTTCCCGTTTGTGATATTGAAGCTTATATATAGGAGAATCTCCAATTCCAATTTTATAACACTCACTAAGTAAGAAGTGGGTCTATAGTTGGTTCAAAATGTGCAAATTTCTCAAAAATAAAATTTCCCCATTGAAAACACATGGCGGACTGTTCAATGAATTATTGTTCAAAAAGTAAAATTTTCAAAATTTTTTCCGGTTTGTGATATTGAAGCTCATACATAGGAGAATCTCGAATTTGAATTTTATAACACTCACTAAATAAGAAGTGGGTCTAAAGTTGTTCCAAAAAGTGCAATTTTCTCAAAAATAAGATTTCGCCATTGAAAACACATGACGATCTGTTCAATGAATTATTGTTCAAAAAGTAAAATTTAAAAAATTTTTCCGGTAGGTGATATTGAAGCTTATATATAGGAGAATCTCCAATTCCAATTTTATAACACTCACTAAATAAGAAGTGGGTCTAAAGTTGTTCCAAAAAGTGTAATTTTCTAAAAAATAAAATTTCCCCATTGAAAACACATGGCGGACTGTTCAATGAATTATTGTTCAAAAAGTAACATTTTCAAAATTTTTTCCGGTTTGTGATATTGAAGCTCATATATAGGAGAATCTCGAATTTGAATTTTATAACACTCACTAAATAAGAAGTGGGTCTAAAGTTGTTCCAAAAAGTGCAATTTTCTCAAAAATAAGATTTCGCCATTGAAAACACATGACGGACATTTCAATGAATAATTTTTCAAAAAGTAAAATTTTCAAAATTCTTTCCGGTGTGTGATATTGAAGCTCATATATAGGAGAATCTCCAATTCCAATTTTATAACACTCACTAAATAAGAAGTGGGTCTAAAGTTGTTCCAAAAAGTGCAATTTTCTCAAAAATAAGATTTCGCCATTGAAAACACATGACGGACTTTTCAATGAATAATTTTTCAAAAAGTAAAATTTTCAAAATTCTTTCCGGTGTGTGATATTGAAGCTTATATATAGGAGAATCTCCAATTCCAATTTTATAACACTCACTAAATAAGAAGTGGGTCTATAGTTGGTTCAAAATGTGCAATTTTCTCAAAAATAAAATTTCCCTATTGAAAACACATGGCGAACTGTTCACTGAATTATTGTTCAAAAAGTAAAATTTTCAAAATTTTTTCCGGTGTGTGATATTGAAGCTCCTATATAGGAGAATCTCCTATTCGAATTTTATAACACTCACTAAATAAGAAGTGGGTCTAAAGTTGGTCCTAAAAATTTAACTTTCAAAAATTTCGTTTAAAATTTTTTCCATGTTAACCGTATGGAAAATTTCACACTTCTACATTTTCAAAATTTTACAATCATTTTGCAACTAGGGTAACAGAAATTGTCATCCGAATCGATTTCCACATTCAAGTGGTTATTAAAATGAAATTTTACTTCTCAAAATTCGGTTATTGCCAAAAAAATCTTTATATCCCTTTGAATATACATTAAACTTGCCAATCCTTAGGCAATTTTCCAATTCTCAATTTTCGAATTTTAATCTTAATTTGTAGCCTAGGATAATAAAAGTCATCTTCCGATTTCTTTCTGATCATCAATTTGCTCATGAAATATTATTTTAGTACACAAAATCGAAGCAATGCTACGTAAAATAAAGCCTCAAAACAGTTTCTGAGCGCTTTCGTTTCAAAATTTCAACTTCTCATAGAGCTATTCAAAAATATTTTTTTTTGATAAAATTTTGAAATTTGTTTGATTTTTAATGTGTTTTTGAATAAAAAAACACAATTTGGAACCATTTGTTAAAAATGAAATTTTCCATTCAAATACACTCAAAACTGAAATATTTCAAGATTTTCGAAAAATTGAATTTTTTATTTTTAGAATACTTTTTTTTAATTAAAATTTGGTACAAGAATAACTATAAAACATATATCCAACTGCAATTCTCAATTTGAAAGCATTTGAGCAATTTTCTTGAAAATACAATTCCCCATTGATATCACATGGCGGACTATTCAATGAATAATTGTTCAAAAAGTAAAATTTTCAAAATTTTTTCCGGTTTGTGATATTGAAGCTTATATATAGGAGAAACTCCAATTTCAATTTTATAACACACACTAAATAAAAAGTGGGTCTAAAGTTGTTCCAAAAAGTGCAATTTTCTAAAAAATAAAATTCCCCCATTGAAAACACATGGTGGACTATTCAATAAATAATTGTTCAAAAATTAAAATTTTCAAAATTTTTTCCCGTGTGTGATATTGAAGCTTATGTATAGGAGAATCTCTAATTCCAATTTTATAACACTTACTGAATAAGAAGTGGGTCTAAAGTTGTTCCAAAAAGTGCAATTTTCTAAAAAATAAAATTTCCCCATTGAAAACACATGTCGGACTGTTCAATGAATTATTGTTCAAAAAGTAAAATTTTCAAAATTTTTTCCGGTTTTTGATATTGAAGCTCATATATAGGAGAATCTCGAATTTGAATTTTATAACACTCCCTAAATAAGAAGTGGGTCTAAAGTTGTTCCAAAAAGTGCAATTTTCTCAAAAATAAGATTTCGCCATTGAAAACACATGACGGACTATTCAATGAATAATTTTTCAAAAAGTAAAATTTTCAAAATTTTGTCCTGTGTGTGATATTGAAGCTTATATATAGGAGAATCTCCAATTCCAATTTTATAACACTCACTAAATAAGAAGTGGGTCTGAAGTTGGTCCAAAAAGTGCAATTTTCTCAAAAATAAAATTTCCACATCGAAAACACATGGCGGACTGTTCAATGAATTATTGTTCAAAAAGTAAAATTTTCAAAATTTTTTCCTACTTGTGATATTGAAGCTTATATATAGGAGAATCTCCAATTCCAATTTTATAACACTCACTAAATAAGGAGTGGGTCTAAAGTTGTTCCAAAAAGTGCAATTTTCTAAAAAATAAAAATTCCCCCATTGAAAACACATGGTGGACTATTCAATGAATAATTGTTCAAAAATGAAAATTTTCAAAATTTTTTGCCGTGTGTGATATTGAAGCTTATATATAGGAGAATCTCCAATTCCAATTTTATAACACTCACTAAATAAGGAGTGGGTCTAAAGTTGTTCCAAAAAGTGCAATTTTCTAAAAAATAAAAATTCCCCCATTGAAAACACATGGTGGACTATTCAATGAATAATTGTTCAAAAATGAAAATTTTCAAAATTTTTTGCCGTGTGTTATATTGAAGCTTATATATAGGAGAATCTCCAATTCCAATTTTATAACACTCACTAAATAAAAAGTGGGTCTAAAGTTGTTCCAAAAAGTGCAATTTTCCAAAAAATAAAATTTCCCCATTGAAAACAGATGGCGGACTGTTCAATGAATTATTGTTCAAAAAGTAAAATTTTCAAAATTTTTTCCGGTTTGTGATATTGAAGCTCATATATAGGAGAATCTCCAATTCGAATTTTATAACACTCACTAAATAAGAAGTGGGTCTTAAGTTGGTCCAAAAAGTGCAATTTTCTTAAAAATAAAATTTCCACATCGAAAACACATGGCGGACTGTTCAATGAATTATTGTTCAAAAACCAAAATTTTTAAAATTTTTTCCCGTTTGTGATATTGAAGCTTATATATAGGAGAAACTCCAATTTCAATTTTATAACACTCACTAAATAAAAAGTGGGTCTAAAGTTGTTCCAAAAAGTGCAATTTTCTAAAAAATAAAATTCCCCCATTGAAAACACATGGTGGACTATTCAATGAATAATTGTTCAAAAATTAAAATTTTCAAAATTTTTTCCCGTGTGTGATATTGAAGCTTATATATAGGAGAAACTCCAATTTCAATTTTATAACACTCACTAAATAAGAAGTGGGTCTAAAGTTGTTCCAAAAAGTGCAATTTTCTCAAAAATAAGATTTCGCCATTGAAAACACATGACGGACTATTCAATGACTAATTTTTTAAAAAGTAAAATTTTCAAAATGTTTTCCCGTGTGTGATATTGAAGCTTATATATAGGAGAATCTCCAATTCGAATTTTATAACACTCACTAAATAAGAAGTGGGTCTTAAGTTGGTCCAAATAGTGCAATTTTCTTAAAAATAAAATTTCCACATCGAAAACACATGGCGGACTGTTCAATGAATTATTGTTCAAAAAGTAAAATTTTTAAAATTTTTTCCCGTGTGTGATATTGAAGCTTATATATAGGAGAAACTCCAATTTCAATTTTATAACACTCACTAAATAAAAAGTGGGTCTAAAGTTGTTCCAAAAAGTGCAATTTTCTCAAAAATAAGATTCCCCCATTGAAAACACATGGTGGACTATTCAATGAATAATTGTTCAAAAAATAAAATTTTCAAAATTTTTTCCGGTTTGTGATATTGAAGCTTATATATAGGATAATCTCCAATTCCAATTTTATAACACTTACTAAATAAAAAGTGGGTCTATAGTTGGTTCAAAATGTGCAATTTTCTAAAAAATAAAATTTCTCCATTGAAAACACATGGCGGACTGTTCAATGAATTATTGTTCAAAAAGTAAAATTTTAAAAATTTTTTCCGGTTTGTGATATTGAAGCTCATATATAGGAGAATCTCGAATTCGAATTTAATAACACTCACTAAATAAGAAGTGGGTCTAAAGTGGTTCCAAAAAGTGCAAATTTCTAAAAAATAAAATTTCCTTATTGAAAACACATGATGACTATTCAATGAATTATTGTTCAAAAAATAAAATTTTCAAAATTTTTTCCGGTGTGTTATATTGAAGCTTATATATAGGAGAATCTCCAATTCCAATTTTATAACACTCACTAAATAAGAAGTGGGTCTAAAGTTGTTCCAAAAAGTGCAATTTTCTCAAAAATAAGATTTCGCCATTGAAAACACATGACGGACTATTCAATGAATTATTTTTCAAAAAGTAAAATTTTCAAAATTTTTTCCTGTTTGTGATATTGAAGCTCATATATAGGAGAATCTCCTACTCGAACTTTATAACACTCAGTAAATAATTAGTGGATCTAAAGTTGGTCCTAAAAATTGAACTTTCAAAATTTCCGTTTAAAATTTTTCCCATGTTAACAGTACGGAAAATTTCACACTTCTAAATTTTCAAAATTTTACAATCATTATGCAACTAGGGTAACAGAAATTGTCATCCGAATCGATTTCCATATTCAAGTGGTTATTAAAATGAAATTTTACTACTAAAAATTCGGTTATTGCCAAAAAAATCTTTATATCCCTTTGAATATATATTAAACTTGCCAAACCTTAGGCAATTTTCCAACTCTCAATTTTCGAATTTTAACCTTAATTTGTAGCCTAGGATAATAAAAGTCATCTTCCGATTTCTTTCTGATCATCAATTTGCTCATGAAATATTATTTTAGTACACAAAATCGAAGCAATGCTACGTAAAATAAAGCCTCAAAACAGTTTCTGAGCGCTTTCTTTTCAAAATTTCAACTTCTCCTAGAGCTATTCAAAAATAGTTTTTTTTTGCCAAAATTTTGAAATTTGTTTGATTTTTAATGTGTTTTTGAATAAAAAATACAATTTGGAACCATTTGTTAAAAATGAAATTTTCCATTCAAATAAACTCAAAACTGAAATATTTCAAGATTTTCGAAAAATTGAATTTTTTATTTTTAGAATATTTTTTTTAATTAAAATTTGGTACAAGAATAACTATAAAACATATATCCAACTGCAATTCGCAATTTGAAAGCATTTGAGCAATTTTCTTGAAAATAAAATTCCCCATTGAAATCACATGGCGGACTATTCAATGAATAATTGTTCAGAAAGTAAAATTTTCAAAATTTTTTCCGTTTGTGATATTGAAGCTTATATATAGGAGAATCCCCATTTTCAATTTTATAACACTCACTAAATAAGAAGTGGGTCTAAAGTTGTTCCAAAAAGTGCAATTTTCTCAAAAATAAGATTTCGCCATTGAAAACACATGACGGACTTTTCAATGAATAATTTTTCAAAAAGTAAAATTTTCAAAATTCTTTCCGGTGTGTGATATTGAAGCTTATATATAGGAGAATCTCCAATTCCAATTTTATAACACTCACTAAATAAAAAGTGGGTCTAAAGTTGTTCCAAAAAGTGCAATTTTCTCAAAAATAAGATTCCCCCATTGAAAACACATGGTGGACTATTCAATGAATAATTGTTCAAAAAATAAAATTTTCAAAATTTTTTCCGGTTTGTGATATTGAAGCTTATATATAGGATAATCTCCAATTCCAATTTTATAACACTTACTAAATAAAAAGTGGGTCTATAGTTGGTTCAAAATGTGCAATTTTCTAAAAAATAAAATTTCTCCATTGAAAACACATGGCGGACTGTTCAATGAATTATTGTTCAAAAAGTAAAATTTTAAAAATTTTTTCCGGTTTGTGATATTGAAGCTCATATATAGGAGAATCTCGAATTCGAATTTAATAACACTCACTAAATAAGAAGTGGGTCTAAAGTGGTTCCAAAAAGTGCAAATTTCTAAAAAATAAAATTTCCTTATTGAAAACACATGATGACTATTCAATGAATTATTGTTCAAAAAATAAAATTTTCAAAATTTTTTCCGGTGTGTTATATTGAAGCTTATATATAGGAGAATCTCCAATTCCAATTTTATAACACTCACTAAATAAGAAGTGGGTCTAAAGTTGTTCCAAAAAGTGCAATTTTCTCAAAAATAAGATTTCGCCATTGAAAACACATGACGGACTATTCAATGAATTATTTTTCAAAAAGTAAAATTTTCAAAATTTTTTCCTGTTTGTGATATTGAAGCTCATATATAGGAGAATCTCCTACTCGAACTTTATAACACTCAGTAAATAATTAGTGGATCTAAAGTTGGTCCTAAAAATTGAACTTTCAAAATTTCCGTTTAAAATTTTTCCCATGTTAACAGTACGGAAAATTTCACACTTCTAAATTTTCAAAATTTTACAATCATTATGCAACTAGGGTAACAGAAATTGTCATCCGAATCGATTTCCATATTCAAGTGGTTATTAAAATGAAATTTTACTACTAAAAATTCGGTTATTGCCAAAAAAATCTTTATATCCCTTTGAATATATATTAAACTTGCCAAACCTTAGGCAATTTTCCAACTCTCAATTTTCGAATTTTAACCTTAATTTGTAGCCTAGGATAATAAAAGTCATCTTCCGATTTCTTTCTGATCATCAATTTGCTCATGAAATATTATTTTAGTACACAAAATCGAAGCAATGCTACGTAAAATAAAGCCTCAAAACAGTTTCTGAGCGCTTTCTTTTCAAAATTTCAACTTCTCCTAGAGCTATTCAAAAATAGGTTTTTTTTGCCAAATTTCTAAAAAATAAAATTTCCCCATTGAAAACACATGTCGGACTGTTCAATGAATTATTGTTCAAAAAGTAAAATTTTCAAAATTTTTTCCGGTTTTTGATATTGAAGCTCATATATAGGAGAATCTCGAATTTGAATTTTATAACACTCCCTAAATAAGAAGTGGGTCTAAAGTTGTTCCAAAAAGTGCAATTTTCTCAAAAATAAGATTTCGCCATTGAAAACACATGACGGACTATTCAATGAATAATTTTTCAAAAAGTAAAATTTTCAAAATTTTGTCCTGTGTGTGATATTGAAGCTTATATATAGGAGAATCTCCAATTCCAATTTTATAACACTCACTAAATAAGAAGTGGGTCTGAAGTTGGTCCAAAAAGTGCAATTTTCTCAAAAATAAAATTTCCACATCGAAAACACATGGCGGACTGTTCAATGAATTATTGTTCAAAAAGTAAAATTTTCAAAATTTTTTCCTACTTGTGATATTGAAGCTTATATATAGGAGAATCTCCAATTCCAATTTTATAACACTCACTAAATAAGGAGTGGGTCTAAAGTTGTTCCAAAAAGTGCAATTTTCTAAAAAATAAAAATTCCCCCATTGAAAACACATGGTGGACTATTCAATGAATAATTGTTCAAAAATGAAAATTTTCAAAATTTTTTGCCGTGTGTGATATTGAAGCTTATATATAGGAGAATCTCCAATTCCAATTTTATAACACTCACTAAATAAGGAGTGGGTCTAAAGTTGTTCCAAAAAGTGCAATTTTCTAAAAAATAAAAATTCCCCCATTGAAAACACATGGTGGACTATTCAATGAATAATTGTTCAAAAATGAAAATTTTCAAAATTTTTTGCCGTGTGTTATATTGAAGCTTATATATAGGAGAATCTCCAATTCCAATTTTATAACACTCACTAAATAAAAAGTGGGTCTAAAGTTGTTCCAAAAAGTGCAATTTTCCAAAAAATAAAATTTCCCCATTGAAAACAGATGGCGGACTGTTCAATGAATTATTGTTCAAAAAGTAAAATTTTCAAAATTTTTTCCGGTTTGTGATATTGAAGCTCATATATAGGAGAATCTCCAATTCGAATTTTATAACACTCACTAAATAAGAAGTGGGTCTTAAGTTGGTCCAAAAAGTGCAATTTTCTTAAAAATAAAATTTCCACATCGAAAACACATGGCGGACTGTTCAATGAATTATTGTTCAAAAACCAAAATTTTTAAAATTTTTTCCCGTTTGTGATATTGAAGCTTATATATAGGAGAAACTCCAATTTCAATTTTATAACACTCACTAAATAAAAAGTGGGTCTAAAGTTGTTCCAAAAAGTGCAATTTTCTAAAAAATAAAATTCCCCCATTGAAAACACATGGTGGACTATTCAATGAATAATTGTTCAAAAATTAAAATTTTCAAAATTTTTTCCCGTGTGTGATATTGAAGCTTATATATAGGAGAAACTCCAATTTCAATTTTATAACACTCACTAAATAAGAAGTGGGTCTAAAGTTGTTCCAAAAAGTGCAATTTTCTCAAAAATAAGATTTCGCCATTGAAAACACATGACGGACTATTCAATGACTAATTTTTTAAAAAGTAAAATTTTCAAAATGTTTTCCCGTGTGTGATATTGAAGCTTATATATAGGAGAATCTCCAATTCGAATTTTATAACACTCACTAAATAAGAAGTGGGTCTTAAGTTGGTCCAAATAGTGCAATTTTCTTAAAAATAAAATTTCCACATCGAAAACACATGGCGGACTGTTCAATGAATTATTGTTCAAAAAGTAAAATTTTTAAAATTTTTTCCCGTGTGTGATATTGAAGCTTATATATAGGAGAAACTCCAATTTCAATTTTATAACACTCACTAAATAAAAAGTGGGTCTAAAGTTGTTCCAAAAAGTGCAATTTTCTCAAAAATAAGATTCCCCCATTGAAAACACATGGTGGACTATTCAATGAATAATTGTTCAAAAAATAAAATTTTCAAAATTTTTTCCGGTTTGTGATATTGAAGCTTATATATAGGATAATCTCCAATTCCAATTTTATAACACTTACTAAATAAAAAGTGGGTCTATAGTTGGTTCAAAATGTGCAATTTTCTAAAAAATAAAATTTCTCCATTGAAAACACATGGCGGACTGTTCAATGAATTATTGTTCAAAAAGTAAAATTTTAAAAATTTTTTCCGGTTTGTGATATTGAAGCTCATATATAGGAGAATCTCGAATTCGAATTTAATAACACTCACTAAATAAGAAGTGGGTCTAAAGTGGTTCCAAAAAGTGCAAATTTCTAAAAAATAAAATTTCCTTATTGAAAACACATGATGACTATTCAATGAATTATTGTTCAAAAAATAAAATTTTCAAAATTTTTTCCGGTGTGTTATATTGAAGCTTATATATAGGAGAATCTCCAATTCCAATTTTATAACACTCACTAAATAAGAAGTGGGTCTAAAGTTGTTCCAAAAAGTGCAATTTTCTCAAAAATAAGATTTCGCCATTGAAAACACATGACGGACTATTCAATGAATTATTTTTCAAAAAGTAAAATTTTCAAAATTTTTTCCTGTTTGTGATATTGAAGCTCATATATAGGAGAATCTCCTACTCGAACTTTATAACACTCAGTAAATAATTAGTGGATCTAAAGTTGGTCCTAAAAATTGAACTTTCAAAATTTCCGTTTAAAATTTTTCCCATGTTAACAGTACGGAAAATTTCACACTTCTAAATTTTCAAAATTTTACAATCATTATGCAACTAGGGTAACAGAAATTGTCATCCGAATCGATTTCCATATTCAAGTGGTTATTAAAATGAAATTTTACTACTAAAAATTCGGTTATTGCCAAAAAAATCTTTATATCCCTTTGAATATATATTAAACTTGCCAAACCTTAGGCAATTTTCCAACTCTCAATTTTCGAATTTTAACCTTAATTTGTAGCCTAGGATAATAAAAGTCATCTTCCGATTTCTTTCTGATCATCAATTTGCTCATGAAATATTATTTTAGTACACAAAATCGAAGCAATGCTACGTAAAATAAAGCCTCAAAACAGTTTCTGAGCGCTTTCTTTTCAAAATTTCAACTTCTCCTAGAGCTATTCAAAAATAGTTTTTTTTTGCCAAAATTTTGAAATTTGTTTGATTTTTAATGTGTTTTTGAATAAAAAATACAATTTGGAACCATTTGTTAAAAATGAAATTTTCCATTCAAATAAACTCAAAACTGAAATATTTCAAGATTTTCGAAAAATTGAATTTTTTATTTTTAGAATATTTTTTTTAATTAAAATTTGGTACAAGAATAACTATAAAACATATATCCAACTGCAATTCGCAATTTGAAAGCATTTGAGCAATTTTCTTGAAAATAAAATTCCCCATTGAAATCACATGGCGGACTATTCAATGAATAATTGTTCAGAAAGTAAAATTTTCAAAATTTTTTCCGTTTGTGATATTGAAGCTTATATATAGGAGAATCCCCATTTTCAATTTTATAACACTCACTAAATAAGAAGTGGGTCTAAAGTTGTTCCAAAAAGTGCAATTTTCTCAAAAATAAGATTTCGCCATTGAAAACACATGACGGACTTTTCAATGAATAATTTTTCAAAAAGTAAAATTTTCAAAATTCTTTCCGGTGTGTGATATTGAAGCTTATATATAGGAGAATCTCCAATTCCAATTTTATAACACTCACTAAATAAGAAGTGGGTCTATAGTTGGTTCAAAATGTGCAATTTTCTCAAAAATAAAATTTCCCTATTGAAAACACATGGCGAACTGTTCAATGAATTATTGTTCAAAAAGTAAAATTTTCAAAATTTTTTCCGGTGTGTGATATTGAAGCTCCTATATAGGAGAATCTCCTATTCGAATTTTATAACACTCACTAAATAAGAAGTGGGTCTAAAGTTGGTCCTAAAAATTTAACTTTCAAAAATTTCGTTTAAAATTTTTTCCATGTTAACCGTATGGAAAATTTCACACTTCTACATTTTCAAAATTTTACAATCATTTTGCAACTAGGGTAACAGAAATTGTCATCCGAATCGATTTCCACATTCAAGTGGTTATTAAAATGAAATTTTACTTCTCAAAATTCGGTTATTGCCAAAAAAATCTTTGTATCCCTTTGAATATACATTAAACTTGCCAATCCTTAGGCAATTTTCCAATTCTCAATTTTCGAATTTTAATCTTAATTTGTAGCCTAGGATAATAAAAGTCATCTTCCGATTTCTTTCTGATCATCAATTTGCTCATGAAATATTATTTTAGTACACAAAATCGAAGCAATGCTACGTAAAATAAAGCCTCAAAACAGTTTCTGAGCGCTTTCGTTTCAAAATTTCAACTTCTCATAGAGCTATTCAAAAATAGTTTTTTTTTGCCAAAATTTTGAAATTTGTTTGATTTTTAATGTGTTTTTGAATAAAAAACACAATTTGGAACCATTTGTTAAAAATGAAATTTTCCATTCAAATACACTCAAAACTGAAATATTTCAAGATTTTCGAAAAATTGAATTTTTTATTTTTAGAATACCTTTTTTTAATTAAAATTTGGTACAAGAATAACTATAAAACATATATCCAACTGCAATTCGCAATTTGAAAGCATTTGAGCAATTTTCTTGAAAATACAATTCCCCATTGAAATCACATGGCGGACTATTCAATGAATAATTGTTCAAAAAGTAAAATTTTCAAAATTTTTTCACGTTTGTGATATTGAAGCTTATATATAGGAGAAACTCCAATTTCAATTTTATAACACTCACTAAATAAAAAGTGGGTCTAAAGTTGTTCCAAAAAGTGCAATTTTCTAAAAAATAAAATTCCCCCATTGAAATTACATGGCGGACTTTTCAATGAATAATTGTTCAAAAAGTAAAATTTTCAAAATTTTTTCCCGTTTGTGATATTAAAGCTTATATATAGGAGAAACTCCAATTTCAATTTTATAACACTCACTAAATAAGAAGTGGGTCTAAAGTTGTTCCAAAAAGTGCAATTTTCTCAAAAATAAGATTTCGCCATTGAAAACACATGACGGACTATTCAATGAATTATTTTTCAAAAAGTAAAATTTTCAAAATTTTTTCCTGTTTGTGATATTGAAGCTCATATATAGGAGAATCTCCTACTCGAACTTTATAACACTCAGTAAATAATTAGTGGATCTAAAGTTGGTCCTAAAAATTGAACTTTCAAAATTTCCGTTTAAAATTTTTCCCATGTTAACAGTACGGAAAATTTCACACTTCTAAATTTTCAAAATTTTACAATCATTATGCAACTAGGGTAACAGAAATTGTCATCCGAATCGATTTCCATATTCAAGTGGTTATTAAAATGAAATTTTACTACTAAAAATTCGGTTATTGCCAAAAAAATCTTTATATCCCTTTGAATATACATTAAACTTGCCAATCCTTAGGCAATTTTCCAACTCTCAATTTTCGAATTTTAACCTTAATTTGTAGCCTAGGATAATAAAAGTCATCTTCCGATTTCTTTCTGATCATCAATTTGCTCATGAAATATTATTTTAGTACACAAAATCGAAGCAATGCTACGTAAAATAAAGCCTCAAAACAGTTTCTGAGCGCTTTCGTTTCAAAATTTCAACTTCTCATAGAGCTATTCAAAAATAGTTTTTTTTTGCCAAAATTTTGAAATTTGTTTGATTTTTAATGTGTTTTTGAATAAAAAACACAATTTGGAACCATTTGTTAAAAATGAAATTTTCCATTCAAATACACTCAAAACTGAAATATTTCAAGATTTTCGAAAAATTGAATTTTTTATTTTTAGAATACCTTTTTTTAATTAAAATTTGGTACAAGAATAACTATAAAACATATATCCAACTGCAATTCGCAATTTGAAAGCATTTGAGCAATTTTCTTGAAAATACAATTCCCCATTGAAATCACATGGCGGACTATTCAATGAATAATTGTTCAAAAAGTAAAATTTTCAAAATTTTTTCACGTTTGTGATATTTAACCTCATATATAGGAGAATCTCGAATTTGAATTTTATAACACTCACTAAATAAGAAGTGGGTCTAAAGTTGTTCCAAAAAGTGCAATTTTCTAAAAAATAAAATTTCCCCATTGAAAACACATGGTGGACTATTCAATGAATAATTGTTCAAAAATTAAAATTTTCAAAATTTTATCCCGTTTGTGATATTGAAGCTCATATATAGGAGAATGTCCTATTCGAATTTTATAACACTCACTAAATAAGAAGTGGGTCTAAAGTTGGTCCTAAAAATTGAACTTTCAAAATTTTCGTTTAAAATATTTCCCATGTTAACCGTATGGAAAATTTCACACTTCTAAATTTTCAAAATTTTACAATCATATTGCAACTAGGGTAACAGAAATTGTCATCCGAATCGATTTCCATATTCAAGTGGTTATTAAAATGAAATTTTACTTTTCAAAATTCGGTTATTGCCAAAAAAATCTTTATATCCCTTTGAATATACATTAAACTTGCCAATTCTTAGGCAATTTTCCAATTCTCAATTTTCGAATTTTAACCTTAATTTGTAGCCTAGGATAATAAAAGTCATCTTCCGATTTCTTTCTGATCATCAATTTGCTCATGAAATATTATTTTAGTACACAAAATCGAAGCAATGCTACGTAAAATAAAGCCTCAAAACAGTTTCTGAGCGCTTTCGTTTGAAAATTTCAACTTCTCATAGAGCTATTCAAAAATAGTTTTTTTTGCCAAAATTTTGAAATTTGTTTGATTTTTAATGTGTTTTTGAATAAAAAAACACAATTTGGAACCATTTGTTAAAAATGAAATTTTCCATTCAAATACACTCAAAACTGAAATATTTCAAGATTTTCGAAAAATTGAATTTTTTATTTTTAAAATACTTTTTTTTAATTAAAATTTGGTACAAGAATAACTATAAAACATATATCCAACTGCAATTCGCAAATTGAAAGCATTTGAGCAATTTTCTCGAAAATACAATTCCCCATTGAAATCACATGGCGGACTATTCAATGAATAATTGTTCAAAAAGTAAAATTTTCAAAATTTTTTCCGTTTCGTGATATTGAAGCTCATATATAGGAGAATCTCGAATTTCAATTTTATAACACTCACTAAATAAAAAGTGGGTCTAAAGTTGTTCCAAAAAGTGCAATTTTCTCAAAAATAAGATTTCGCCATTGAAAACACATGACGGACTATTCAATGAATAATTTTTCAAAAAGTAAAATTTTCTAAATTTGTTCCGGTGTGTGATATTGAAGCTTTTATATAGGAGAATCTCCAATTCCAATTTTATAACACTCACTAAATAAGAAGTGGGTCTATAGTTGGTTCAAAATGTGCAATTTTCTCAAAAATAAAATTTCACAATTGAAAACACATGGCGGACTGTTCAATGAATTATTGTTCAAAAAGTAAAATTTTCAAAATGTTTTCCGGTGTGTGATATTGAAGCTTATATATAGGAGAATCTCCAATTCCAATTTTATAACACTCACTAAATAAGAAGTGGATCTAAAGTGGTTCCAAAAAGTGCAATTTTCTAAAAAATAAAATTTCCTTATTGAAAACACATGATGACTATTCAATGAATTATTGTTCAAAAAATAAAATTTTCAAAATTTTTTCCGGTGTGTTATATTGAAGCTTATATATAGGAGAATCTCCAATTCCAATTTTATAACACTCACTAAATAAGAAGTGGGTCTAAAGTTGTTCCAAAAAGTGCAATTTTCTCAAAAATAAGATTTCGCCATTGAAAACACATGACGGACTATTCAATGAATTATTTTTCAAAAAGTAAAATTTTCAAAATTTTTTCCTGTTTGTGATATTGAAGCTCATATATAGGAGAATCTCCTATTCGAACTTTATAACACTTAGTAAATAATTAGTGGATCTAAAGTTGGTCCTAAAAATTGAACTTTCAAAATTTCCGTTTAAAATTTTTCCCATGTTAACAGTACGGAAAATTTCACACTTCTAAATTTTCAAAATTTTACAATCATTATGCAACTAGCGTAACAGAAATTGTCATCCGAATCGATTTCCATATTCAAGTGGTTATTAAAATGAAATTTTACTACTCAAAATTCGGTTATTGCCAAAAAAATCTTTATATCCCTTTGAATATACATTAAACTTGCCAATCCTTAGGCAATTTTCCAATTCTCAATTTTCGAATTTTAACCTTAATTTGTAGCCTAGGATAATAAAAGTCATCTTCCGATTTCTTTCTGATCATCAATTTGCTCATGAAATATTATTTTAGTACACAAAATCGAAGCAATGCTACGTAAAATAAAGCCTCAAAACAGTTTCTGAGCGCTTTCTTTTCAAAATTTCAACTTCTCCTAGAGCTATTCAAAAATAGTTTTTTTTTGCAAAATTTTGAAATTTGTTTGATTTTTAATGTGTTTTTGAATAAAAAAACACAATTTGGAACCATTTGTTAAAAATGAAATTTTCCATTCAAATAAACTCAAAACTGAAATATTTCAAGATTTTCGAAAAATTGAATTTTTTATTTTTAGAATATTTTTTTTAATTAAAATTTGGTACAAGAATAACTATAAAACATATATCCAACTGCAATTCGCAATTTGAAAGCATTTGAGCAATTTTCTCGAAAATACAATTCCCCATTGAAATCACATGGCGGACTATTCAATGAATAATTTATCAAAAAGTAAAATTTTCAAAATTTGTTCCGGTGTGTGATATTGAAGCTTATATATAGGAGAATCTCGAATTCCAATTTTATAACACTCACTAAATAAGAAGTGGGTCTAAAGTTGTTCCAAAAAGTGCAATTTTCTCAAAAATAAGATTTCGCCATTGAAAACACATGACGGACTATTCAATGAATAATTTATCAAAAAGTAAAATTTTCAAAATTTGTTCCGGTGTGTGATATTGCAGCTTATATATAGGAGAATCTCCAATTCCAATTTTATAACACTCACTAAATAAGAAGTGGGTCTATAGTTGGTTCAAAATGTGCAATTTTCTCAAAAATAAAATTTCCCCATTGAAAACACATGTCGGACTGTTCAATGAATTATTGTTCAAAAAGTAAAATTTTCATATTTTTTTCCGGTTTGTGATATTGAAGCTCATATATAGGAGAATCTCGAATTTGAATTTTATAACACTCACTAAATAAGAAGTGGGTCTAAAGTTGTTCCAAAAAGTGCAATTTTCTCAAAAATAAGATTTCGCCATTGAAAACACATGACGGACTATTCAATGAATTATTTTTCAAAAAGTAAAATTTTCAAAATTTTTTCCTGTTTGTGATATTGCAGCTTATATATAGGAGAATCTCCAATTCCAATTTTATAACACTCACTAAATAAGAAGTGGGTCTATAGTTGGTTCAAAATGTGCAATTTTCTCAAAAATAAAATTTCCCTATTGAAAACACATGGCGAACTGTTCAATGAATTATTGTTCAATAAGTAAAATTTTCAAAATTTTTTCCAGTGTGTGATATTGAAGCTCCTATATAGGAGAATCTCCTATTTGAATTTTATAACACTCACTAAATAAGAAGTGGGTCTAAAGTTGGTCCTAAAAATTTAACTTTCAAAAATTTCTTTTAAAATTTTTTCCATGTTAACCGTATGGAAAATTTCACACTTCTACATTTTCAAAATTTTACAATCATTTTGCAACTAGGGTAACAGAAATTGTCATCCGAATCGATTTCCACATTCAAGTGGTTATTAAAATGAAATTTTACTTCTCAAAATTCGGTTATTGCCAAAAAAATCTTTATATCCCTTTGAATATACATTAAACTTGCCAATCCTTAGGCAATTTTCCAATTCTCAATTTTCGAATTTTAATCTTAATTTGTAGCCTAGGATAATAAAAGTCATCTTCCGATTTCTTTCTGATCATCAATTTGCTCATGAAATATTATTTTAGTACACAAAATTGAAGCAATGCTACGTAAAATAAAGCCTCAAAACAGTTTCTGAGCGCTTTCGTTTCAAAATTTCAACTTCTCATAGAGCTATTCAAAAATAGTTTTTTTTTGCCAAAATTTTGAAATTTGTTTGATTTTTAATGTGTTTTTGAATAAAAAAACACAATTTGGAACCATTTGTTAAAAATGAAATTTTCCATTCAAATACACTCAAAACTGAAATATTTCAAGATTTTCGAAAAATTGAATTTTTTATTTTTAGAATACCTTTTTTTAATTAAAATTTGGTACAAGAATAACTATAAAACATATACTTAACTGCAATTCGCAATTTGAAGGCATTTGAGCAATTTTCTTGAAAATACAATTCCCCATTGAAATCACATGGCGGACTATTCAATGAATAATTGTTCAAAAATTAAAATTTTCAAAATTTTTTCCCGTGTGTGATATTGAAGCTTATATATAGGAGAATCTCCAATTCCAATTTTATAACACTCACTAAATAAGAAGTGGGTCTATAGTTGGTTCAAAATGTGCAATTTTCTCAAAAATAAAATTTCCCCATTGAAAACACATGTCGGACTGTTCAATGAATTATTGTTCAAAAAGTAAAATTTTCAAAATTTTTTCCGGTTCGTGATATTGAAGCTCATATATAGGAGAATCTCGAATTTCAATTTTATAACACTCACTAAATAAGAAGTGGGTCTAAAGTTGTTCCAAAAAGTGCAATTTTCTCAAAAATAAGATTTCGCCATTGAAAACACATGACGGACTATTCAATGAATAATTTATCAAAAAGTAAAATTTTCAAAATTTGTTCCGGTGTGTGATATTGAAGCTTATATATAGGAGAATCTCGAATTCCAATTTTATAACACTCACTAAATAAGAAGTGGGTCTAAAGTTGTTCCAAAAAGTGCAATTTTCTCAAAAATAAGATTTCGCCATTGAAAACACATGACGGACTATTCAATGAATAATTTATCAAAAAGTAAAATTTTCAAAATTTGTTCCGGTGTGTGATATTGCAGCTTATATATAGAAGAATCTCCAATTCCAATTTTATAACACTCACTAAATAAGAAGTGGGTCTATAGTTGGTTCAAAATGTGCAATTTTCTCAAAAATAAAATATCCCCATTGAAAACACATGTCGGACTGTTCAATGAATTATTGTTCAAAAAGTAAAATTTTCATATTTTTTTCCGGTTTGTGATATTGAAGCTCATATATAGGAGAATCTCGAATTTGAATTTTATAACACTCACTAAATAAGAAGTGGGTCTAAAGTTGTTCCAAAAAGTGCAATTTTCTCAAAAATAAGATTTCGCCATTGAAAACACATGACGGACTATTCAATGAATTATTTTTCAAAAAGTAAAATTTTCAAAATTTTTTCCTGTTTGTGATATTGAAGCTCATATATAGTAGAATCTCCTATTCGAACTTTATAACACTCACTAAATAATTAGTGGATCTAAAGTTGGTCCTAAAAATTGAACTTTCAAAATTTCCGTTTAAAATTTTTCATATGTTAACAGTACGGAAAATTTCACACTTCTAAATTTTCAAAATTTTACAATCATTATGCAACTAAGGTAACAGAAATTGTCATCCGAATCGATTTCCATATTCAAGTGGTTATTAAAATGAAATTTTACTACTCAAAATTCGGTTATTGCCAAAAAAATCTTTATATCCCTTTGAATATACATTAAACTTGCCAATCCTTAGGCAATTTTCCAATTCTCAATTTTCGAATTTTAACCTTAATTTGTAGCCTAGGATAATAAAAGTCATCTTCCGATTTCTTTCTGATCATCAATTTGCTCATGAAATATTATTTTAGTACACAAAATCGAAGCAATGCTACGTAAAATAAAGCCTCAAAACAGTTTCTGAGCGCTTTCTTTTCAAATTTTCAACTTCTCCTAGAGCTATTCAAAAATAGTTTTTTTTTTGCCAAAATTTTGAAATTTGTTTGATTTTTAATGGGTTTTTGAATAAAAAAACACAATTTGGAACCATTTGTTAAAAATGAAATTTTCCATTCAAATACACTCAAAACTGAAATATTTCAAGATTTTCGAAAAATTGAATTTTTTATTTTTAGTATACTTTTTTTTAATTAAAATTTTGTACAAGAATAACTATAAAACATATATCCAACTGCAATTCGCAATTTGAAAGCATTTGAGCAATTTTCTCGAAAATACAATTCCCCATTGAAATCACATGGCGGACTGTTCAATGAATTATTGTTCAAAAAGTAAAATTTTCAAAATTTTTTCCGGTTCGTGATATTGAAGCTCATATATAGGAGAATCTCGAATTTCAATTTTATAACACTCACTAAATAAGAAGTGGGTCTAAAGTTGTTCCAAAAAGTGCAATTTTCTCAAAAATAAGATTTCGCCATTGAAAACACATGACGGACTATTCAATGAATAATTTATCAAAAAGTAAAATTTTCAAAATTTGTTCCGGTGTGTGATATTGAAGCTTATATATAGGAGAATCTCGAATTCCAATTTTATAACACTCACTAAATAAAAAGTGGGTCTAAAGTTGTTCCAAAAAGTGCAATTTTCTCAAAAATAAGATTTCGCCATTGAAAACACATGACGGACTTTTCAATGAATAATTTTTCAAAAAGTAAAATTTTCAAAATTCTTTCCGGTGTGTGATATTGAAGCTTATATATAGGAGAATCTCCAATTCCAATTTTATAACACTCACTAAATAAGAAGTGGGTCTATAGTTGGTTCAAAATGTGCAATTTTCTCAAAAATAAATTTTCCCTATTGAAAACACATGGCGAACTGTTCAATGAATTATTGTTCAAAAAAGTAAAATTTTCAAAATTTTTTCCAGTGTGTGATATTGAAGCTCCTATATAGGAGAATCTCCTATTTGAATTTTATAACACTCACTAAATAAGAAGTGGGTCTAAAGTTGGTCCTAAAAATTTAACTTTCAAAAATTTCTTTTAAAATTTTTTCCATGTTAACCGTATGGAAAATTTCACACTTCTACATTTTCAAAATTTTACAATCATTTTGCAACTAGGGTAACAGAAATTGTCATCCGAATCGATTTCCACATTCAAGTGGTTATTAAAATGAAATTTTACTTCTCAAAATTCGGTTATTGCCAAAAAAATCTTTATATCCCTTTGAATATACATTAAACTTGCCAATCCTTAGGCAATTTTCCAATTCTCAATTTTCGAATTTTAATCTTAATTTGTAGCCTAGGATAATAAAAGTCATCTTCCGATTTCTTTCTGATCATCAATTTGCTCATGAAATATTATTTTAGTACACAAAATCGAAGCAATGCTACGTAAAATAAAGCCTCAAAACAGTTTCTGAGCGCTTTCGTTTCAAAATTTCAACTTCTCATAGAGCTATTCAAAAATAGTTTTTTTTTGCCAAAATTTTGAAATTTGTTTGATTTTTAATGTGTTTTTGAATAAAAAAACACAATTTGGAACCATTTGTTAAAAATGAAATTTTCCATTCAAATACGCTCAAAACTGAAATATTTCAAGATTTTCGAAAAATTGAATTTTTTATTTTTAGAATACCTTTTTTTAATTAAAATTTGGTACAAGAATAACTATAAAACATATATCCAACTGCAATTCGCAATTTGAAAGCATTTGAGCAATTTTCTTGAAAATACAATTCCCCATTGAAATCACATGGCGGACTATTCAATGAATAATTGTTCAAAAATTAAAATTTTCAAAATTTTTTCCCGTGTGTGATATTGAAGCTTATATATAGGAGAATCTCCAATTCCAATTTTATAACACTCACTAAATAAGAAGTGGGTCTATAGTTGGTTCAAAATGTGCAATTTTCTCAAAAATAAAATTTCCCCATTGAAAACACATGTCGGACTGTTCAATGAATTATTGTTCAAAAAGTAAAATTTTCAAAATTTTTTCCGGTTCGTGATATTGAAGCTCATATATAGGAGAATCTCGAATTTCAATTTTATAACACTCACTAAATAAGAAGTGGGTCTAAAGTTGTTCCAAAAAGTGCAATTTTCTCAAAAATAAGATTTCGCCATTGAAAACACATGACGGACTATTCAATGAATAATTTATCAAAAAGTAAAATTTTCAAAATTTGTTCCGGTGTGTGATATTGAAGCTTATATATAGGAGAATCTCCAATTCCAATTTTATAACACTCACTAAATAAGAAGTGTTTCTATAGTTGGTTCAAAATGTGCAATTTTCTCAAAAATAAAATTTCCCCATTGAAAACACATGTCGGACTGTTCAATGAATTATTGTTCAAAAAGTAAAATTTTCAAATTTTTTTCCGGTTTGTGATATTGAAGCTCATATATAGGAGAATCTCGAATTTGAATTTTATAACACTCACTAAATAAGAAGTGGGTCTAAAGTTGTTCCAAAAAGTGCAATTTTCTCAAAAATAAGATTTCGCCATTGAAAACACATGACGGACTATTCAATGAATTATTTTTCAAAAAGTAAAATTTTCAAAATTTTTTCCTGTTTGTGATATTGAAGCTCATATATAGGAGAATCTCGAATTTCAATTTTATAACACTCACTAAATAAGAAGTGGGTCTAAAGTTGTTCCAAAAAGTGCAATTTTCTCAAAAATAAGATTTCGCCATTGAAAACACATGACGGACTATTCAATGAATAATTTATCAAAAAGTAAAATTTTCAAAATTTGTTCCGGTGTGTGATATTGAAGCTTATATATAGGAGAATCTCCAATTCCAATTTTATAACACTCACTAAATAAGAAGTGGGTCTATAGTTGGTTCAAAATGTGCAATTTTCTCAAAAATAAAATTTCCCCATTGAAAACACATGTCGGACTGTTCAATGAATTATTGTTCAAAAAGTAAAATTTTCAAATTTTTTTCCGGTTTGTGATATTGAAGCTCATATATAGGAGAATCTCGAATTCGAATTTTATAACACTCACTAAATAAGAAGTGGGTCTAAAGTTGTTCCAAAAAGTGCAATTTTCTCAAAAATAAGATTTCGCCATTGAAAACACATGACGGACTATTCAATGAATTATTTTTCAAAAAGTAAAATTTTCAAAATTTTTTCCTGTTTGTGATATTGAAGCTCATATATAGGAGAATCTCCTATTCGAACTTTATAACACTCACTAAATAATTAGTGGATCTAAAGTTGGTCCTAAAAATTGAACTTTCAAAATTTCCGTTTAAAATTTTTCCCATGTTAACAGTACGGAAAATTTCACACTTCTAAATTTTCAAAATTTTACAATCATTATGCAACTAGGGTAACAGAAATTGTCATCCGAATCGATTTCCATATTCAAGTGGTTATTAAAATGAAATTTTACTACTCAAAATTCGGTTATTGCCAAAAAAATCTTTATATCCCTTTGAATATACATTAAACTTGCCAATCCTTAGGCAATTTTCCAATTCTCAATTTTCGAATTTTAACCTTAATTTGTAGCCTAGGATAATAAAAGTCATCTTCCGATTTCTTTCTGATCATCAATTTGCTCATGAAATATTATTTTAGTACACAAAATCGAAGCAATGCTACGTAAAATAAAGCCTCAAAACAGTTTCTGAGCGCTTTCTTTTCAAATTTTCAACTTCTCCTAGAGCTATTCAAAAATAGGTTTTTTTTTGGCAAAATTTTGAAATTTGTTTGATTTTTAATGTGTTTTTGAATAAAAAAACACAATTTGGAACCATTTGTTAAAAATGAAATTTTCCATTCAAATAAACTCAAAACTGAAATATTTCAAGATTTTCGAAAAATTGAATTTTTTATTTTTAGAATATTTTTTTTAATTAAAATTTGGTACAAGAATAACTATAAAACATATATCCAACTGCAATTCGCAATTTGAAAGCATTTGAGCAATTTTCTTGAAAATAAAATTCTCCATTGAAATCACATGGCGGACTATTCAATGAATAATTGTTCAGAAAGTAAAATTTTCAAAATTTTTCCGGTTGTGATATTGAAGCTTATATATAGGAGAATCCCCATTTTCAATTTTATAACACTCACTAAATAAAAAGTGGGTCTAAAGTTGTTCCAAAAAGTGCAATTTTCTAAAAAATAAAATTTCCCCATTGAAAACACATGGCGGACTGTTCAATGAATTATTGTTCAAAAAGTAAAATTTTCAAAATTTTTTCCGGTTTGTGATATTGAAGCTCATATATAGGAGAATCTCGAATTTGAATTTTATAACACTCACTAAATAAGAAGTGGGTCTAAAGTTGTTCCAAAAAGTGCAATTTTCTCAAAAATAAGATTTCGCCATTGAAAACACATGACGGACTTTTCAATGAATAATTTTTCAAAAAGTAAAATCTTCAAAATTCTTTCCGGTGTGTGATATTGAAGCTTATATATAGGAGAATCTCCAATTCCAATTTTATAACACTCACTAAATAAGAAGTGGGTCTATAGTTGGTTCAAAATGTGCAATTTTCTAAAAAATAAAATTTCCCTATTGAAAACACATGGCGAACTGTTCAATGAATTATTGTTCAAAAAGTAAAGTTTTCAAATTTTTTTCCGGTGTGTGATATTGAAGCTCCTATATAGGAGAATCTCCTATTCGAATTTTATAACACTCACTAAATAAGAAGTGGGTCTAAAGTTGGTCCTAAAAATTTAACTTTCAAAAATTTCGTTTAAAATTTTTTCCATGTTAACCGTATGGAAAATTTCACACTTCTACATTTTCAAAATTTTACAATCATTTTGCAACTAGGGTAACAGAAATTGTCATCCTAATCGATTTCCACATTCAAGTGGTTATTAAAATGAAATTTTACTTCTCAAAATTCGGTTATTGCCAAAAAAATCTTTATATCCCTTTGAATAATTCCCACATGGCGGACTGTTCAATGAATTATTGTTCAAAAAGTAAAATTTTCAAAATTTTTTCCCGTGTGTGATATTGAAGCTTATATATAGGAGAATCTCCAATTCCAATTTTATAACACTCACTAAATAAGAAGTGGGTCTATAGTTGGTTCAAAATGTGCAATTTTCTCAAAAATAAAATTTCCCCATTGAAAACACATGTCGGACTGTTCAATGAATTATTGTTCAAAAAGTAAAATTTTCAAAATTTTTTCCGGTTCGTGATATTGAAGCTCATATATAGGAGAATCTCGAATTTCAATTTTATAACACTCACTAAATAAGAAGTGGGTCTAAAGTTGTTCCAAAAAGTGCAATTTTCTCAAAAATAAGATTTCGCCATTGAAAACACATGACGGACTATTCAATGAATAATTGTTCAAAAAGTAAAATTTTCAAAATTTTTTCCCGTGTGTGATATTGAAGCTTATATATAGGAGAAACTCCAATTTCAATTTTATAACACTCACTAAATAAAAAGTGGGTCTAAAGTTGTTCCAAAAAGTGCAATTTTCTAAAAAATAAAATTCCTACATTGAAAACACATGTTGGACTATTCAATGAATAATTGTTCAAAAATTAAAATTTTCAAAATTTTTTCCCGTGTGTGATATTGAAGCTTATGTATAGGAGAATCTCTAATTCCAATTTTATAACACTTACTAAATAAGAAGTGGGTCTAAAGTTGTTCCAAAAAGTGCAATTTTCTAAAAAATAAAATTTCCCCATTGAAAACACATGGCGGACTGTTCAATGAATTATTGTTCAAAAAGTAAAATTTTCAAAATTTTTTCCGGTTTGTGATATTGAACCTCATATATAGGAGAATCTCGAATTTGAATTTTATAACACTCACTAAATAAGAAGTGGGTCTAAAGTTGTTCCAAAAAGTGCAATTTTCTAAAAAATAAAATTTCCCCATTGAAAACACATGATGACTATTCAATGAATTATTGTTCAAAAAATAAAATTTTCAAAATTTTTTCCGGTTTGTGATATTGAAGCTTATATATAGGATAATCTCCAATTCCAATTTAATAACACTCACTAAATAAGAAGTGGGTCTAAAGTTGGTTCAAAATGTGCAAATTTCTCAAAAATAAAATGTCCCCATTGAAAACACATGGCGGACTGTTCAATGAATTATTGTTCAAAAACTAAAATTTTCAAAATTTTTTCTGGTTTGTGATATTGAAGCTCATATATAGGAGAATCTCGAATTTGAATTTTATAACACTCACTAAATAAGAAGTGGGTCTAAAGTTGTTCCAAAAAGTATAATTTTCTAAAAAATAAAATTCCCCCATTGAAAACACATGGTGGACTATTCAATGAATAATTGTTCAAAAATTAAAATTTTCGAAATTTTTTCCAGTATGTGGTATTGAAGCTTATATATAGGAGAATATCCAATTCCAATTTTATAACACTCACTAAATAAGAAGTCTGTCTAAAGTTGTTCCAAAAAGTGCAATTTTCTCAAAAATAAAATTTAACAATTGAAAACACATGGCGGACTGTTCAATGAATTATAGTTCAAAACATAAAATTTTCAAAATTTTTTCCCGTTTGTGATATTGAAGCTTATATATAGGAGAATCTCCAATTCCAATTTTATAACACTCACTAAGTAAGAAGTGGGTCTATAGTTGGTTCAAAATGTGCAAATTTCTCAAAAATAAAATTTCCCCATTGAAAACACATGGCGGACTGTTCAATGAATTATTGTTCAAAAAGTAAAATTTTCAAAATTTTTTCCGGTTTGTGATATTGAAGCTCATACATAGGAGAATCTCGAATTTGAATTTTATAACACTCACTAAATAAGAAGTGGGTCTAAAGTTGTTCCAAAAAGTGCAATTTTCTCAAAAATAAGATTTCGCCATTGAAAACACATGACGATCTGTTCAATGAATTATTGTTCAAAAAGTAAAATTTAAAAAATTTTTCCGGTAGGTGATATTGAAGCTTATATATAGGAGAATCTCCAATTCCAATTTTATAACACTCACTAAATAAGAAGTGGGTCTATAGTTGGTTAAAAATGTGCAATTTTCTCAAAAATAAAATTTCACAATTGAAAACACATGGCGGACTGTTCAATGAATTATTGTTCAAAAAGTAAAATTTCAAAATTTTTTCCGGTAGGTGATATTGAAGCTTATATATAGGAGAATCTCCAATTCCAATTTTATAACACTCACTAAATAAGAAGTGGGTCTAAAGTTGTTCCAAAAAGTGTAATTTTCTAAAAAATAAAATTTCCCCATTGAAAACACATGGCGGACTGTTCAATGAATTATTGTTCAAAAAGTAACATTTTCAAAATTTTTTCCGGTTTGTGATATTGAAGCTCATATATAGGAGAATCTCGAATTTGAATTTTATAACACTCACTAAATAAGAAGTGGGTCTAAAGTTGTTCCAAAAAGTGCAATTTTCTCAAAAATAAGATTTCGCCATTGAAAACACATGACGGACATTTCAATGAATAATTTTTCAAAAAGTAAAATTTTCAAAATTCTTTCCGGTGTGTGATATTGAAGCTCATATATAGGAGAATCTCCAATTCCAATTTTATAACACTCACTAAATAAGAAGTGGGTCTAAAGTTGTTCCAAAAAGTGCAATTTTCTCAAAAATAAGATTTCGCCATTGAAAACACATGACGGACTTTTCAATGAATAATTTTTCAAAAAGTAAAATTTTCAAAATTCTTTCCGGTGTGTGATATTGAAGCTTATATATAGGAGAATCTCCAATTCCAATTTTATAACACTCACTAAATAAGAAGTGGGTCTATAGTTGGTTCAAAATGTGCAATTTTCTCAAAAATAAAATTTCCCTATTGAAAACACATGGCGAACTGTTCACTGAATTATTGTTCAAAAAGTAAAATTTTCAAAATTTTTTCCGGTGTGTGATATTGAAGCTCCTATATAGGAGAATCTCCTATTCGAATTTTATAACACTCACTAAATAAGAAGTGGGTCTAAAGTTGGTCCTAAAAATTTAACTTTCAAAAATTTCGTTTAAAATTTTTTCCATGTTAACCGTATGGAAAATTTCACACTTCTACATTTTCAAAATTTTACAATCATTTTGCAACTAGGGTAACAGAAATTGTCATCCGAATCGATTTCCACATTCAAGTGGTTATTAAAATGAAATTTTACTTCTCAAAATTCGGTTATTGCCAAAAAAATCTTTATATCCCTTTGAATATACATTAAACTTGCCAATCCTTAGGCAATTTTCCAATTCTCAATTTTCGAATTTTAATCTTAATTTGTAGCCTAGGATAATAAAAGTCATCTTCCGATTTCTTTCTGATCATCAATTTGCTCATGAAATATTATTTTAGTACACAAAATCGAAGCAATGCTACGTAAAATAAAGCCTCAAAACAGTTTCTGAGCGCTTTCGTTTCAAAATTTCAACTTCTCATAGAGCTATTCAAAAATATTTTTTTTTGATAAAATTTTGAAATTTGTTTGATTTTTAATGTGTTTTTGAATAAAAAAACACAATTTGGAACCATTTGTTAAAAATGAAATTTTCCATTCAAATACACTCAAAACTGAAATATTTCAAGATTTTCGAAAAATTGAATTTTTTATTTTTAGAATACTTTTTTTTAATTAAAATTTGGTACAAGAATAACTATAAAACATATATCCAACTGCAATTCTCAATTTGAAAGCATTTGAGCAATTTTCTTGAAAATACAATTCCCCATTGATATCACATGGCGGACTATTCAATGAATAATTGTTCAAAAAGTAAAATTTTCAAAATTTTTTCCGGTTTGTGATATTGAAGCTTATATATAGGAGAAACTCCAATTTCAATTTTATAACACACACTAAATAAAAAGTGGGTCTAAAGTTGTTCCAAAAAGTGCAATTTTCTAAAAAATAAAATTCCCCCATTGAAAACACATGGTGGACTATTCAATAAATAATTGTTCAAAAATTAAAATTTTCAAAATTTTTTCCCGTGTGTGATATTGAAGCTTATGTATAGGAGAATCTCTAATTCCAATTTTATAACACTTACTGAATAAGAAGTGGGTCTAAAGTTGTTCCAAAAAGTGCAATTTTCTAAAAAATAAAATTTCCCCATTGAAAACACATGTCGGACTGTTCAATGAATTATTGTTCAAAAAGTAAAATTTTCAAAATTTTTTCCGGTTTTTGATATTGAAGCTCATATATAGGAGAATCTCGAATTTGAATTTTATAACACTCCCTAAATAAGAAGTGGGTCTAAAGTTGTTCCAAAAAGTGCAATTTTCTCAAAAATAAGATTTCGCCATTGAAAACACATGACGGACTATTCAATGAATAATTTTTCAAAAAGTAAAATTTTCAAAATTTTGTCCTGTGTGTGATATTGAAGCTTATATATAGGAGAATCTCCAATTCCAATTTTATAACACTCACTAAATAAGAAGTGGGTCTGAAGTTGGTCCAAAAAGTGCAATTTTCTCAAAAATAAAATTTCCACATCGAAAACACATGGCGGACTGTTCAATGAATTATTGTTCAAAAAGTAAAATTTTCAAAATTTTTTCCTACTTGTGATATTGAAGCTTATATATAGGAGAATCTCCAATTCCAATTTTATAACACTCACTAAATAAGGAGTGGGTCTAAAGTTGTTCCAAAAAGTGCAATTTTCTAAAAAATAAAAATTCCCCCATTGAAAACACATGGTGGACTATTCAATGAATAATTGTTCAAAAATGAAAATTTTCAAAATTTTTTGCCGTGTGTGATATTGAAGCTTATATATAGGAGAATCTCCAATTCCAATTTTATAACACTCACTAAATAAGGAGTGGGTCTAAAGTTGTTCCAAAAAGTGCAATTTTCTAAAAAATAAAAATTCCCCCATTGAAAACACATGGTGGACTATTCAATGAATAATTGTTCAAAAATGAAAATTTTCAAAATTTTTTGCCGTGTGTTATATTGAAGCTTATATATAGGAGAATCTCCAATTCCAATTTTATAACACTCACTAAATAAAAAGTGGGTCTAAAGTTGTTCCAAAAAGTGCAATTTTCCAAAAAATAAAATTTCCCCATTGAAAACAGATGGCGGACTGTTCAATGAATTATTGTTCAAAAAGTAAAATTTTCAAAATTTTTTCCGGTTTGTGATATTGAAGCTCATATATAGGAGAATCTCCAATTCGAATTTTATAACACTCACTAAATAAGAAGTGGGTCTTAAGTTGGTCCAAAAAGTGCAATTTTCTTAAAAATAAAATTTCCACATCGAAAACACATGGCGGACTGTTCAATGAATTATTGTTCAAAAACCAAAATTTTTAAAATTTTTTCCCGTTTGTGATATTGAAGCTTATATATAGGAGAAACTCCAATTTCAATTTTATAACACTCACTAAATAAAAAGTGGGTCTAAAGTTGTTCCAAAAAGTGCAATTTTCTAAAAAATAAAATTCCCCCATTGAAAACACATGGTGGACTATTCAATGAATAATTGTTCAAAAATTAAAATTTTCAAAATTTTTTCCCGTGTGTGATATTGAAGCTTATATATAGGAGAAACTCCAATTTCAATTTTATAACACTCACTAAATAAGAAGTGGGTCTAAAGTTGTTCCAAAAAGTGCAATTTTCTCAAAAATAAGATTTCGCCATTGAAAACACATGACGGACTATTCAATGACTAATTTTTTAAAAAGTAAAATTTTCAAAATGTTTTCCCGTGTGTGATATTGAAGCTTATATATAGGAGAATCTCCAATTCGAATTTTATAACACTCACTAAATAAGAAGTGGGTCTTAAGTTGGTCCAAATAGTGCAATTTTCTTAAAAATAAAATTTCCACATCGAAAACACATGGCGGACTGTTCAATGAATTATTGTTCAAAAAGTAAAATTTTTAAAATTTTTTCCCGTGTGTGATATTGAAGCTTATATATAGGAGAAACTCCAATTTCAATTTTATAACACTCACTAAATAAAAAGTGGGTCTAAAGTTGTTCCAAAAAGTGCAATTTTCTCAAAAATAAGATTCCCCCATTGAAAACACATGGTGGACTATTCAATGAATAATTGTTCAAAAAATAAAATTTTCAAAATTTTTTCCGGTTTGTGATATTGAAGCTTATATATAGGATAATCTCCAATTCCAATTTTATAACACTTACTAAATAAAAAGTGGGTCTATAGTTGGTTCAAAATGTGCAATTTTCTAAAAAATAAAATTTCTCCATTGAAAACACATGGCGGACTGTTCAATGAATTATTGTTCAAAAAGTAAAATTTTAAAAAAATTTTCCGGTTTGTGATATTGAAGCTCATATATAGGAGAATCTCGAATTCGAATTTAATAACACTCACTAAATAAGAAGTGGGTCTAAAGTGGTTCCAAAAAGTGCAAATTTCTAAAAAATAAAATTTCCTTATTGAAAACACATGATGACTATTCAATGAATTATTGTTCAAAAAATAAAATTTTCAAAATTTTTTCCGGTGTGTTATATTGAAGCTTATATATAGGAGAATCTCCAATTCCAATTTTATAACACTCACTAAATAAGAAGTGGGTCTAAAGTTGTTCCAAAAAGTGCAATTTTCTCAAAAATAAGATTTCGCCATTGAAAACACATGACGGACTATTCAATGAATTATTTTTCAAAAAGTAAAATTTTCAAAATTTTTTCCTGTTTGTGATATTGAAGCTCATATATAGGAGAATCTCCTACTCGAACTTTATAACACTCAGTAAATAATTAGTGGATCTAAAGTTGGTCCTAAAAATTGAACTTTCAAAATTTCCGTTTAAAATTTTTCCCATGTTAACAGTACGGAAAATTTCACACTTCTAAATTTTCAAAATTTTACAATCATTATGCAACTAGGGTAACAGAAATTGTCATCCGAATCGATTTCCATATTCAAGTGGTTATTAAAATGAAATTTTACTACTAAAAATTCGGTTATTGCCAAAAAAATCTTTATATCCCTTTGAATATATATTAAACTTGCCAAACCTTAGGCAATTTTCCAACTCTCAATTTTCGAATTTTAACCTTAATTTGTAGCCTAGGATAATAAAAGTCATCTTCCGATTTCTTTCTGATCATCAATTTGCTCATGAAATATTATTTTAGTACACAAAATCGAAGCAATGCTACGTAAAATAAAGCCTCAAAACAGTTTCTGAGCGCTTTCTTTTCAAAATTTCAACTTCTCCTAGAGCTATTCAAAAATAGTTTTTTTTTGCCAAAATTTTGAAATTTGTTTGATTTTTAATGTGTTTTTGAATAAAAAATACAATTTGGAACCATTTGTTAAAAATGAAATTTTCCATTCAAATAAACTCAAAACTGAAATATTTCAAGATTTTCGAAAAATTGAATTTTTTATTTTTAGAATATTTTTTTTAATTAAAATTTGGTACAAGAATAACTATAAAACATATATCCAACTGCAATTCGCAATTTGAAAGCATTTGAGCAATTTTCTTGAAAATAAAATTCCCCATTGAAATCACATGGCGGACTATTCAATGAATAATTGTTCAGAAAGTAAAATTTTCAAAATTTTTTCCGTTTGTGATATTGAAGCTTATATATAGGAGAATCCCCATTTTCAATTTTATAACACTCACTAAATAAGAAGTGGGTCTAAAGTTGTTCCAAAAAGTGCAATTTTCTCAAAAATAAGATTTCGCCATTGAAAACACATGACGGACTTTTCAATGAATAATTTTTCAAAAAGTAAAATTTTCAAAATTCTTTCCGGTGTGTGATATTGAAGCTTATATATAGGAGAATCTCCAATTCCAATTTTATAACACTCACTAAATAAGAAGTGGGTCTATAGTTGGTTCAAAATGTGCAATTTTCTCAAAAATAAAATTTCCCTATTGAAAACACATGGCGAACTGTTCAATGAATTATTGTTCAAAAAGTAAAATTTTCAAAATTTTTTCCGGTGTGTGATATTGAAGCTCCTATATAGGAGAATCTCCTATTCGAATTTTATAACACTCACTAAATAAGAAGTGGGTCTAAAGTTGGTCCTAAAAATTTAACTTTCAAAAATTTCGTTTAAAATTTTTTCCATGTTAACCGTATGGAAAATTTCACACTTCTACATTTTCAAAATTTTACAATCATTTTGCAACTAGGGTAACAGAAATTGTCATCCGAATCGATTTCCACATTCAAGTGGTTATTAAAATGAAATTTTACTTCTCAAAATTCGGTTATTGCCAAAAAAATCTTTGTATCCCTTTGAATATACATTAAACTTGCCAATCCTTAGGCAATTTTCCAATTCTCAATTTTCGAATTTTAATCTTAATTTGTAGCCTAGGATAATAAAAGTCATCTTCCGATTTCTTTCTGATCATCAATTTGCTCATGAAATATTATTTTAGTACACAAAATCGAAGCAATGCTACGTAAAATAAAGCCTCAAAACAGTTTCTGAGCGCTTTCGTTTCAAAATTTCAACTTCTCATAGAGCTATTCAAAAATAGTTTTTTTTTGCCAAAATTTTGAAATTTGTTTGATTTTTAATGTGTTTTTGAATAAAAAACACAATTTGGAACCATTTGTTAAAAATGAAATTTTCCATTCAAATACACTCAAAACTGAAATATTTCAAGATTTTCGAAAAATTGAATTTTTTATTTTTAGAATACCTTTTTTTAATTAAAATTTGGTACAAGAATAACTATAAAACATATATCCAACTGCAATTCGCAATTTGAAAGCATTTGAGCAATTTTCTTGAAAATACAATTCCCCATTGAAATCACATGGCGGACTATTCAATGAATAATTGTTCAAAAAGTAAAATTTTCAAAATTTTTTCACGTTTGTGATATTGAAGCTTATATATAGGAGAAACTCCAATTTCAATTTTATAACACTCACTAAATAAAAAGTGGGTCTAAAGTTGTTCCAAAAAGTGCAATTTTCTAAAAAATAAAATTCCCCCATTGAAATTACATGGCGGACTTTTCAATGAATAATTGTTCAAAAAGTAAAATTTTCAAAATTTTTTCCCGTTTGTGATATTAAAGCTTATATATAGGAGAAACTCCAATTTCAATTTTATAACACTCACTAAATAAGAAGTGGGTCTAAAGTTGTTCCAAAAAGTGCAATTTTCTCAAAAATAAGATTTCGCCATTGAAAACACATGACGGACTATTCAATGAATTATTTTTCAAAAAGTAAAATTTTCAAAATTTTTTCCTGTTTGTGATATTGAAGCTCATATATAGGAGAATCTCCTACTCGAACTTTATAACACTCAGTAAATAATTAGTGGATCTAAAGTTGGTCCTAAAAATTGAACTTTCAAAATTTCCGTTTAAAATTTTTCCCATGTTAACAGTACGGAAAATTTCACACTTCTAAATTTTCAAAATTTTACAATCATTATGCAACTAGGGTAACAGAAATTGTCATCCGAATCGATTTCCATATTCAAGTGGTTATTAAAATGAAATTTTACTACTAAAAATTCGGTTATTGCCAAAAAAATCTTTATATCCCTTTGAATATACATTAAACTTGCCAATCCTTAGGCAATTTTCCAACTCTCAATTTTCGAATTTTAACCTTAATTTGTAGCCTAGGATAATAAAAGTCATCTTCCGATTTCTTTCTGATCATCAATTTGCTCATGAAATATTATTTTAGTACACAAAATCGAAGCAATGCTACGTAAAATAAAGCCTCAAAACAGTTTCTGAGCGCTTTCGTTTCAAAATTTCAACTTCTCATAGAGCTATTCAAAAATAGTTTTTTTTTGCCAAAATTTTGAAATTTGTTTGATTTTTAATGTGTTTTTGAATAAAAAACACAATTTGGAACCATTTGTTAAAAATGAAATTTTCCATTCAAATACACTCAAAACTGAAATATTTCAAGATTTTCGAAAAATTGAATTTTTTATTTTTAGAATACCTTTTTTTAATTAAAATTTGGTACAAGAATAACTATAAAACATATATCCAACTGCAATTCGCAATTTGAAAGCATTTGAGCAATTTTCTTGAAAATACAATTCCCCATTGAAATCACATGGCGGACTATTCAATGAATAATTGTTCAAAAAGTAAAATTTTCAAAATTTTTTCACGTTTGTGATATTTAACCTCATATATAGGAGAATCTCGAATTTGAATTTTATAACACTCACTAAATAAGAAGTGGGTCTAAAGTTGTTCCAAAAAGTGCAATTTTCTCAAAAATAAGATTTCGCCATTGAAAACACATGACGGACTATTCAATGAATAATTGTTCAAAAAGTAAAATTTTCAAAATTTTTTCCCGTGTGTGATATTGAAGCTTATATATAGGAGAAACTCCAATTTCAATTTTATAACACTCACTAAATAAAAAGTGGGTCTAAAGTTGTTCCAAAAAGTGCAATTTTCTAAAAAATAAAATTCCTACATTGAAAACACATGTTGGACTATTCAATGAATAATTGTTCAAAAATTAAAATTTTCAAAATTTTTTCCCGTGTGTGATATTGAAGCTTATGTATAGGAGAATCTCTAATTCCAATTTTATAACACTTACTAAATAAGAAGTGGGTCTAAAGTTGTTCCAAAAAGTGCAATTTTCTAAAAAATAAAATTTCCCCATTGAAAACACATGGCGGACTGTTCAATGAATTATTGTTCAAAAAGTAAAATTTTCAAAATTTTTTCCGGTTTGTGATATTGAACCTCATATATAGGAGAATCTCGAATTTGAATTTTATAACACTCACTAAATAAGAAGTGGGTCTAAAGTTGTTCCAAAAAGTGCAATTTTCTAAAAAATAAAATTTCCCCATTGAAAACACATGATGACTATTCAATGAATTATTGTTCAAAAAATAAAATTTTCAAAATTTTTTCCGGTTTGTGATATTGAAGCTTATATATAGGATAATCTCCAATTCCAATTTAATAACACTCACTAAATAAGAAGTGGGTCTAAAGTTGGTTCAAAATGTGCAAATTTCTCAAAAATAAAATGTCCCCATTGAAAACACATGGCGGACTGTTCAATGAATTATTGTTCAAAAACTAAAATTTTCAAAATTTTTTCTGGTTTGTGATATTGAAGCTCATATATAGGAGAATCTCGAATTTGAATTTTATAACACTCACTAAATAAGAAGTGGGTCTAAAGTTGTTCCAAAAAGTATAATTTTCTAAAAAATAAAATTCCCCCATTGAAAACACATGGTGGACTATTCAATGAATAATTGTTCAAAAATTAAAATTTTCGAAATTTTTTCCAGTATGTGGTATTGAAGCTTATATATAGGAGAATATCCAATTCCAATTTTATAACACTCACTAAATAAGAAGTCTGTCTAAAGTTGTTCCAAAAAGTGCAATTTTCTCAAAAATAAAATTTAACAATTGAAAACACATGGCGGACTGTTCAATGAATTATAGTTCAAAACATAAAATTTTCAAAATTTTTTCCCGTTTGTGATATTGAAGCTTATATATAGGAGAATCTCCAATTCCAATTTTATAACACTCACTAAGTAAGAAGTGGGTCTATAGTTGGTTCAAAATGTGCAAATTTCTCAAAAATAAAATTTCCCCATTGAAAACACATGGCGGACTGTTCAATGAATTATTGTTCAAAAAGTAAAATTTTCAAAATTTTTTCCGGTTTGTGATATTGAAGCTCATACATAGGAGAATCTCGAATTTGAATTTTATAACACTCACTAAATAAGAAGTGGGTCTAAAGTTGTTCCAAAAAGTGCAATTTTCTCAAAAATAAGATTTCGCCATTGAAAACACATGACGATCTGTTCAATGAATTATTGTTCAAAAAGTAAAATTTAAAAAATTTTTCCGGTAGGTGATATTGAAGCTTATATATAGGAGAATCTCCAATTCCAATTTTATAACACTCACTAAATAAGAAGTGGGTCTATAGTTGGTTAAAAATGTGCAATTTTCTCAAAAATAAAATTTCACAATTGAAAACACATGGCGGACTGTTCAATGAATTATTGTTCAAAAAGTAAAATTTCAAAATTTTTTCCGGTAGGTGATATTGAAGCTTATATATAGGAGAATCTCCAATTCCAATTTTATAACACTCACTAAATAAGAAGTGGGTCTAAAGTTGTTCCAAAAAGTGTAATTTTCTAAAAAATAAAATTTCCCCATTGAAAACACATGGCGGACTGTTCAATGAATTATTGTTCAAAAAGTAACATTTTCAAAATTTTTTCCGGTTTGTGATATTGAAGCTCATATATAGGAGAATCTCGAATTTGAATTTTATAACACTCACTAAATAAGAAGTGGGTCTAAAGTTGTTCCAAAAAGTGCAATTTTCTCAAAAATAAGATTTCGCCATTGAAAACACATGACGGACATTTCAATGAATAATTTTTCAAAAAGTAAAATTTTCAAAATTCTTTCCGGTGTGTGATATTGAAGCTCATATATAGGAGAATCTCCAATTCCAATTTTATAACACTCACTAAATAAGAAGTGGGTCTAAAGTTGTTCCAAAAAGTGCAATTTTCTCAAAAATAAGATTTCGCCATTGAAAACACATGACGGACTTTTCAATGAATAATTTTTCAAAAAGTAAAATTTTCAAAATTCTTTCCGGTGTGTGATATTGAAGCTTATATATAGGAGAATCTCCAATTCCAATTTTATAACACTCACTAAATAAGAAGTGGGTCTATAGTTGGTTCAAAATGTGCAATTTTCTCAAAAATAAAATTTCCCTATTGAAAACACATGGCGAACTGTTCACTGAATTATTGTTCAAAAAGTAAAATTTTCAAAATTTTTTCCGGTGTGTGATATTGAAGCTCCTATATAGGAGAATCTCCTATTCGAATTTTATAACACTCACTAAATAAGAAGTGGGTCTAAAGTTGGTCCTAAAAATTTAACTTTCAAAAATTTCGTTTAAAATTTTTTCCATGTTAACCGTATGGAAAATTTCACACTTCTACATTTTCAAAATTTTACAATCATTTTGCAACTAGGGTAACAGAAATTGTCATCCGAATCGATTTCCACATTCAAGTGGTTATTAAAATGAAATTTTACTTCTCAAAATTCGGTTATTGCCAAAAAAATCTTTATATCCCTTTGAATATACATTAAACTTGCCAATCCTTAGGCAATTTTCCAATTCTCAATTTTCGAATTTTAATCTTAATTTGTAGCCTAGGATAATAAAAGTCATCTTCCGATTTCTTTCTGATCATCAATTTGCTCATGAAATATTATTTTAGTACACAAAATCGAAGCAATGCTACGTAAAATAAAGCCTCAAAACAGTTTCTGAGCGCTTTCGTTTCAAAATTTCAACTTCTCATAGAGCTATTCAAAAATATTTTTTTTTGATAAAATTTTGAAATTTGTTTGATTTTTAATGTGTTTTTGAATAAAAAAACACAATTTGGAACCATTTGTTAAAAATGAAATTTTCCATTCAAATACACTCAAAACTGAAATATTTCAAGATTTTCGAAAAATTGAATTTTTTATTTTTAGAATACTTTTTTTTAATTAAAATTTGGTACAAGAATAACTATAAAACATATATCCAACTGCAATTCTCAATTTGAAAGCATTTGAGCAATTTTCTTGAAAATACAATTCCCCATTGATATCACATGGCGGACTATTCAATGAATAATTGTTCAAAAAGTAAAATTTTCAAAATTTTTTCCGGTTTGTGATATTGAAGCTTATATATAGGAGAAACTCCAATTTCAATTTTATAACACACACTAAATAAAAAGTGGGTCTAAAGTTGTTCCAAAAAGTGCAATTTTCTAAAAAATAAAATTCCCCCATTGAAAACACATGGTGGACTATTCAATAAATAATTGTTCAAAAATTAAAATTTTCAAAATTTTTTCCCGTGTGTGATATTGAAGCTTATGTATAGGAGAATCTCTAATTCCAATTTTATAACACTTACTGAATAAGAAGTGGGTCTAAAGTTGTTCCAAAAAGTGCAATTTTCTAAAAAATAAAATTTCCCCATTGAAAACACATGTCGGACTGTTCAATGAATTATTGTTCAAAAAGTAAAATTTTCAAAATTTTTTCCGGTTTTTGATATTGAAGCTCATATATAGGAGAATCTCGAATTTGAATTTTATAACACTCCCTAAATAAGAAGTGGGTCTAAAGTTGTTCCAAAAAGTGCAATTTTCTCAAAAATAAGATTTCGCCATTGAAAACACATGACGGACTATTCAATGAATAATTTTTCAAAAAGTAAAATTTTCAAAATTTTGTCCTGTGTGTGATATTGAAGCTTATATATAGGAGAATCTCCAATTCCAATTTTATAACACTCACTAAATAAGAAGTGGGTCTGAAGTTGGTCCAAAAAGTGCAATTTTCTCAAAAATAAAATTTCCACATCGAAAACACATGGCGGACTGTTCAATGAATTATTGTTCAAAAAGTAAAATTTTCAAAATTTTTTCCTACTTGTGATATTGAAGCTTATATATAGGAGAATCTCCAATTCCAATTTTATAACACTCACTAAATAAGGAGTGGGTCTAAAGTTGTTCCAAAAAGTGCAATTTTCTAAAAAATAAAAATTCCCCCATTGAAAACACATGGTGGACTATTCAATGAATAATTGTTCAAAAATGAAAATTTTCAAAATTTTTTGCCGTGTGTGATATTGAAGCTTATATATAGGAGAATCTCCAATTCCAATTTTATAACACTCACTAAATAAGGAGTGGGTCTAAAGTTGTTCCAAAAAGTGCAATTTTCTAAAAAATAAAAATTCCCCCATTGAAAACACATGGTGGACTATTCAATGAATAATTGTTCAAAAATGAAAATTTTCAAAATTTTTTGCCGTGTGTTATATTGAAGCTTATATATAGGAGAATCTCCAATTCCAATTTTATAACACTCACTAAATAAAAAGTGGGTCTAAAGTTGTTCCAAAAAGTGCAATTTTCCAAAAAATAAAATTTCCCCATTGAAAACAGATGGCGGACTGTTCAATGAATTATTGTTCAAAAAGTAAAATTTTCAAAATTTTTTCCGGTTTGTGATATTGAAGCTCATATATAGGAGAATCTCCAATTCGAATTTTATAACACTCACTAAATAAGAAGTGGGTCTTAAGTTGGTCCAAAAAGTGCAATTTTCTTAAAAATAAAATTTCCACATCGAAAACACATGGCGGACTGTTCAATGAATTATTGTTCAAAAACCAAAATTTTTAAAATTTTTTCCCGTTTGTGATATTGAAGCTTATATATAGGAGAAACTCCAATTTCAATTTTATAACACTCACTAAATAAAAAGTGGGTCTAAAGTTGTTCCAAAAAGTGCAATTTTCTAAAAAATAAAATTCCCCCATTGAAAACACATGGTGGACTATTCAATGAATAATTGTTCAAAAATTAAAATTTTCAAAATTTTTTCCCGTGTGTGATATTGAAGCTTATATATAGGAGAAACTCCAATTTCAATTTTATAACACTCACTAAATAAGAAGTGGGTCTAAAGTTGTTCCAAAAAGTGCAATTTTCTCAAAAATAAGATTTCGCCATTGAAAACACATGACGGACTATTCAATGACTAATTTTTTAAAAAGTAAAATTTTCAAAATGTTTTCCCGTGTGTGATATTGAAGCTTATATATAGGAGAATCTCCAATTCGAATTTTATAACACTCACTAAATAAGAAGTGGGTCTTAAGTTGGTCCAAATAGTGCAATTTTCTTAAAAATAAAATTTCCACATCGAAAACACATGGCGGACTGTTCAATGAATTATTGTTCAAAAAGTAAAATTTTTAAAATTTTTTCCCGTGTGTGATATTGAAGCTTATATATAGGAGAAACTCCAATTTCAATTTTATAACACTCACTAAATAAAAAGTGGGTCTAAAGTTGTTCCAAAAAGTGCAATTTTCTCAAAAATAAGATTCCCCCATTGAAAACACATGGTGGACTATTCAATGAATAATTGTTCAAAAAATAAAATTTTCAAAATTTTTTCCGGTTTGTGATATTGAAGCTTATATATAGGATAATCTCCAATTCCAATTTTATAACACTTACTAAATAAAAAGTGGGTCTATAGTTGGTTCAAAATGTGCAATTTTCTAAAAAATAAAATTTCTCCATTGAAAACACATGGCGGACTGTTCAATGAATTATTGTTCAAAAAGTAAAATTTTAAAAAATTTTTCCGGTTTGTGATATTGAAGCTCATATATAGGAGAATCTCGAATTCGAATTTAATAACACTCACTAAATAAGAAGTGGGTCTAAAGTGGTTCCAAAAAGTGCAAATTTCTAAAAAATAAAATTTCCTTATTGAAAACACATGATGACTATTCAATGAATTATTGTTCAAAAAATAAAATTTTCAAAATTTTTTCCGGTGTGTTATATTGAAGCTTATATATAGGAGAATCTCCAATTCCAATTTTATAACACTCACTAAATAAGAAGTGGGTCTAAAGTTGTTCCAAAAAGTGCAATTTTCTCAAAAATAAGATTTCGCCATTGAAAACACATGACGGACTATTCAATGAATTATTTTTCAAAAAGTAAAATTTTCAAAATTTTTTCCTGTTTGTGATATTGAAGCTCATATATAGGAGAATCTCCTACTCGAACTTTATAACACTCAGTAAATAATTAGTGGATCTAAAGTTGGTCCTAAAAATTGAACTTTCAAAATTTCCGTTTAAAATTTTTCCCATGTTAACAGTACGGAAAATTTCACACTTCTAAATTTTCAAAATTTTACAATCATTATGCAACTAGGGTAACAGAAATTGTCATCCGAATCGATTTCCATATTCAAGTGGTTATTAAAATGAAATTTTACTACTAAAAATTCGGTTATTGCCAAAAAAATCTTTATATCCCTTTGAATATATATTAAACTTGCCAAACCTTAGGCAATTTTCCAACTCTCAATTTTCGAATTTTAACCTTAATTTGTAGCCTAGGATAATAAAAGTCATCTTCCGATTTCTTTCTGATCATCAATTTGCTCATGAAATATTATTTTAGTACACAAAATCGAAGCAATGCTACGTAAAATAAAGCCTCAAAACAGTTTCTGAGCGCTTTCTTTTCAAAATTTCAACTTCTCCTAGAGCTATTCAAAAATAGTTTTTTTTTGCCAAAATTTTGAAATTTGTTTGATTTTTAATGTGTTTTTGAATAAAAAATACAATTTGGAACCATTTGTTAAAAATGAAATTTTCCATTCAAATAAACTCAAAACTGAAATATTTCAAGATTTTCGAAAAATTGAATTTTTTATTTTTAGAATATTTTTTTTAATTAAAATTTGGTACAAGAATAACTATAAAACATATATCCAACTGCAATTCGCAATTTGAAAGCATTTGAGCAATTTTCTTGAAAATAAAATTCCCCATTGAAATCACATGGCGGACTATTCAATGAATAATTGTTCAGAAAGTAAAATTTTCAAAATTTTTTCCGTTTGTGATATTGAAGCTTATATATAGGAGAATCCCCATTTTCAATTTTATAACACTCACTAAATAAGAAGTGGGTCTAAAGTTGTTCCAAAAAGTGCAATTTTCTCAAAAATAAGATTTCGCCATTGAAAACACATGACGGACTTTTCAATGAATAATTTTTCAAAAAGTAAAATTTTCAAAATTCTTTCCGGTGTGTGATATTGAAGCTTATATATAGGAGAATCTCCAATTCCAATTTTATAACACTCACTAAATAAGAAGTGGGTCTATAGTTGGTTCAAAATGTGCAATTTTCTCAAAAATAAAATTTCCCTATTGAAAACACATGGCGAACTGTTCAATGAATTATTGTTCAAAAAGTAAAATTTTCAAAATTTTTTCCGGTGTGTGATATTGAAGCTCCTATATAGGAGAATCTCCTATTCGAATTTTATAACACTCACTAAATAAGAAGTGGGTCTAAAGTTGGTCCTAAAAATTTAACTTTCAAAAATTTCGTTTAAAATTTTTTCCATGTTAACCGTATGGAAAATTTCACACTTCTACATTTTCAAAATTTTACAATCATTTTGCAACTAGGGTAACAGAAATTGTCATCCGAATCGATTTCCACATTCAAGTGGTTATTAAAATGAAATTTTACTTCTCAAAATTCGGTTATTGCCAAAAAAATCTTTGTATCCCTTTGAATATACATTAAACTTGCCAATCCTTAGGCAATTTTCCAATTCTCAATTTTCGAATTTTAATCTTAATTTGTAGCCTAGGATAATAAAAGTCATCTTCCGATTTCTTTCTGATCATCAATTTGCTCATGAAATATTATTTTAGTACACAAAATCGAAGCAATGCTACGTAAAATAAAGCCTCAAAACAGTTTCTGAGCGCTTTCGTTTCAAAATTTCAACTTCTCATAGAGCTATTCAAAAATAGTTTTTTTTTGCCAAAATTTTGAAATTTGTTTGATTTTTAATGTGTTTTTGAATAAAAAACACAATTTGGAACCATTTGTTAAAAATGAAATTTTCCATTCAAATACACTCAAAACTGAAATATTTCAAGATTTTCGAAAAATTGAATTTTTTATTTTTAGAATACCTTTTTTTAATTAAAATTTGGTACAAGAATAACTATAAAACATATATCCAACTGCAATTCGCAATTTGAAAGCATTTGAGCAATTTTCTTGAAAATACAATTCCCCATTGAAATCACATGGCGGACTATTCAATGAATAATTGTTCAAAAAGTAAAATTTTCAAAATTTTTTCACGTTTGTGATATTGAAGCTTATATATAGGAGAAACTCCAATTTCAATTTTATAACACTCACTAAATAAAAAGTGGGTCTAAAGTTGTTCCAAAAAGTGCAATTTTCTAAAAAATAAAATTCCCCCATTGAAATTACATGGCGGACTTTTCAATGAATAATTGTTCAAAAAGTAAAATTTTCAAAATTTTTTCCCGTTTGTGATATTAAAGCTTATATATAGGAGAAACTCCAATTTCAATTTTATAACACTCACTAAATAAGAAGTGGGTCTAAAGTTGTTCCAAAAAGTGCAATTTTCTCAAAAATAAGATTTCGCCATTGAAAACACATGACGGACTATTCAATGAATTATTTTTCAAAAAGTAAAATTTTCAAAATTTTTTCCTGTTTGTGATATTGAAGCTCATATATAGGAGAATCTCCTACTCGAACTTTATAACACTCAGTAAATAATTAGTGGATCTAAAGTTGGTCCTAAAAATTGAACTTTCAAAATTTCCGTTTAAAATTTTTCCCATGTTAACAGTACGGAAAATTTCACACTTCTAAATTTTCAAAATTTTACAATCATTATGCAACTAGGGTAACAGAAATTGTCATCCGAATCGATTTCCATATTCAAGTGGTTATTAAAATGAAATTTTACTACTAAAAATTCGGTTATTGCCAAAAAAATCTTTATATCCCTTTGAATATACATTAAACTTGCCAATCCTTAGGCAATTTTCCAACTCTCAATTTTCGAATTTTAACCTTAATTTGTAGCCTAGGATAATAAAAGTCATCTTCCGATTTCTTTCTGATCATCAATTTGCTCATGAAATATTATTTTAGTACACAAAATCGAAGCAATGCTACGTAAAATAAAGCCTCAAAACAGTTTCTGAGCGCTTTCGTTTCAAAATTTCAACTTCTCATAGAGCTATTCAAAAATAGTTTTTTTTTGCCAAAATTTTGAAATTTGTTTGATTTTTAATGTGTTTTTGAATAAAAAACACAATTTGGAACCATTTGTTAAAAATGAAATTTTCCATTCAAATACACTCAAAACTGAAATATTTCAAGATTTTCGAAAAATTGAATTTTTTATTTTTAGAATACCTTTTTTTAATTAAAATTTGGTACAAGAATAACTATAAAACATATATCCAACTGCAATTCGCAATTTGAAAGCATTTGAGCAATTTTCTTGAAAATACAATTCCCCATTGAAATCACATGGCGGACTATTCAATGAATAATTGTTCAAAAAGTAAAATTTTCAAAATTTTTTCACGTTTGTGATATTTAACCTCATATATAGGAGAATCTCGAATTTGAATTTTATAACACTCACTAAATAAGAAGTGGGTCTAAAGTTGTTCCAAAAAGTGCAATTTTCTAAAAAATAAAATTTCCCCATTGAAAACACATGGTGGACTATTCAATGAATAATTGTTCAAAAATTAAAATTTTCAAAATTTTATCCCGTTTGTGATATTGAAGCTCATATATAGGAGAATGTCCTATTCGAATTTTATAACACTCACTAAATAAGAAGTGGGTCTAAAGTTGGTCCTAAAAATTGAACTTTCAAAATTTTCGTTTAAAATATTTCCCATGTTAACCGTATGGAAAATTTCACACTTCTAAATTTTCAAAATTTTACAATCATATTGCAACTAGGGTAACAGAAATTGTCATCCGAATCGATTTCCATATTCAAGTGGTTATTAAAATGAAATTTTACTTTTCAAAATTCGGTTATTGCCAAAAAAATCTTTATATCCCTTTGAATATACATTAAACTTGCCAATTCTTAGGCAATTTTCCAATTCTCAATTTTCGAATTTTAACCTTAATTTGTAGCCTAGGATAATAAAAGTCATCTTCCGATTTCTTTCTGATCATCAATTTGCTCATGAAATATTATTTTAGTACACAAAATCGAAGCAATGCTACGTAAAATAAAGCCTCAAAACAGTTTCTGAGCGCTTTCGTTTGAAAATTTCAACTTCTCATAGAGCTATTCAAAAATAGTTTTTTTTGCCAAAATTTTGAAATTTGTTTGATTTTTAATGTGTTTTTGAATAAAAAAACACAATTTGGAACCATTTGTTAAAAATGAAATTTTCCATTCAAATACACTCAAAACTGAAATATTTCAAGATTTTCGAAAAATTGAATTTTTTATTTTTAAAATACTTTTTTTTAATTAAAATTTGGTACAAGAATAACTATAAAACATATATCCAACTGCAATTCGCAAATTGAAAGCATTTGAGCAATTTTCTCGAAAATACAATTCCCCATTGAAATCACATGGCGGACTATTCAATGAATAATTGTTCAAAAAGTAAAATTTTCAAAATTTTTTCCGTTTCGTGATATTGAAGCTCATATATAGGAGAATCTCGAATTTCAATTTTATAACACTCACTAAATAAAAAGTGGGTCTAAAGTTGTTCCAAAAAGTGCAATTTTCTCAAAAATAAGATTTCGCCATTGAAAACACATGACGGACTATTCAATGAATAATTTTTCAAAAAGTAAAATTTTCTAAATTTGTTCCGGTGTGTGATATTGAAGCTTTTATATAGGAGAATCTCCAATTCCAATTTTATAACACTCACTAAATAAGAAGTGGGTCTATAGTTGGTTCAAAATGTGCAATTTTCTCAAAAATAAAATTTCACAATTGAAAACACATGGCGGACTGTTCAATGAATTATTGTTCAAAAAGTAAAATTTTCAAAATGTTTTCCGGTGTGTGATATTGAAGCTTATATATAGGAGAATCTCCAATTCCAATTTTATAACACTCACTAAATAAGAAGTGGGTCTAAAGTGGTTCCAAAAAGTGCAATTTTCTAAAAAATAAAATTTCCTTATTGAAAACACATGATGACTATTCAATGAATTATTGTTCAAAAAATAAAATTTTCAAAATTTTTTCCGGTGTGTTATATTGAAGCTTATATATAGGAGAATCTCCAATTCCAATTTTATAACACTCACTAAATAAGAAGTGGGTCTAAAGTTGTTCCAAAAAGTGCAATTTTCTCAAAAATAAGATTTCGCCATTGAAAACACATGACGGACTATTCAATGAATTATTTTTCAAAAAGTAAAATTTTCAAAATTTTTTCCTGTTTGTGATATTGAAGCTCATATATAGGAGAATCTCCTATTCGAACTTTATAACACTTAGTAAATAATTAGTGGATCTAAAGTTGGTCCTAAAAATTGAACTTTCAAAATTTCCGTTTAAAATTTTTCCCATGTTAACAGTACGGAAAATTTCACACTTCTAAATTTTCAAAATTTTACAATCATTATGCAACTAGCGTAACAGAAATTGTCATCCGAATCGATTTCCATATTCAAGTGGTTATTAAAATGAAATTTTACTACTCAAAATTCGGTTATTGCCAAAAAAATCTTTATATCCCTTTGAATATACATTAAACTTGCCAATCCTTAGGCAATTTTCCAATTCTCAATTTTCGAATTTTAACCTTAATTTGTAGCCTAGGATAATAAAAGTCATCTTCCGATTTCTTTCTGATCATCAATTTGCTCATGAAATATTATTTTAGTACACAAAATCGAAGCAATGCTACGTAAAATAAAGCCTCAAAACAGTTTCTGAGCGCTTTCTTTTCAAAATTTCAACTTCTCCTAGAGCTATTCAAAAATAGTTTTTTTTTGCAAAATTTTGAAATTTGTTTGATTTTTAATGTGTTTTTGAATAAAAAAACACAATTTGGAACCATTTGTTAAAAATGAAATTTTCCATTCAAATAAACTCAAAACTGAAATATTTCAAGATTTTCGAAAAATTGAATTTTTTATTTTTAGAATATTTTTTTTAATTAAAATTTGGTACAAGAATAACTATAAAACATATATCCAACTGCAATTCGCAATTTGAAAGCATTTGAGCAATTTTCTCGAAAATACAATTCCCCATTGAAATCACATGGCGGACTATTCAATGAATAATTTATCAAAAAGTAAAATTTTCAAAATTTGTTCCGGTGTGTGATATTGAAGCTTATATATAGGAGAATCTCGAATTCCAATTTTATAACACTCACTAAATAAGAAGTGGGTCTAAAGTTGTTCCAAAAAGTGCAATTTTCTCAAAAATAAGATTTCGCCATTGAAAACACATGACGGACTATTCAATGAATAATTTATCAAAAAGTAAAATTTTCAAAATTTGTTCCGGTGTGTGATATTGCAGCTTATATATAGGAGAATCTCCAATTCCAATTTTATAACACTCACTAAATAAGAAGTGGGTCTATAGTTGGTTCAAAATGTGCAATTTTCTCAAAAATAAAATTTCCCCATTGAAAACACATGTCGGACTGTTCAATGAATTATTGTTCAAAAAGTAAAATTTTCATATTTTTTTCCGGTTTGTGATATTGAAGCTCATATATAGGAGAATCTCGAATTTGAATTTTATAACACTCACTAAATAAGAAGTGGGTCTAAAGTTGTTCCAAAAAGTGCAATTTTCTCAAAAATAAGATTTCGCCATTGAAAACACATGACGGACTATTCAATGAATTATTTTTCAAAAAGTAAAATTTTCAAAATTTTTTCCTGTTTGTGATATTGCAGCTTATATATAGGAGAATCTCCAATTCCAATTTTATAACACTCACTAAATAAGAAGTGGGTCTATAGTTGGTTCAAAATGTGCAATTTTCTCAAAAATAAAATTTCCCTATTGAAAACACATGGCGAACTGTTCAATGAATTATTGTTCAATAAGTAAAATTTTCAAAATTTTTTCCAGTGTGTGATATTGAAGCTCCTATATAGGAGAATCTCCTATTTGAATTTTATAACACTCACTAAATAAGAAGTGGGTCTAAAGTTGGTCCTAAAAATTTAACTTTCAAAAATTTCTTTTAAAATTTTTTCCATGTTAACCGTATGGAAAATTTCACACTTCTACATTTTCAAAATTTTACAATCATTTTGCAACTAGGGTAACAGAAATTGTCATCCGAATCGATTTCCACATTCAAGTGGTTATTAAAATGAAATTTTACTTCTCAAAATTCGGTTATTGCCAAAAAAATCTTTATATCCCTTTGAATATACATTAAACTTGCCAATCCTTAGGCAATTTTCCAATTCTCAATTTTCGAATTTTAATCTTAATTTGTAGCCTAGGATAATAAAAGTCATCTTCCGATTTCTTTCTGATCATCAATTTGCTCATGAAATATTATTTTAGTACACAAAATTGAAGCAATGCTACGTAAAATAAAGCCTCAAAACAGTTTCTGAGCGCTTTCGTTTCAAAATTTCAACTTCTCATAGAGCTATTCAAAAATAGTTTTTTTTTGCCAAAATTTTGAAATTTGTTTGATTTTTAATGTGTTTTTGAATAAAAAAACACAATTTGGAACCATTTGTTAAAAATGAAATTTTCCATTCAAATACACTCAAAACTGAAATATTTCAAGATTTTCGAAAAATTGAATTTTTTATTTTTAGAATACCTTTTTTTAATTAAAATTTGGTACAAGAATAACTATAAAACATATACTTAACTGCAATTCGCAATTTGAAGGCATTTGAGCAATTTTCTTGAAAATACAATTCCCCATTGAAATCACATGGCGGACTATTCAATGAATAATTGTTCAAAAATTAAAATTTTCAAAATTTTTTCCCGTGTGTGATATTGAAGCTTATATATAGGAGAATCTCCAATTCCAATTTTATAACACTCACTAAATAAGAAGTGGGTCTATAGTTGGTTCAAAATGTGCAATTTTCTCAAAAATAAAATTTCCCCATTGAAAACACATGTCGGACTGTTCAATGAATTATTGTTCAAAAAGTAAAATTTTCAAAATTTTTTCCGGTTCGTGATATTGAAGCTCATATATAGGAGAATCTCGAATTTCAATTTTATAACACTCACTAAATAAGAAGTGGGTCTAAAGTTGTTCCAAAAAGTGCAATTTTCTCAAAAATAAGATTTCGCCATTGAAAACACATGACGGACTATTCAATGAATAATTTATCAAAAAGTAAAATTTTCAAAATTTGTTCCGGTGTGTGATATTGAAGCTTATATATAGGAGAATCTCGAATTCCAATTTTATAACACTCACTAAATAAGAAGTGGGTCTAAAGTTGTTCCAAAAAGTGCAATTTTCTCAAAAATAAGATTTCGCCATTGAAAACACATGACGGACTATTCAATGAATAATTTATCAAAAAGTAAAATTTTCAAAATTTGTTCCGGTGTGTGATATTGCAGCTTATATATAGAAGAATCTCCAATTCCAATTTTATAACACTCACTAAATAAGAAGTGGGTCTATAGTTGGTTCAAAATGTGCAATTTTCTCAAAAATAAAATATCCCCATTGAAAACACATGTCGGACTGTTCAATGAATTATTGTTCAAAAAGTAAAATTTTCATATTTTTTTCCGGTTTGTGATATTGAAGCTCATATATAGGAGAATCTCGAATTTGAATTTTATAACACTCACTAAATAAGAAGTGGGTCTAAAGTTGTTCCAAAAAGTGCAATTTTCTCAAAAATAAGATTTCGCCATTGAAAACACATGACGGACTATTCAATGAATTATTTTTCAAAAAGTAAAATTTTCAAAATTTTTTCCTGTTTGTGATATTGAAGCTCATATATAGTAGAATCTCCTATTCGAACTTTATAACACTCACTAAATAATTAGTGGATCTAAAGTTGGTCCTAAAAATTGAACTTTCAAAATTTCCGTTTAAAATTTTTCATATGTTAACAGTACGGAAAATTTCACACTTCTAAATTTTCAAAATTTTACAATCATTATGCAACTAAGGTAACAGAAATTGTCATCCGAATCGATTTCCATATTCAAGTGGTTATTAAAATGAAATTTTACTACTCAAAATTCGGTTATTGCCAAAAAAATCTTTATATCCCTTTGAATATACATTAAACTTGCCAATCCTTAGGCAATTTTCCAATTCTCAATTTTCGAATTTTAACCTTAATTTGTAGCCTAGGATAATAAAAGTCATCTTCCGATTTCTTTCTGATCATCAATTTGCTCATGAAATATTATTTTAGTACACAAAATCGAAGCAATGCTACGTAAAATAAAGCCTCAAAACAGTTTCTGAGCGCTTTCTTTTCAAATTTTCAACTTCTCCTAGAGCTATTCAAAAATAGTTTTTTTTTTGCCAAAATTTTGAAATTTGTTTGATTTTTAATGGGTTTTTGAATAAAAAAACACAATTTGGAACCATTTGTTAAAAATGAAATTTTCCATTCAAATACACTCAAAACTGAAATATTTCAAGATTTTCGAAAAATTGAATTTTTTATTTTTAGTATACTTTTTTTTAATTAAAATTTTGTACAAGAATAACTATAAAACATATATCCAACTGCAATTCGCAATTTGAAAGCATTTGAGCAATTTTCTCGAAAATACAATTCCCCATTGAAATCACATGGCGGACTGTTCAATGAATTATTGTTCAAAAAGTAAAATTTTCAAAATTTTTTCCGGTTCGTGATATTGAAGCTCATATATAGGAGAATCTCGAATTTCAATTTTATAACACTCACTAAATAAGAAGTGGGTCTAAAGTTGTTCCAAAAAGTGCAATTTTCTCAAAAATAAGATTTCGCCATTGAAAACACATGACGGACTATTCAATGAATAATTTATCAAAAAGTAAAATTTTCAAAATTTGTTCCGGTGTGTGATATTGAAGCTTATATATAGGAGAATCTCGAATTCCAATTTTATAACACTCACTAAATAAAAAGTGGGTCTAAAGTTGTTCCAAAAAGTGCAATTTTCTCAAAAATAAGATTTCGCCATTGAAAACACATGACGGACTTTTCAATGAATAATTTTTCAAAAAGTAAAATTTTCAAAATTCTTTCCGGTGTGTGATATTGAAGCTTATATATAGGAGAATCTCCAATTCCAATTTTATAACACTCACTAAATAAGAAGTGGGTCTATAGTTGGTTCAAAATGTGCAATTTTCTCAAAAATAAATTTTCCCTATTGAAAACACATGGCGAACTGTTCAATGAATTATTGTTCAAAAAAGTAAAATTTTCAAAATTTTTTCCAGTGTGTGATATTGAAGCTCCTATATAGGAGAATCTCCTATTTGAATTTTATAACACTCACTAAATAAGAAGTGGGTCTAAAGTTGGTCCTAAAAATTTAACTTTCAAAAATTTCTTTTAAAATTTTTTCCATGTTAACCGTATGGAAAATTTCACACTTCTACATTTTCAAAATTTTACAATCATTTTGCAACTAGGGTAACAGAAATTGTCATCCGAATCGATTTCCACATTCAAGTGGTTATTAAAATGAAATTTTACTTCTCAAAATTCGGTTATTGCCAAAAAAATCTTTATATCCCTTTGAATATACATTAAACTTGCCAATCCTTAGGCAATTTTCCAATTCTCAATTTTCGAATTTTAATCTTAATTTGTAGCCTAGGATAATAAAAGTCATCTTCCGATTTCTTTCTGATCATCAATTTGCTCATGAAATATTATTTTAGTACACAAAATCGAAGCAATGCTACGTAAAATAAAGCCTCAAAACAGTTTCTGAGCGCTTTCGTTTCAAAATTTCAACTTCTCATAGAGCTATTCAAAAATAGTTTTTTTTTGCCAAAATTTTGAAATTTGTTTGATTTTTAATGTGTTTTTGAATAAAAAAACACAATTTGGAACCATTTGTTAAAAATGAAATTTTCCATTCAAATACGCTCAAAACTGAAATATTTCAAGATTTTCGAAAAATTGAATTTTTTATTTTTAGAATACCTTTTTTTAATTAAAATTTGGTACAAGAATAACTATAAAACATATATCCAACTGCAATTCGCAATTTGAAAGCATTTGAGCAATTTTCTTGAAAATACAATTCCCCATTGAAATCACATGGCGGACTATTCAATGAATAATTGTTCAAAAATTAAAATTTTCAAAATTTTTTCCCGTGTGTGATATTGAAGCTTATATATAGGAGAATCTCCAATTCCAATTTTATAACACTCACTAAATAAGAAGTGGGTCTATAGTTGGTTCAAAATGTGCAATTTTCTCAAAAATAAAATTTCCCCATTGAAAACACATGTCGGACTGTTCAATGAATTATTGTTCAAAAAGTAAAATTTTCAAAATTTTTTCCGGTTCGTGATATTGAAGCTCATATATAGGAGAATCTCGAATTTCAATTTTATAACACTCACTAAATAAGAAGTGGGTCTAAAGTTGTTCCAAAAAGTGCAATTTTCTCAAAAATAAGATTTCGCCATTGAAAACACATGACGGACTATTCAATGAATAATTTATCAAAAAGTAAAATTTTCAAAATTTGTTCCGGTGTGTGATATTGAAGCTTATATATAGGAGAATCTCCAATTCCAATTTTATAACACTCACTAAATAAGAAGTGTTTCTATAGTTGGTTCAAAATGTGCAATTTTCTCAAAAATAAAATTTCCCCATTGAAAACACATGTCGGACTGTTCAATGAATTATTGTTCAAAAAGTAAAATTTTCAAATTTTTTTCCGGTTTGTGATATTGAAGCTCATATATAGGAGAATCTCGAATTTGAATTTTATAACACTCACTAAATAAGAAGTGGGTCTAAAGTTGTTCCAAAAAGTGCAATTTTCTCAAAAATAAGATTTCGCCATTGAAAACACATGACGGACTATTCAATGAATTATTTTTCAAAAAGTAAAATTTTCAAAATTTTTTCCTGTTTGTGATATTGAAGCTCATATATAGGAGAATCTCGAATTTCAATTTTATAACACTCACTAAATAAGAAGTGGGTCTAAAGTTGTTCCAAAAAGTGCAATTTTCTCAAAAATAAGATTTCGCCATTGAAAACACATGACGGACTATTCAATGAATAATTTATCAAAAAGTAAAATTTTCAAAATTTGTTCCGGTGTGTGATATTGAAGCATATATATAGGAGAATCTCCAATTCCAATTTTATAACACTCACTAAATAAGAAGTGGGTCTATAGTTGGTTCAAAATGTGCAATTTTCTCAAAAATAAAATTTCCCCATTGAAAACACATGTCGGACTGTTCAATGAATTATTGTTCAAAAAGTAAAATTTTCAAATTTTTTTCCGGTTTGTGATATTGAAGCTCATATATAGGAGAATCTCGAATTCGAATTTTATAACACTCACTAAATAAGAAGTGGGTCTAAAGTTGTTCCAAAAAGTGCAATTTTCTCAAAAATAAGATTTCGCCATTGAAAACACATGACGGACTATTCAATGAATTATTTTTCAAAAAGTAAAATTTTCAAAATTTTTTCCTGTTTGTGATATTGAAGCTCATATATAGGAGAATCTCCTATTCGAACTTTATAACACTCACTAAATAATTAGTGGATCTAAAGTTGGTCCTAAAAATTGAACTTTCAAAATTTCCGTTTAAAATTTTTCCCATGTTAACAGTACGGAAAATTTCACACTTCTAAATTTTCAAAATTTTACAATCATTATGCAACTAGGGTAACAGAAATTGTCATCCGAATCGATTTCCATATTCAAGTGGTTATTAAAATGAAATTTTACTACTCAAAATTCGGTTATTGCCAAAAAAATCTTTATATCCCTTTGAATATACATTAAACTTGCCAATCCTTAGGCAATTTTCCAATTCTCAATTTTCGAATTTTAACCTTAATTTGTAGCCTAGGATAATAAAAGTCATCTTCCGATTTCTTTCTGATCATCAATTTGCTCATGAAATATTATTTTAGTACACAAAATCGAAGCAATGCTACGTAAAATAAAGCCTCAAAACAGTTTCTGAGCGCTTTCTTTTCAAATTTTCAACTTCTCCTAGAGCTATTCAAAAATAGGTTTTTTTTTGGCAAAATTTTGAAATTTGTTTGATTTTTAATGTGTTTTTGAATAAAAAAACACAATTTGGAACCATTTGTTAAAAATGAAATTTTCCATTCAAATAAACTCAAAACTGAAATATTTCAAGATTTTCGAAAAATTGAATTTTTTATTTTTAGAATATTTTTTTTAATTAAAATTTGGTACAAGAATAACTATAAAACATATATCCAACTGCAATTCGCAATTTGAAAGCATTTGAGCAATTTTCTTGAAAATAAAATTCTCCATTGAAATCACATGGCGGACTATTCAATGAATAATTGTTCAGAAAGTAAAATTTTCAAAATTTTTCCGGTTGTGATATTGAAGCTTATATATAGGAGAATCCCCATTTTCAATTTTATAACACTCACTAAATAAAAAGTGGGTCTAAAGTTGTTCCAAAAAGTGCAATTTTCTAAAAAATAAAATTTCCCCATTGAAAACACATGGCGGACTGTTCAATGAATTATTGTTCAAAAAGTAAAATTTTCAAAATTTTTTCCGGTTTGTGATATTGAAGCTCATATATAGGAGAATCTCGAATTTGAATTTTATAACACTCACTAAATAAGAAGTGGGTCTAAAGTTGTTCCAAAAAGTGCAATTTTCTCAAAAATAAGATTTCGCCATTGAAAACACATGACGGACTTTTCAATGAATAATTTTTCAAAAAGTAAAATCTTCAAAATTCTTTCCGGTGTGTGATATTGAAGCTTATATATAGGAGAATCTCCAATTCCAATTTTATAACACTCACTAAATAAGAAGTGGGTCTATAGTTGGTTCAAAATGTGCAATTTTCTAAAAAATAAAATTTCCCTATTGAAAACACATGGCGAACTGTTCAATGAATTATTGTTCAAAAAGTAAAGTTTTCAAATTTTTTTCCGGTGTGTGATATTGAAGCTCCTATATAGGAGAATCTCCTATTCGAATTTTATAACACTCACTAAATAAGAAGTGGGTCTAAAGTTGGTCCTAAAAATTTAACTTTCAAAAATTTCGTTTAAAATTTTTTCCATGTTAACCGTATGGAAAATTTCACACTTCTACATTTTCAAAATTTTACAATCATTTTGCAACTAGGGTAACAGAAATTGTCATCCTAATCGATTTCCACATTCAAGTGGTTATTAAAATGAAATTTTACTTCTCAAAATTCGGTTATTGCCAAAAAAATCTTTATATCCCTTTGAATAATTCCCACATGGCGGACTGTTCAATGAATTATTGTTCAAAAAGTAAAATTTTCAAAATTTTTTCCGGTTCGTGATATTGAAGCTCATATATAGGAGAATCTCGAATTTCAATTTTATAACACTCACTAAATAAGAAGTGGGCCTAAAGTTGTTCCAAAAAGTGCAATTTTCTCAAAATAAGATTTCGCCATTGAAAACACATGACGGACTATTCAATGAATAATTTATCAAAAAGTAAAATTTTCAAAATTTGTTCCGGTGTGTGATATTGAAGCTTATATATAGGAGAATCTCCAATTCCAATTTTATAACACTCACTAAATAAGAAGTGGGTCTATAGTTGGTTCAAAATGTGCAATTTTCTCAAAAATAAAATTTCACAATTGAAAACACATGGCGGACTGTTCAATGAATTATTGTTCAAAAAGTAAAATTTTCAAAATGTTTTCCGGTTTGTGATATTGAAGCTCATATATAGGAGAATCTCGAATTTGAATTTTATAACACTCACTAAATAAGAAGTGGGTCTAAAGTTGTTCCAAAAACTGCAATTTTCTCAAAAATAAGATTTCGCCATTGAAAACACATGACGGACTATTCAATGAATAATTTTTCAAAAAGTAAAATTTTCAAAAATTTTTCCGGTGTGTTATATTGAAGCTTATATATAGGAGAATCTCCAATTCCAATTTTATAACACTCACTAAATAAGAAGTGGGTCTAAAGTTGTTCCAAAAAGTGCAATTTTCTCAAAAATAAAATTTCCCTATTGAAAACACATGGCGAACTGTTCAATGAATTATTGTTCAAAAAGTAAAGTTTTCAAATTTTTTTCCGGTGTGTGATATTGAAGCTCCTATATAGGAGAATCTCCTATTCGAATTTTATAACACTCACTAAATAAGAAGTGGGTCTAAAGTTGGTCCTAAAAATTTAACTTTCAAAAATTTCGTTTAAAATTTTTTCCATGTTAACCGTATGGAAAATTTCACACTTCTACATTTTCAAAATTTTACAATCATTTTGCAACTAGGGTAACAGAAATTGTCATCCTAATCGATTTCCACATTCAAGTGGTTATTAAAATGAAATTTTACTTCTCAAAATTCGGTTATTGCCAAAAAAATCTTTATATCCCTTTGAATAATTCCCACATGGCGGACTGTTCAATGAATTATTGTTCAAAAAGTAAAATTTTCAAAATTTTTTCCGGTTCGTGATATTGAAGCTCATATATAGGAGAATCTCGAATTTCAATTTTATAACACTCACTAAATAAGAAGTGGGCCTAAAGTTGTTCCAAAAAGTGCAATTTTCTCAAAATAAGATTTCGCCATTGAAAACACATGACGGACTATTCAATGAATAATTTATCAAAAAGTAAAATTTTCAAAATTTGTTCCGGTGTGTGATATTGAAGCTTATATATAGGAGAATCTCCAATTCCAATTTTATAACACTCACTAAATAAGAAGTGGGTCTATAGTTGGTTCAAAATGTGCAATTTTCTCAAAAATAAAATTTCACAATTGAAAACACATGGCGGACTGTTCAATGAATTATTGTTCAAAAAGTAAAATTTTCAAAATGTTTTCCGGTTTGTGATATTGAAGCTCATATATAGGAGAATCTCGAATTTGAATTTTATAACACTCACTAAATAAGAAGTGGGTCTAAAGTTGTTCCAAAAACTGCAATTTTCTCAAAAATAAGATTTCGCCATTGAAAACACATGACGGACTATTCAATGAATAATTTTTCAAAAAGTAAAATTTTCAAAATTTTTTCCGGTGTGTTATATTGAAGCTTATATATAGGAGAATCTCCAATTCCAATTTTATAACACTCACTAAATAAGAAGTGGGTCTAAAGTTGTTCCAAAAAGTGCAATTTTCTAAAAAATAAAATTTCCCCATTGAAAACACATGGCGGACTGTTCAATGAATTATTGTTCAAAAAGTAAAATTTTCAAAATTTTTTCCGGTTTGTGATATTGAAGCTCATATATAGGAGAATCTCGAATTTGAATTTTATAACACTCACTAAATAAGAAGTGGGTCTAAATTTGTTCCAAAAAGTGCAATTTTCTCAAAAATAAGATTTCACAATTGAAAACACATGACGGACTTTTCAATGAATAATTTTTCAAAAAGTAAAATTTTCAAAATTCTTTCCGGTGTGTGATATTGAAGCTCATATATAGGAGAATCTCGAATTTGAATTTTATAACACTCACTAAATAAGAAGTGGGTCTAAAGTTGTTCCAAAAAGTGCAATTTTCTCAAAAATAAGATTTCGCCATTGAAAACACATGACGGACTTTTCAATGAATAATTTTTCAAAAAGTAAAATTTTCAAAATTCTTTCCGGTGTGTGATATTGAAGCTTATATATAGGAGAATCTCCAATTCCAATTTTATAACACTCACTAAATAAGAAGTGGGTCTATAGTTGGTTCAAAATGTGCAATTTTCTCAAAAATAAAATTTCCCTATTGAAAACACATGGCGAACTGTTCACTGAATTATTGTTCAAAAAGTAAAATTTTCAAAATTTTTTCCGGTGAGTGATATTAAAGCTCCTATATAGGAGAATCTCCTATTCGAATTTTATAACACTCACTAAATAAGAAGTGGGTCTAAAGTTGGTCCTAAAAATTTAAATTTCAAAAATTTCGTTTAAAATTTTTTCCATGTTAACCGTATGGAAAATTTCACACTTCTTCATTTTCAAAATTTTACAATCATTTTGCAACTAGGGTAACAGAAATTGTCATCCGAATCGATTTCCACATTCAAGTGGTTATTAAAATGAAATTTTACTTCTCAAAATTCGGTTATTGCCAAAAAAATCTTTATATCCCTTTGAATATACATTAAATTTGCCAATCCTTAGGCAATTTTCCAATTCTCAATTTTCGAATTTTAATCTTAATTTGTAGCCTAGGATAATAAAAGTCATCTTCCGATTTCTTTCTGATCATCAATTTGCTCATGAAATATTATTTTAGTACACAAAATCGAAGCAATGCTACGTAAAATAAAGCCTCAAAACATTTTCTGAGCGCTTTCGTTTCAAAATTTCAACTTCTCATAGAGCTATTCAAAAATAGTTTTTTTTGCCAAAATTTTGAAATTTGTTTGATTTTTAATGTGTTTTTGAATAAAAAAACACAATTTGGAACCATTTGTTAAAAATGAAATTTTACATTCAAATACACTCAAAACTGAAATATTTCAAGATTTTCGAAAAATTGAATTTTTTATTTTTAGAATACTTTTTTTTAATTAAAATTTGGTACAAGAATAACTATAAAACATATATCCAACTGCAATTCGCAATTTGAAAGCATTTGAGCAATTTTCTTGAAAATACAATTCCCTATTGATATCACATGGCGGACTATTCAATGAATAATTGTTTAAAAAGTAAAATTTTTAAAATTTTTTCCCGTTTGATATATTGAAGCTTATATATAGGAGAAACTCCAATTTCAATTTTATAACACTCACTAAATAAAAAGTGGGTCTAAAGTTGTTCCAAAAAGTGCAATTTTCTAAAAAATACAATTCCCTATTGATATCACATGGCGGACTATTCAATGAATTATTGTTCAAAAAGTAAAATTTTCAAAATTTGTTCCGGTGTGTGATATTGAAGCTTATATATAGGAGAATCTCCAATTCCAATTTTATAACACTCACTAAATAAGAAGTGGGTCTATAGTTGGTTCAAAATGTGCAATTTTCTCAAAAATAAAATTTCACAATTGAAAACACATGGCGGACTGTTCAATGAATTATTGTTCAAAAAGTAAAATTTTCAAAATGTTTTCCGGTTTGTGATATTGAAGCTCATATATAGGAGAATCTCGAATTTGAATTTTATAACACTCACTAAATAAGAAGTGGGTCTAAAGTTGTTCCAAAAACTGCAATTTTCTCAAAAATAAGATTTCGCCATTGAAAACACATGACGGACTATTCAATGAATAATTTTTCAAAAAGTAAAATTTTCAAAATTTTTTCCGGTGTGTTATATTGAAGCTTATATATAGGAGAATCTCCAATTCCAATTTTATAACACTCACTAAATAAGAAGTGGGTCTAAAGTTGTTCCAAAAAGTGCAATTTTCTCAAAAATAAAATTTCCCTATTGAAAACACATGGCGAACTGTTCAATGAATTATTGTTCAAAAAGTAAAGTTTTCAAATTTTTTTCCGGTGTGTGATATTGAAGCTCCTATATAGGAGAATCTCCTATTCGAATTTTATAACACTCACTAAATAAGAAGTGGGTCTAAAGTTGGTCCTAAAAATTTAACTTTCAAAAATTTCGTTTAAAATTTTTTCCATGTTAACCGTATGGAAAATTTCACACTTCTACATTTTCAAAATTTTACAATCATTTTGCAACTAGGGTAACAGAAATTGTCATCCTAATCGATTTCCACATTCAAGTGGTTATTAAAATGAAATTTTACTTCTCAAAATTCGGTTATTGCCAAAAAAATCTTTATATCCCTTTGAATAATTCCCACATGGCGGACTGTTCAATGAATTATTGTTCAAAAAGTAAAATTTTCAAAATTTTTTCCGGTTCGTGATATTGAAGCTCATATATAGGAGAATCTCGAATTTCAATTTTATAACACTCACTAAATAAGAAGTGGGCCTAAAGTTGTTCCAAAAAGTGCAATTTTCTCAAAATAAGATTTCGCCATTGAAAACACATGACGGACTATTCAATGAATAATTTATCAAAAAGTAAAATTTTCAAAATTTGTTCCGGTGTGTGATATTGAAGCTTATATATAGGAGAATCTCCAATTCCAATTTTATAACACTCACTAAATAAGAAGTGGGTCTATAGTTGGTTCAAAATGTGCAATTTTCTCAAAAATAAAATTTCACAATTGAAAACACATGGCGGACTGTTCAATGAATTATTGTTCAAAAAGTAAAATTTTCAAAATGTTTTCCGGTTTGTGATATTGAAGCTCATATATAGGAGAATCTCGAATTTGAATTTTATAACACTCACTAAATAAGAAGTGGGTCTAAAGTTGTTCCAAAAACTGCAATTTTCTCAAAAATAAGATTTCGCCATTGAAAACACATGACGGACTATTCAATGAATAATTTTTCAAAAAGTAAAATTTTCAAAATTTTTTCCGGTGTGTTATATTGAAGCTTATATATAGGAGAATCTCCAATTCCAATTTTATAACACTCACTAAATAAGAAGTGGGTCTAAAGTTGTTCCAAAAAGTGCAATTTTCTAAAAAATAAAATTTCCCCATTGAAAACACATGGCGGACTGTTCAATGAATTATTGTTCAAAAAGTAAAATTTTCAAAATTTTTTCCGGTTTGTGATATTGAAGCTCATATATAGGAGAATCTCGAATTTGAATTTTATAACACTCACTAAATAAGAAGTGGGTCTAAATTTGTTCCAAAAAGTGCAATTTTCTCAAAAATAAGATTTCACAATTGAAAACACATGACGGACTTTTCAATGAATAATTTTTCAAAAAGTAAAATTTTCAAAATTCTTTCCGGTGTGTGATATTGAAGCTCATATATAGGAGAATCTCGAATTTGAATTTTATAACACTCACTAAATAAGAAGTGGGTCTAAAGTTGTTCCAAAAAGTGCAATTTTCTCAAAAATAAGATTTCGCCATTGAAAACACATGACGGACTTTTCAATGAATAATTTTTCAAAAAGTAAAATTTTCAAAATTCTTTCCGGTGTGTGATATTGAAGCTTATATATAGGAGAATCTCCAATTCCAATTTTATAACACTCACTAAATAAGAAGTGGGTCTATAGTTGGTTCAAAATGTGCAATTTTCTCAAAAATAAAATTTCCCTATTGAAAACACATGGCGAACTGTTCACTGAATTATTGTTCAAAAAGTAAAATTTTCAAAATTTTTTCCGGTGAGTGATATTAAAGCTCCTATATAGGAGAATCTCCTATTCGAATTTTATAACACTCACTAAATAAGAAGTGGGTCTAAAGTTGGTCCTAAAAATTTAAATTTCAAAAATTTCGTTTAAAATTTTTTCCATGTTAACCGTATGGAAAATTTCACACTTCTTCATTTTCAAAATTTTACAATCATTTTGCAACTAGGGTAACAGAAATTGTCATCCGAATCGATTTCCACATTCAAGTGGTTATTAAAATGAAATTTTACTTCTCAAAATTCGGTTATTGCCAAAAAAATCTTTATATCCCTTTGAATATACATTAAATTTGCCAATCCTTAGGCAATTTTCCAATTCTCAATTTTCGAATTTTAATCTTAATTTGTAGCCTAGGATAATAAAAGTCATCTTCCGATTTCTTTCTGATCATCAATTTGCTCATGAAATATTATTTTAGTACACAAAATCGAAGCAATGCTACGTAAAATAAAGCCTCAAAACATTTTCTGAGCGCTTTCGTTTCAAAATTTCAACTTCTCATAGAGCTATTCAAAAATAGTTTTTTTTGCCAAAATTTTGAAATTTGTTTGATTTTTAATGTGTTTTTGAATAAAAAAACACAATTTGGAACCATTTGTTAAAAATGAAATTTTACATTCAAATACACTCAAAACTGAAATATTTCAAGATTTTCGAAAAATTGAATTTTTTATTTTTAGAATACTTTTTTTTAATTAAAATTTGGTACAAGAATAACTATAAAACATATATCCAACTGCAATTCGCAATTTGAAAGCATTTGAGCAATTTTCTTGAAAATACAATTCCCTATTGATATCACATGGCGGACTATTCAATGAATAATTGTTTAAAAAGTAAAATTTTTAAAATTTTTTCCCGTTTGATATATTGAAGCTTATATATAGGAGAAACTCCAATTTCAATTTTATAACACTCACTAAATAAAAAGTGGGTCTAAAGTTGTTCCAAAAAGTGCAATTTTCTAAAAAATACAATTCCCTATTGATATCACATGGCGGACTATTCAATGAATTATTGTTCAAAAAATAAAATTTTCAAAATTTTCCCGTGTGTGATATTGAAGCTTATGTATAGGAGAATCTCTAATTCCAATTTTATAACACTTACTAAATAAGAAGTGGGTCTAAAGTTGTTCCAAAAAGTGCAATTTTCTCAAAAATAAGATTTCGCCATTGAAAACACATGACGGACTATTCAATGAATAATTTACCAAAAAGTAAAATTTTCAAAATTTGTTCCGGTGTGTGATATTGAAGCTTATATATAGGAGAATCTCCAATTCCAATTTTATAACACTCACTAAATAAGAAGTGGGTCTATAGTTGGTTCAAAATGTGCAATTTTCTCAAAAATAAAATTTCACAATTGAAAACACATGGCGGACTGTTCAATGAATTATTGTTCAAAAAGTAAAATTTTCAAAATGTTTTCCGGTGTGTGATATTGAAGCTTATATATAGGAGAATCTCCAATTCCAATTTTATAACACTCACTATATAAGAAGCGGGTCTATAGTTGGTTCAAAATGTGCAAATTTCTCAAAAATAAAATTTCCCCATTGAAAACACATGTCGGACTGTTCAATGAATTATTGTTCAAAAAGTAAAATTTTCAAAATTTTTTCCGGTTTGTGATATTGAAGCTCATATATAGGAGAATCTCGAATTTGAATTTTATAACACTCACTAAATAAGAAGTGGGTCTAAAGTTGTTCCAAAAAGTGCAATTTTCTCAAAAATAAGATTTCGCCATTGAAAACACATGACGGACTATTCAATGAATTATTTTTCAAAAAGTAAAATTTTCAAAATTTTTTCCTGTTTGTGATATTGAAGCTCATATATAGGAGAATCTCCTATTCGAACTTTATAACACTCACTAAATAATTAGTGGATCTAAAGTTGGTTCTAAAAATTGAACTTTCAAAATTTCCGTTTAAAATTTTTCCCATGTTAACAGTACGGAAAATTTCACACTTCTAAATTTTCAAAATTTTACATTCATTATGCAACTAGGGTAACAGAAATTGTCATCCAAATCGATTTCCATATTCAAGTGGTTATTAAAATGAAATTTTACTACTCAAAATTCGGTTATTGGAAAAAAAATCTTTATATCCCTTTGAATATACATTAAACTTGCCAATCCTTAGGCAATTTTCCAATTCTCAATTTTCGAATTTTAACCTTAATTTGTAGCCTAGGATAATAAAAGTCATCTTCCGATTTCTTTCTGATCATCAATTTGCTCATGAAATATTATTTTAGTACACAAAATCGAAGCAATGCTACGTAAAATAAAGCCTCAAAACAGTTTCTGAGCGCTTTCTTTTCAAAATTTCAACTTCTCCTAGAGCTATTCAAAAATAGTTTTTTTTTTGCCAAAATTTTGAAATTTGTTTGATTTTTAATGTGTTTTTGAATAAAAAAACACAATTTGGAATCATTTGTTAAAAATGAAATTTTCCATTCAAATACACTCAAAACTGAAATATTTCAAGATTTTCGAAAAATTGAATTTTTTATTTTTAGAATATTTTTTTTAATTAAAATTTGGTACAAGAATAACTATAAAACATATATCCAACTGCAATTCGCAATTTGAAAGGATTTGAGCAATTTTCTTGAAAATAAAATTCTCCATTGAAATCACATGGCGGACTATTCAATGAATAATTGTTCAGAAAGTAAAATTTTCAAAATTTTTTCCGTTTGTGATATTGAAGCTTATATATAGGAGAATCCCCATTTTCAATTTTATAACACTCACTAAATAAAAAGTGGGTCTAAAGTTGTTCCAAAAAGTGTAATTTTCTAAAAAAATAAAATTTCCCCATTGAAAACACATGGCGGACTGATCAATGAATTATTGTTCAAAAAGTAAAATTTTCAAAATTTTTTCCGGTTTGTGATATTGAAGCTCATATATAGGAGAATCTCGAATTTGAATTTTATAACACTCACTAAATAAGAAGTGGGTCTAAAGTTGTTCCAAAAAGTGCAATTTTCTCAAAAATAAGATTTCGCCATTGAAAACACATGACGGACTTTTCAATGAATAATTTTTCAAAAAGTAAAATTTTCAAAATTCTTTCCGGTGTGTGATATTGAAGCTCATATATAGGAGAATCTCGAATTTGAATTTTATAACACTCACTAAATAAGAAGTGGGTCTAAAGTTGTTCCAAAAAGTGCAATTTTCTCAAAAATAAGATTTCGCCATTGAAAACACATGTCGGACTTTTCAATGAATAATTTTTCAAAAAGTAAAATTTTCAAAATTCTTTCCGGTGTGTGATATTGAAGCTTATATATAGGAGAATCTCCAATTCCAATTTTATAAAACTCACTAAATAAGAAGTGGGTCTATAGTTGGTTCAAAATGTGCAATTTTCTCAAAAATAAAATTTCCCTATTGAAAACACATGGCGAACTGTTCAATGAATTATTGTTCAAAAAGTAAAATTTTCAAAATTTTTTCCGGTGTGTGATATTGAAGCTCCTATATAGGAGAATCTCCTATTCGAATTTTATAACACTCACTAAATAAGAAGTGGGTCTAAAGTTGGTCCTAAAAATTTAACTTTCAAAAATTTCGTTTAAAATTTTTTCCATGTTAACCGTATGGAAAATTTCACACTTCTACATTTTCAAAATTTTACAATCATTTTGCAACTAGGGTAACAGAAATTGTCATCCGAATCGATTTCCACATTCAAGTGGTTATTAAAATGAAATTTTACTTCTCAAAATTCGGTTATTGCCAAAAAAATCTTTATATCCCTTTGAATATACATTAAACTTGCCAATCCTTAGGCAATTTTCCAATTCTCAATTTTCGAATTTTAATCTTAATTTGTAGCCTAGGATAATAAAAGTCATCTTCCGATTTCTTTCTGATCATCAATTTGCTCATGAAATATTATTTTAGTACACAAAATCGAAGCAATGCTACGTAAAATAAAGCCTCAAAACAGTTTCTGAGAGCTTTCGTTTCAAAATTTCAACTTCTCATAGAGCTATTCAAAAATAGTTTTTTTTTGCCAAAATTTTGAAATTTGTTTGATTTTTAATGTGTTTTTGAATAAAAAAACACAATTTGGAACCATTTGTTAAAAATGAAATTTTCCTTTCAAATACACTCAAAACTGAAATATTTCAAGATTTTCGAAAAATTGAATTTTTTATTTTTAGAATACTTTTTTTTAATTAAAATTTGGTACAAGAATAACTATAAAACATATATCCAACTGCAATTCGCAATTTGAAAGCATTTGAGCAATTTTCTTGAAAATACAATTCCCCATTGAAATCACATGGCGGACTATTCAATGAATAATTGTTCAAAAATTAAAATTTTCGAAATTTTTTCCAGTATGTGGTATTGAAGCTTATATATAGGAGAATATCCAATTCCAATTTTATAACACTCACTAAATAAGAAGTCTGTCTAAAGTTGTTCCAAAAAGTGCAATTTTCTCAAAAATAAAATTTCACAATTGAAAACACATGGCGGACTGTTCAATGAATTATAGATCAAAACATAAAATTTTCAAAATTTTTTCCCGTTTGTGATATTGAAGCTTATATATAGGAGAATCTCCAATTCCAATTTTATAACACTCACTAAGTAAGAAGTGGGTCTATAGTTGGTTCAAAATGTGCAAATTTCTCAAAAATAAAATTTCCCCATTGAAAACACATGGCGGACTGTTCAATGAATTATTGTTCAAAAAGTAAAATTTTCAAAATTTTTTCCGGTTTGTGATATTGAAGCTCATACATAGGAGAATCTCGAATTTGAATTTTATAACACTCACTAAATAAGAAGTGGGTCTAAAGTTGTTCCAAAAAGTGCAATTTTCTCAAAAATAAGATTTCGCCATTGAAAACACATGACGATCTGTTCAATGAATTATTGTTCAAAAAGTAAAATTTAAAATTTTTTTCCGGTAGGTGATATTGAAGCTTATATATAGGAGAATCTCCAATTCCAATTTTATAACACTCACTAAATAAGAAGCGGGTCTATAGTTGGTTAAAAATGTGCAATTTTCTCAAAAATAAAATTTCACAATTGAAAACACATGGCGGACTGTTCAATGAATTATTGTTCAAAAAGTAAAATTTCAAAATTTTTTCCGGTAGGTGATATTGAAGCTTATATATAGGAGAATCTCCAATTCCAATTTTATAACACTCACTAAATAAGAAGTGGGTCTAAAGTTGTTCCAAAAAGTGTAATTTTCTAAAAAATAAAATTTCCCCATTGAAAACACATGGCGGACTGTTCAATGAATTATTGTTCAAAAAGTAAAATTTTCAAAATTTTTTCCGGTTTGTGATATTGAAGCTCATATATAGGAGAATCTCGAATTTGAATTTTATAACACTCACTAAATAAGAAGTGGGTCTAAAGTTGTTCCAAAAAGTGCAATTTTCTCAAAAATAAGATTTCGCCATTGAAAACACATGACGGACTAGTCAATGAATAATTTTTCAAAAGGTAAAATTTTCAAAATTTTTTCCAGTGTGTTATATTGAAGCTTATATATAGGAGAATCTCCAATTCCAATTTTATAACACTCACTAAATAAGAAGCGGGTCTATAGTTGGTTCAAAATGTGCAAATTTCTCAAAAATAAAATTTCCCCATTGAAAACACATGTCGGACTGTTCAATGAATTATTGTTCAAAAAGTAAAATTTTCAAAATTTTTTCCGGTGTGTGATATTGAAGCTCCTATATAGGAGAATCTCCTATTCGAATTTTATAACACTCACTTAATAAGAAATGGGTCTAAAGTTGGTCCTAAAAATTTAACTTTCAAAAATTTCGTTTAAAATTTTTTCCATGTTAACCGTATGGAAAATTTCACACTTCTACATTTTCAAAATTTTACAATCATTTTGCAACTAGGGTAACAGAAATTGTCATCCGAATCGATTTCCACATTCAAGTGGTTATTAAAATGAAATTTTACTTCTCAAAATTCGGTTATTGCCAAAAAAATCGTTATATCCCTTTGAATATACATTAAACTTGCCAATCCTTAGGCAATTTTCCAATTCTCACTTTTCGAATTTTAATCTTAATTTGTAGCCTAGGATAATAAAAGTCATCTTCCGATTTCTTTCTGATCATCAATTTGCTCATGAAATATTATTTTAGTACACAAAATCGAAGCAATGCTACGTAAAATAAAGCCTCAAAACAGTTTCTGAGAGCTTTCGTTTCAAAATTTCAACTTCTCATAGAGCTATTCAAAAATAGTTTTTTTTTGCCAAAATTTTGAAATTTGTTTGATTTTTAATGTGTTTTTGTTTAAAAAAACACAATTTGGAACCATTTGTTAAAAATGAAATTTTCCATTCAAATACACTCAAAACTGAAATATTTCAAGATTTTCGAAAAATTGAATTTTTTATTTTTAGAATACTTTTTTTTAATTAAAATTTGGTACAAGAATAACTATAAAACATATATCCAACTGCAATTCGCAATTTGAAAGCATTTGAGCAATTTTCTTGAAAATACAATTCCCCATTGAAATCACATGGCGGACTATTCAATGAATAATTGTTCAAAAAGTAAAATTTTCAAAATTTTTTCCCGTGTGTGATATTGAAGCTTATATATAGGAGAAACTCCAATTTCAATTTTATAACACTCACTAAATAAAAAGTGGGTCTAAAGTTGTTCCAAAAAGTGCAATTTTCTAAAAAATAAAATTCCTACATTGAAAACACATGTTGGACTATTCAATGAATAATTGTTCAAAAATTAAAATTTTCAAAATTTTTTCCCGTGTGTGATATTGAAGCTTATGTATAGGAGAATCTCTAATTCCAATTTTATAACACTTACTAAATAAGAAGTGGGTCTAAAGTTGTTCCAAAAAGTGCAATTTTCTAAAAAATAAAATTTCCCCATTGAAAACACATGGCGGACTGTTCAATGAATTATTGTTCAAAAAGTAAAATTTTCAAAATTTTTTCCGGTTTGTGATATTGAACCTCATATATAGGAGAATCTTGAATTTGAATTTTATAACACTCACTAAATAAGAAGTGGGTCTAAAGTTGTTCCAAAAAGTGCAATTTTCTAAAAAATAAAATTTCCCCATTGAAAACACATGATGACTATTCAATGAATTATTGTTCAAAAAATAAAATTTTCAAAATTTTTTCCGGTTTGTGATATTGAAGCTTATATATAGGATAATCTCCAATTCCAATTTAATAACACTCACTAAATAAGAAGTGGGTCTAAAGTTGGTTCAAAATGTGCAAATTTCTCAAAAATAAAATGTCCCCATTGAAAACACATGGCGGACTGTTCAATGAATTATTGTTCAAAAACTAAAATTTTCAAAATTTTTTCTGGTTTGTGATATTGAAGCTCATATATAGGAGAATCTCGAATTTGAATTTTATAACACTCACTAAATAAGAAGTGGGTCTAAAGTTGTTCCAAAAAGTATAATTTTCTAAAAAATAAAATTCCCCCATTGAAAACACATGGTGGACTATTCAATGAATAATTGTTCAAAAATTAAAATTTTCGAAATTTTTTCCAGTATGTGGTATTGAAGCTTATATATAGGAGAATATCCAATTCCAATTTTATAACACTCACTAAATAAGAAGTCTGTCTAAAGTTGTTCCAAAAAGTGCAATTTTCTCAAAAATAAAATTTAACAATTGAAAACACATGGCGGACTGTTCAATGAATTATAGTTCAAAACATAAAATTTTCAAAATTTTTTCCCGTTTGTGATATTGAAGCTTATATATAGGAGAATCTCCAATTCCAATTTTATAACACTCACTAAGTAAGAAGTGGGTCTATAGTTGGTTCAAAATGTGCAAATTTCTCAAAAATAAAATTTCCCCATTGAAAACACATGGCGGACTGTTCAATGAATTATTGTTCAAAAAGTAAAATTTTCAAAATTTTTTCCGGTTTGTGATATTGAAGCTCATACATAGGAGAATCTCGAATTTGAATTTTATAACACTCACTAAATAAGAAGTGGGTCTAAAGTTGTTCCAAAAAGTGCAATTTTCTCAAAAATAAGATTTCGCCATTGAAAACACATAACGATCTGTTCAATGAATTATTGTTCAAAAAGTAAAATTTAAAAAATTTTTCCGGTAGGTGATATTGAAGCTTATATATAGGAGAATCTCCAATTCCAATTTTATAACACTCACTAAATAAGAAGTGGGTCTATAGTTGGTTAAAAATGTGCAATTTTCTCAAAAATAAAATTTCACAATTGAAAACACATGGCGGACTGTTCAATGAATTATTGTTCAAAAAGTAAAATTTCAAAATTTTTTCCGGTAGGTGATATTGAAGCTTATATATAGGAGAATCTCCAATTCCAATTTTATAACACTCACTAAATAAGAAGTGGGTCTAAAGTTGTTCCAAAAAGTGTAATTTTCTAAAAAATAAAATTTCCCCATTGAAAACACATGGCGGACTGTTCAATGAATTATTGTTCAAAAAGTAAAATTTTCAAAATTTTTTCCGGTTTGTGATATTGAAGCTCATATATAGGAGAATCTCGAATTTGAATTTTATAACACTCACTAAATAAGAAGTGGGTCTAAAGTTGTTCCAAAAAGTGCAATTTTCTCAAAAATAAGATTTCGCCATTGAAAACACATGACGGACATTTCAATGAATAATTTTTCAAAAAGTAAAATTTTCAAAATTCTTTCCGGTGTGTGATATTGAAGCTCATATATAGGAGAATCTCCAATTCCAATTTTATAACACTCACTAAATAAGAAGTGGGTCTAAATTTGTTCCAAAAAGTGCAATTTTCTCAAAAATAAGATTTCGCCATTGAAAACACATGACGGACTTTTCAATGAATAATTTTTCAAAAAGTAAAATTTTCAAAATTCTTTCCGGTGTGTGATATTGAAGCTTATATATAGGAGAATCTCCAATTCCAATTTTATAACACTCACTAAATAAGAAGTGGGTCTATAGTTGGTTCAAAATGTGCAATTTTCTCAAAAATAAAATTTCCCTATTGAAAACACATGGCGAACTGTTCACTGAATTATTGTTCAAAAAGTAAAATTTTCAAAATTTTTTCCGGTGTGTGATATTGAAGCTCCTATATAGGAGAATCTCCTATTCGAATTTTATAACACTCACTAAATAAGAAGTGGGTCTAAAGTTGGTCCTAAAAATTTAACTTTCAAAAATTTCGTTTAAAATTTTTTCCATGTTAACCGTATGGAAAATTTCACACTTCTACATTTTCAAAATTTTACAATCATTTTGCAACTAGGGTAACAGAAATTGTCATCCGAATCGATTTCCACATTCAAGTGGTTATTAAAATGAAATTTTACTTCTCAAAATTCGGTTATTGCCAAAAAAATCTTTATATCCCTTTGAATATACATTAAACTTGCCAATCCTTAGGCAATTTTCCAATTCTCAATTTTCGAATTTTAATCTTAATTTGTAGCCTAGGATAATAAAAGTCATCTTCCGATTTCTTTCTGATCATCAATTTGCTCATGAAATATTATTTTAGTACACAAAATCGAAGCAATGCTACGTAAAATAAAGCCTCAAAACAGTTTCTGAGCGCTTTCGTTTCAAAATTTCAACTTCTCATAGAGCTATTCAAAAATAGTTTTTTTTGATAAAATTTTGAAATTTGTTTGATTTTTAATGTGTTTTTGAATAAAAAAACACAATTTGGAACCATTTGTTAAAAATGAAATTTTCCATTCAAATACACTCAAAACTGAAATATTTCAAGATTTTCGAAAAATTGAATTTTTTATTTTTAGAATACTTTTTTTTAATTAAAATTTGGTACAAGAATAACTATAAAACATATATCCAACTGCAATTCTCAATTTGAAAGCATTTGAGCAATTTTCTTGAAAATACAATTCCCCATTGATATCACATGGCGGACTATTCAATGAATAATTGTTCAAAAAGTAAAATTTTCAAAATTTTTTCCGGTTTGTGATATTGAAGCTTATATATAGGAGAAACTCCAATTTCAATTTTATAACACACACTAAATAAAAAGTGGGTCTAAAGTTGTTCCAAAAAGTGCAATTTTCTAAAAAATAAAATTCCCCCATTGAAAACACATGGTGGACTATTCAATAAATAATTGTTCAAAAATTAAAATTTTCAAAATTTTTTCC